>JAQFVV010012873.1:0-499581 GCA_028023455.1 Epiperipatus broadwayi | reverse complement strand
GAAATTAAAATATCGGTCTTAAACTCTTATATATTAAGTCGCCTAGATAATGAAAAATTATTAA
Organism: Epiperipatus broadwayi; assembly: GCA_028023455.1. NCBI lineage: Eukaryota > Metazoa > Onychophora > Udeonychophora > Euonychophora > Peripatidae > Epiperipatus > Epiperipatus broadwayi. Next base: position 499,517 of record JAQFVV010012873.1, on the reverse strand, counting down.
AATATTTTTTATTAAAGAAAAAGGTATTTTTAAACTAAATTTTAAAAAGATTTGGAGATAAAATTATATCTCTAAATCTGTCTTTAAATATATTTTTGATTTGGAAAACAGGGTAATTAATTAGAAATGGAAATGATTGTTAATTAGTTAAATGTAAACCAGCCTTGAGCATTTAAATGAAATACCTTCAGTCAGATAGAAAGAAAACAATAGAAACGGATTAGCCAATGAAAGAAATCCATTTGGGAAATCGGACTAGCGAAAGGATCATTACATCCATGACGCAATGTTAATTCAATCCTTTGACAAAAATATAAAAAGGACAAGTTTTGGAAAGCATAGGTTAGTGACTGGAAATTGATTGATTATTGACGATGTAACAGCTAGGTGTTAGCGCTGGGGGGATTGAAAAAGACGCACAGCTTCAATCCCTTCAGTTCTGCTAAGAAAGAGAAAAAAAATGGGCCATCGTTTATACAATGAGGACCAACTACACGAAAAACAAAATCTCCAAAGGATAAATAAATAAATCAACCGGATACTAATCTTCGGACGACGTGGGAATTCACGTTTAAACGGCCAGGAATATAATAGGATGAACTATTTCAATAACCGTAAGAACTTTAAAATTTATGAACAGTAAATTAAAAACTTTTCATATTTAAAATGATTTTAATATTATTCTATCTGACCAACAATATTTATTAATTGGTTATAATTTTATTTAATGTATTTAATTTGTAAAATCATTTCCATTTATTTATTTATTTATTTAATTTTGTTCTTTAAGTTGTTATGATTTCTGTTTTCCGTTAAATAAATTATAAAAAAATGTTAAACTTGAGTCGGGCGTGAATGGCTGTATCGATTTGTAAAGATAATTAAGGGAGGGTAATCTTGGGTTGTTCATTTCGTAGTTGAATTGGTTCAATGGATTGGATATATTTATGTAATTAGTAGGTGTAGCATGAGATCCGCCACGGGCAGGATTATAGATATACGCCACACACCCTCTGTCTGCCTATGGATGGGTTTGTAAGTCGGCAGAAGACCGCAGCCCATTCCTATGGAGTTTTTAGTTTATTGATCTACTTGCTCACAGATGTCACATCCCTGTGGGTGGAGAGTCAATGTTGTTTTTCTTTCTTCATATTGTTCAGATGTACATTCCTGACAATATAATTGTGTTGTCGTATCATGCTACATTGAATACATGAATGTATCAGATGGATTGGCGCCGGTTGATTGCGAAATGTGTTGCCTAGGGTTAAATAGGGATAGAATATTTTATTTTCGAATGCAAATCTATATAGTATATTCAGGCTCGATCCTATCAAACTATTAAATTTAAGTTGTTTATAGACGCTTGCATAGATTGGCTATCGGTTAAATATGTTTATGTTTCATATTTGATCAAAATATATAGACATTCGACAAATACTGATACCTTACGTGTGAGTATCTAAAAGGTATTTATTTGGATGTCTTTTAAGTTATTGGTGACGATGCAGGTATCTTACGATGAATACTAGAGGGTTTCTTATATTTCCCTCTGCAATTGTCAGTAATCAATAACTTTGTATTTTGATCGCTTATGTTTACTTTGAAATGTTTTTGACCGCTGAAATCTATGTAACCGATCTATAGCAACATATTAAACAGGTTAATATAATCCCATCTGTGCTAACTCTGATTAAAAATGTAAATTTATAATATAATAGTAATGCAATGTAAATTAAAGTAAAATCAAAGTAAAGAAAAATAATGTTAAATGTTAAATTAAATGTAAATCACTAAAGTAATTTTAAACCTTATATATATGTGCATAAATAAATGTTTGTATGTGAATTACTGGCAGTGGCTTACTTTATTCTTTTATATCCTAGTAAATGATATTATTAAATCTCTGCTATTCCACTGAGCTAGTGACATGGGCTAACGACCGGAATCAAAATTTAAGAAAAAAAATATATATATATTTTTTTTTGACTCACGTATCTGCCTACTTTATAAATTTTTCTAGGTTCAAATGCCTAGATGGTGCCCCATAGTGCAGTTTACGTGAAGTCATATTTTTCCGGATCGTTACAATGGCGCCCAATGTGGCACAACCAACTGGGCCGATCTTTAATAAACCACAAATACCCTGAGCAAAGTTTGTCAAAATGAAATAAATGTTTTATCTGCTTACATAAGTCGGATATTTTTAAATTTTATAAAAGCACTGCCAGGAAGAAATTGCGCATATATATTAAATACGAGAAAGTATAAAATAATTTTAAAACTAATTTTTGTAAATTAAAAAGAAAATCAAAAGGTTGCATTGGATATGTTTTTTTTTGTTAATATATATTTATGCGTTAACGTGTATAGGCGCACAGCCACGGAAGTTTATGATCGAAATGTGGTACCTTACGATGAGTACCGTTGGGAATTTACGTCAGTGTAATCCTATTTATGCATTTCAATCAGTCATAAATAAGTTGGTGGTAGTTATAATTGTGCTGCAAATATACACGTATAAATCCCTTATCTTAGAACATATTTATCTCAATGCAACCTTCCTAAATAAGTTAAATAATTTGTTTGTCATGCCATAAATAAAAATCAAATGGATAAAATAAAATAGAATTCTCGGGGGGAGGGGTGTAAACGTAAATGGTCCTTAGGTAGGCGATGGTCAACATTTTCTTTTTCTTTTTGTATATAGTTTTTTGTAAAATTATTAACTGAATGTTTGTAAATTTTGTTAATACCGTAATTACTAACCCTAAGTAAAATATTTTTTTTTTTTGATCATTTTTTTTTAAGTAACTTTACTGATATGTAACGAGCACAGACGTTCGTTACATTGTTTTTTTTTATATATATTATTAAACAAGTTAAAATAAAAAGTTCGCATTTAAAAACTTTCTTTAAAAATTAAAAATTGAAATTAAAATATCGTCTTAAACTCTTATATATTAAGTCGCTCAGATAATGAAAAATTATTAAAATATTTTTTATTAAAGAAAAAGGTATTTTTAAAACTAAATTTTAAAAAGATTTGGAGATAAAATTATATCTCTAAATCTGTCTTTAAATATATTTTTGATTTGGAAAACAGGGTAATTAATTAGAAATGGAAATGATTGTTAATTAGTTAAATGTAAACCAGCCTTGAGCATTTAAATGAAATAACTTCAGTCAGATAGAAAGAAAACAATAGAAACGGATTAGCCAATGAAAGAAATCCATTTGGGAAATCGGACCTCAGCGAAAGGATCATTACATCCATGACGCAATGTTAATTCAATCCTTTGACAAAAATATAAAAAGGACAAGTTTTGGAAAGCATAGGTTAGTGACTGGAAATTGATTGATTATTGACGATGTAACAGCTAGGTGTTAGCGCTGGGGGGATTGAAAAAGACGCACAGCTTCAATCCCTTCAGTTCTGCTAAGAAAGAGAAAAAAATGGGCCATCATTTATACAATGAGGACCAACTACACGAAAAACAAAATCTCCAAAGGACGTGGGAATTCACGTTTAAACGGCCAGGAATATAATAGGATGAACTATTTCAATAACCGTAAGAACTTTAAAATTTATGAACAGTAAATTAAAAACTTTTCATATTTAAAATGATTTTAATATTATTCTATCTGACCAACAATATTTATTAATTGGTTATAATTTTATTTAATGTATTTAATTTGTAAAATCATTTCCATTTATTTATTTATTTATTTAATTTTGTTCTTTAAGTTGTTATGATTTCTGTTTTCCGTTAAATAAATTATAAAAAAATGTTAAACTTGAGTCGGGCGTGAATGGCTGTATCGATTTGTAAAGATAATTAAGGGAGGGTAATCTTGGGTTGTTCATTTCGTAGTTGAATTGGTTCAATGGATTGGATATATTTATGTAATTAGTAGGTGTAGCATGAGATCCGCCACGGGCAGGATTATAGATATACGCCACACACCCTCTGTCTGCCTATGGATGGGTTTGTAAGTCGGCAGAAGACCGCAGCCCATTCCTATGGAGTTTTTAGTTTATTGATCTACTTGCCCACAGATGTCACATCCCTGTGGGTGGAGAGTCAATGTCGTTTTTCTTTCTTCATATTGTTCAGATGTACATTCCTGACAATATAATTGTGTTGTCGTATCATGCTACATTGAATACATGAATGTATCAGATGGATTGGTGCCGGTTGATTGCGAAATGTGTTGCCTAGGGTTAAATAGGGATAGAATATTTTATTTTCGAATGCAAATCTATATAGTATATTCAGGCTCGATCCTATCAAACTATTAAATTTAAGTTGTTTATAGACGCTTGCATAGATTGGCTATCGGTTAAATATGTTTGCGTTTCATATTTGATCAAAATATATAGACATTCGACAAATACTGATACCTTACGGTGAGTATCTAAAAGGTATTTATTCGGATGTCTTTTAAGTTATTGGTGATGATGCAGGTATCTTACGATGAATACTAGAGGGTTTCTTATATTTCCCTCTGCAATTGTCAGTAATCAATAACTTTGTATTTTGATCGTTTATGTTTACTTTGAAATGTTTTTGACCGTTGAAATCTATGTAACCGATCTATAGCAACATATTAAACAGGTTAATATAATCCCATCTGTGCGAACTTGATTAAAAATGTAAATTTATAATATAATAGTAATGCAATGTAAATTAAAGTAAAATCAAAGTAAAGAAAAATAATGTTAAATGTTAAATTAAATGTAAATCACTAAAGTAATTTTAAACCTTATATATATGTGCATAAATAAATGTTTGTATGTGAATTACTGGCAGTGGCTTACTTTATTCTTTTATATCCTAGTAAATGATATTATTAAATCTCTGCTATTCCACTGAGCTAGTGACATGGGCTAACGACCGGAATCAAAATTTAAGAAAAAAAATATATATATTTTTTTTTGACTCACGTATCTGCCTACTTTATAAATTTTTCTAGGTTCAAATGCCTAGATGGCGCCCCGTAGTGCAGTTTACGTGAAGTCATATTTTTCCGGATCGTTACAATACAATGTTTCATATACTTTTCTTTCTTTATAATTTTTACAATATTTGATGACTTCAATACTTTCTTCACAATTCATAATGTGTCCTGTTTCTAAAAAATGGCAAAATGGACCTGATTTAATATCTTTTCTATTTATAGCTCTATCATGCTCTTTACCACTTTTTATTTTACTTTTTGCTGACTGACCTATGTATATCATCTTGCATATTTTACAAATAATTTTATATACTATTCCTATCCTATCATTCTTATCATTTCTTATTTGAGAATTACTTACTAGTTTTTTTAAAGATTTACTATTTTTCCATCCAATACCTATATTAAGATTTATTTTTTCTTTTCTATCATTTAGAATTTCATATACATCCTTAGAATATGGAATAGAAATCTATTTCTTATTTTTTCTTTCAATTTTATTTTTTTGAATAAAAATCGATTAGATATTAATAAATTTATTATTTATATATTTTAAGTATTTAGTTGTCTATAAATTGAATATATTTCATTTTAAAGAATAGCATATTAGAAAGACAACATAATGGTTTTGTAATGCCATCTTTGTGATATATATATATATATATATATATATATATATATATATATATATATATATATATATATATATATATATATATATATATATATATATATATATATACATTGAATGTATACTTAATTTACTTAATTTAGCATATTTTTATTCTCTCTTATAGTATTTTCATATTATATATATATATAAATTAATGTATTTAATCTGTTGATCTTGTGGTTAAGAATCTTCATTCATTAAATATAGTAAGCAAGTAATTTTTCAAGATTGGCATTTATAAAATGAACTTTAGTAATTAGATAAAACAGTTTAAAAGATACTAAAATAATTTATAAATATTAATTCTTATTAAGTGCAATGTCAGCACGTAAAACCAAAACTAATTATTTTATTCAACCACAATTTGGATTTTTATATTTAACTTTTAATTAGTGATTAAAGTAATTAATTTCTGAATGCCCCACATTTTAATTTCAAGTTAAATATAAATTAGTGATTGAATTAATTAATCTCTAGATAACTCATACTTCCATTTCAAGTTAAATATAAATTCCCAAATTGTGACTGAAGAAAGCAATTATTTTAGATTTTTTAGTTCACATTAAATAAAAGAGTTTATTATGATATATATATATATATATATATATATATATCATAATAAACTCTTTTATTTAATCAGAATACTAAAAAGTTTAAAATTATATATATATATATATATATATATATATATAATTTTAAACTTTTTAGTATTCTGATATTTTTTCTAATTATATTCAAATTTAAAAATTGGCTCTTCAATTCATATTAATATAAAAGTGTTATTTATAAAATATTATATATTTAATAATAATATAACAATTTTATATATTGTAACAATCAGATTTGTACACTCACATAACAAAACCTAGAGTCCAGATAAAATACATTAAACTTGATCAAAAGGAAATATGAAGGTCCCAGGTCCAACCAAGCCATCAACCTATTTACCACTGCTCCATGATTTAATACCCTATGAATGACATTTCTAAGATTACATTCAGACTTTGTTTTAATTTGCCACCCATCTCCAAACTGGGACAAAAATGAGACTCACAATTCTCCTACACATGGAATACAAAACTGGGTTAATAAACTAATAATAAGCTAAACATAAAGCAATATTCATATCTTAATTATAATCCATATTAAACATATTTAATCAATAATTTAATTGGATTGGAATATGGCTAAAATAATAATGAAGATAAGGTAAATATAATCAGTTTATTACAATTAATAATAATGAAAATAAAATAAGTTACACTCAATTCGGAATCAACATACAATTAATTTAACATGTTCAGGTGGCTACAATGAAATGATATTAATAGACTGTAATATAATGCATGGTCTCATTTAAGTATGTCAAATAACTCCCATGCCCAGTGAGTAATTTACAACTATGAAAATTTAATATGCCAAATAATATTTATTTCTACATCATGGTTTTCTAACTGATAAAATAACAATGCCAGCCAGAGACATATATTAATTACTACAGCATTAATATTGTAGCTGTTTATGTTAGGCTAAATAAGATTCAAGCACAATAATAAAGTTTGAGAATGGTGCAAATCAGAATCCATAAAACCAAAAATTTTCATGGTTTTGGATAAGTCACAAATATATATTACACTAAGGGAGAACAGACTAAATTAGTGTTACCTATGGTTTGCTATAGGTATGTTACTAAACTTGATCAAAGAAGTAGCAGTACAAATGAGAAATTATTTCCACATATAAAATGTGTAGTGCCTTTAAATTGAGAGGCTTGCTAATGAGTTAATGAATTAAAAAAAGTAAGAAGTCCAGAAATCAGGGCCTTATCCCAGTTACATGCTTGGTGCTCATACCTGAATGATTCAGTCCCTGGATGTGACTTGTGTCAACCATTAAGTGGGATGCCAATAAATGGGGATGGCCTATGCCATTAACCCATGAAAATTAGTAAGACAGAAATATATCTGTACATATATCATAAGCATCCACAATGCACAAATGCAATATAACATATATGTTAAAATTAATTAATTGCACCTTAAAATAGATAGTGAGTCTCTGTGCTACTAACACAAGCCAATTCATAAATTAAGTATTTAAAGTTAATGCTATAATAAAAAATGGCTAAATTAACAGATTAATAAGCTTGTTTAATAAATAATTAACTTGCATCATCAATCAGATTCTACTAGTGGGTGGGGCGGGGATATATTTTAAGGGGTTAGAATTAATCATGAATTACAAAATATATCTTAATAATGTATCTCCAAGGCAAGAATTTCACTATCGGGTAAATTACTTTTAAAATCATAATTTACAATTGTAATATTTGTAAACAAAAATAACTAAGTATGGAAAATTAAATTCAAATTGATTTGAATCATTGCAATGATCGCAAGGTGATCAAATATTATTATTAATTAATCTAATTTGAAAACAGTGAGTCAGATTAAGATAACTAAGTGTTACTCTATATTAATTAGATTGAAGATAGAAATAATGATATCTTCAGTACAAAATTATTAAAATTAATATGCTCACTATTTCGAGGTATATTTGGCATATTAGCACACATATCAGAAAATAAAATCTTAAGAATAAAAATTTATAAAATAGCATAGGCATCACTTCAAGCATGAAAGTAAAAGATAGATTACAATAAGTATGATCACTAATTTTACATTTTAATTTATTTATTCCAAGGATAAAAAATTAAAAATTACAGAGAATAAGGCAAGTATTACGTGGTGACTCCTCGTTTACTTAGACAAATGATTTAAGAGATTAAACTTTAATTTGAATGTTTATTTAAATTTATACAACAGTTAAAACTTTAGAGTTAGGAATTAAAGTTCTTTAGAGCTCTTTGCAGTGGTCTAAGGAATTTTACTCTTCAATTATTGGTAGAAGCTTTTTTGTTGGTAGCATCATTCTTGATGGTGAATACAGCAGCAGCAATTGTTCTTAGGATAGGCAGCATCTCTCCAGTTGAAATATCAGTGCAGCAGGTCTGTTACAGGAACATCTTCCATTGTTAAATTGGCCAGGTGCCTTAATCATGCAGTATAGAGACAGAGATTGCCATTCTCTGGGCTTGGAGAACAGCAACTCCCATCTGTCCTACTCAGCCATATTAAAAATTAAACCTGCATGGATTCAGATAGCAAATACTTACAAGATTTTACAAAGTGTTTTTTACATAGAAAAAGATGGTTACTTATAGTCACCTTCCATTAAATTACATTTTTAATAACAAATTTTCTTCCTGCAAAACAAGCCATTTGCACCTTTAAATTTTATATTTTTTTAAGTACCAAAATAATTCCTGTATTTTGTATTATTCCTCCAACAGCATGTTTTCTAAGATTTGATCATTTACTTTCCCACAAGATTTCAACAATTGATATGGTTGGTTAAATTTTAGTTACGTGATAAAATATCTTTTAGACAAACATTTATTGTCTTAATAACTTTTAGATTTAGTCATCATTCTATCCCAAAACAGATTTTAATTGCATGATTTTATTTTACAGATTATTTTAAAATAAATTTTAGAAAATATAGTAAATAACCAAATAACAAAATGTATATGCATGATGGTTATATGTATAATAGCCATATATTCATGCGATTTAAGAAAATTGAAATATAAATTGAATTAAATAGTATCTTAAATTATTCATTACTTTTAATAAATATATTACTCTAATATATATTTAATAGTTAAGTTACAGATGTTGGCACACACACACATATATATATATATTATCATATCTACATATCCATATAGACATTTCTTAAGGTATCTTATTGGGGTTTAAACTTGGCAAAGATTGAGTTGTAGAATGTAATTAAGTGAAACGAATAGGACAAGGTAAATATTCCATTTCAATATATATATATATTGCAGAAAAAAACTTGTTTTCACACATGTAATAATAAAATTGGTATGCCCATTAATTATTTTAAAAGTATAGGTGATATTCCTATGCATAGAGCTTATTCTTTAAATAAACCAACTTTTATTGACTAGTCTGATTTTGAAATTAGGAAATTATTTACACAAGTTTAATTTAATGCAGCACTGAATTTTATAAGTTGAAATATATACATAATTAATACTATAATTCTAGAAAAAATTAAAAACTGGTAGAACTTTGATAATGTAATGAATAAGCAAATGGTAAAACATTTAATGACTAAACAGGTTTAGGTTTTGAATATGAAAGAATTTATTTAAAACTAAATACTGTCAATACCATATAGTATCATAATCATAGCATAATAAAAAGGGAGAGAGTTATGTGTTTAATACTAAATTGGATCTGAAGAAATATTTAAAGGTGATTTTTGCATGCTAATGAGGATGGGGCATAAATGCCATATTTTAGAGAGATGAGATGCTGGAATCTTTTTTATTAATGACATAGATATCTTTGGTGATTAATAAAGCCTCCTTTATCTTTCTCTTTCTATTGTCACACTCTGAACAAACAATATTGGCTGTGGAAATATCAAAATTATGACAGACATCAACTCATGATCAAGGAAAAGAGAAGAATATGCAGTGCTTTTCCTAGCACATTTATACAGCTTATTGGGTTGGGCAAATCTAATGGGATAGATGACATGGATTTCCCATAATATGCTTTTAAACAAATAGAATCAGAGAAGTTGATTTTATAAACAATTTGATGTAAAGCCTCTTTAAGGATTCTATCCATTGAGTTATTTAAAAGTTGTTAAGAAATGGAGGTGAACAAAAAGTAATGTATTTATCAAAACAAATATTTTTAGCTTATTCATAACTTTTAAGATTTGGAGCTGACTAGACCATTTTTTATCATTGGTGGAACAATTGTACAATAAGAGATTCTATTGTAAAAGTTTGTAATGATTGTGTGAATATTTTTATGATCATATCCTATGTTGATGAAGTCACTAATAAATAATTCAATGTTTTGTTTCCAATTTCCAATCAGCCTCAAATTTGCAGAGCTTAAGATTTCTATGAAGAAAGCTTTTTAGGCCTGCATATTTATGATGGCAAGGAGTATGGCAAGGAGTATCATATGTATAGTCCCTATAGATCAAATTATATAAAAATAATCTTCCACTTCATTTTCTCATTGATTTTAGCCACTCTTACTATTACCATGCTATTAAACTCATCACTTCATGGCTAACTGATGACCTTGGTTTCACAGCATACAGCTTGAAATCCTCAAATGACTGAAAAAAATCCAAAAATGTATCAATTAACCACAGCTGTAAAATTGCTTCACTCAATTTCAAAGAAACATACAGCTCTATTCCTTTCATTCAATCTATTAACATCATAGATATACTATTACAGCAAATCAATTATAATATCTTTAAAAAACATCAAAACTTTGAATTGGATTAATGAAAAAATCATTGCATCTATTAACTACTTAGTTTATAAAATGAACTGCACTTGGTCATATGGAGCTTCTACCTTTTTCCAAGTTCTAATGCTTCATCAATTTAAACATCATTCTAGTATCTGCTTATACTTTAGATAAGTTGATGACACCTTTATATGTGCTAATGAAGAAACCATTTGCCAAATACATATTAGGTTGACATTCTCAATCTCTCTTACATGGTTCATCAAGTCCAAAGAAAACAACTTTTACAATTTAAAATTTCTAACACTTTGAACTAAAGAATGGTTTTAAAGCCCTTCAGCATTATGGAGAAACCCATGCTGACTTGAGCACTAGACTCAACCAACATAATTATCTGTGTAAATTCACTAGAAAAAGCAGTAAATATTCTTCTTTTATTCAATTTGCTGTTTGGTCATAATTTTGATCTTTCCACAGCCAATACTGTTTGTTCAGAGCATGACAAAGAGAAGAGTAAAGAAGGCTTTGTTAATTGCCAAAGTTATTTATGCCATTACCAAAAAAGATTCCAGCACTCCTCTTTCTAAAAAATGGCATTTATAGTCCCCTCACTTCTCATTAGCACACAAATTCATCTTTAAATATTTATTTAGATCCAATTTAATATTCAACACTTACATTATTTATGGTTGAGAACTCCTTTCCTTTTTATTATGCTGTGATTATGATACTATATGGTGTTGAAAGTATTTAGCTTCAAATAAATTCCTTCATATTCAAAAACAAAACCTGTTTAGTCATTAAATGTATTAACATTTGCTTATTCATCAAATTAATAATATAATGATTCTACATTATGTTAATTCTATATTGCATAAGTGAAGACTAGTTTTCTTACATAATATTACTTATATATAAAAGTGCTATATTATTAATTATCACATATGTTCAAATTAATAAGATTCAGTGTTGCAGATAATTAAAAATGAAGCCTTTTTTTCTCTCGGTGATATATAAACTGAACTTGTGCAAGTAATTTTTTAATTTAAAAATCAGGCTCATAATAGATTCAAGCCCTAACTTATGCATTTGGTTATTTAAAAAATAAACTCTAAGCATAGGTGGATCATCTATGTTTTTAAAACATTTATTGATGAGAGAATACATATCAATTCTATAGTGTGTGTATAAAGACTAGATTCTTTCCACAATATTACATAAAAATATTATATATATTATTTTTAATTCTTTTTTATATAAATCTTTTTTATAACTATTTCTATTTAAACTTTTAAATGAAGAATAAAAACAATTTCACAGTTTAAAATATTTGAAAGAAACTTTGCACGCAATAAAAATCAATTTTAATATTGTTTTGTTTATAAAAGAAGTATTTTTAAAAAAGAAATTTTTACAATCAAGAGAATTTAAGATTTGTTTTTTATTATTATCTTAATTGATCAATAAAAAATTTTTGTAAAAGTTTTTTTTTAATGTGTACTATTATCTTGCATGCATTGCTGAAAATGTATTGAACTGTTTTTAAAATTCAACCCATTATACTGTTAGACTAAAAAATGACTGGACAAACTAAAATATTTCATTGACATTTTGCATTGTTAAAGATTTTTAGCATGTTCAAAATTTGAAAAAAATCCATTTGATAAAATTATGTTAAAAATCAATTACAAAATTTAATCTAAACAAACAAACAAGAGTATTTAAAAATATTGAAGACTTGATAAAGAAATGGGTTGGCATTAATTCCTTGTAAAAATGTACCATATTTAAAATTTTTAAAAAGAAATAATCAGTACCGATGATCAGAAAAATATCATTAAATAAGACAGAATAATAAAGCACATCAAAGTGAATATTTTTTGTGGCTAGATCCAACTGTTTGAATAATATACCTAAGTATAAACAAATAATAATGTATCAAAGGAAACTTTTAGAAAAATATCTCTGACTGGAAAGATTGTATCTAGTTTTTTATAAGAATATAATGATTATTTGTTACTGCAATTATGGACTGTAAATATAAAATAAGGTTGGGTATTAGTGATAAAAGATAGCCCAATTGACTAAATTAAAGATAAATTTGAAGCCAATCTATTAGACAATTACATCTTATACATGATTGAACTATTCCTATTATCTACCATTAAATGTTGACTGTGTAGAAAATTGTAATCTTTATTTAAATTTTTCAAATGCAAACAATTATTATTAATAACACCGAGATAACACAGATTAGTAAATTACATAGCATTTCAAGTGATATTACTCTCCTCTCTTCTTTAGGTGTTGTTGGTTTGACCAGTGACAATTTAGCATATGAGTTGAACTTACATCATTAGAATCTTGAATATTAAATTTTAAGGCAATGCTCTAACCAACTGAGCTATTTTGTCAAAGGCAACAATCAGTAGAAATTTCATGTATTTATATATTTATATATGAGAGATTCAAATCCTTTTGATTCCTCCAATTTTTTAATATTTTTTTCTAAGAGCAAAGTTAATTGGAGGCTTTCAGACATTGTGAATTGCCACACATGGTTGACTATAGAATTATTTGTCATTGTCATATGAGCAGTTTCCTCTCTATTGAATATTTTGATATTTTTGCAATTGAATGTATATTTATCAGTACATATATGGTCTGCTACTGTATGTACATCTGTATTTTTTCTAACCAGTAGTTCTTGTTCTTTCAATTACAGTTCAACAAGGTGACAGATCTCACCAATATACATGGTATTTTATAGATGCAGTTTTTGTTTTTCAGCATTTCCAGTTAAGGATTTGTAGAAGTTAGAATTGCTCAAAGTGTGGTATGGCTTTGGAAAGCTGTTCTAAAAATATATTAACTTCTTATTTTGAGTGCATATTTTTTCTTAATTTGTCTGCCATTCCTAGTATGTATGGATACCCTACAGTACCAACAATTGTTTTTTTTCTTTTTGGTGTTTTTTTTGTTATCTATTAAAGATTTTCTTGATGATAGCTGATGGATATCTTCATGAGAGTTTGTTCTATGTAGATTTTCTCATTTTCCAAAAGACAGATTTCTGAACCAATTTTCTTTGCTCTGTTCCATAGTGATAGTATAATTCCATGTTTTGTGTTCCTGGTATTATTTTACTTTACCATGAAAGACTCTTGTTACAAGAATACCTAAGAATGGCAGTTTGTTCTCATTCTGATTTCAATGTAAATTTAATTAAAGAAAATACATTGTTAACATATGGCCAAAATGGCAATAATCATGCTTCACTATGTGGTCATACCACAAATGTATCATCAACATATCCCAACCACACTTTAGATGAAATAAAGTAGTATTTATGACTGTGGTTTCAAGCTCTTCCACTTAAATGTTGCTAAACAAAGGTGACAATGGTATCCCATTGTTATTTTTTGTTTTTGTTGGAAGAATTATTGAAAGTATGTTATTGTTATGCAAAAAGATTAATAGTTTCATTATACTATTAATAAGTATAGTTTTTCTGGTTTGTAGATTATTGCAATAGACAATACTTCATTACATGGTACATTTGTGAATAAACTTTACACAACAAGCTTACCAGTATGTCAGTTCTTTCTATTTCCATGTTCCTGATTAATTCTACAAAGTGCTTGGAATTTCCTGAGGAAAGATTGTATCATATAAGCCTAACAGTAAGCCTTAATGGAACATTGTCTTTATTCTTTTAGATAGCTCATATGAATGAGGAGTTTTGCTGAAAAACAATTTTTTTCAAAATCACTGAAATACCTCCACTTCCACCTAAAGTATGTTTTCATTATGTTTGGTGAAACATTTGTGATATGATCACATGGTGAAACATGATCTCAGTCATTCTGCATGCACAATAATAATGCACCCCTACAATGTATCCCATTCAATTAAATTCACAATGGAATCAGAATGAGAACAAAAATTGGCATTTGTACATGCTCTTGTGACAAGACTCATAGAAAAGTAGGAACAATAGTTTATAGGAAACCAACACATACTGGAAAGTACTTGGTATATACATCCAATCACACCAGGAACACAAAACATGAAATTATATTATCATTAGAAAAAAGAGCAAAGAAAATTTGTTAGGAAACCAGTGATTTAAAAAAATAATGAAGAATCTATATGGAACAAACTCTTATAAAAAATGGTTATTCATCAATAGCTATCAAGAAACCGTTTAATAGACATCAAAAAGAGACATCAGAAGCAAAAACAATTGTTGGTACTATAGTGTATCCATACATATCAAGAATGATTGACAAATTAAAAATCTGCTATAAATGTAACATTAGAACAGCTTTCCAAAGCCATACAACACTTCAATGAATTCTAACTTTTATAAAGCCTAAATTGAAAATGCTGAAAATCTAAAAGTGCATATGTAAAATACTATGTGACTGTGCAAGGAAGAATATTGGTGAGACCTGTCACTCTATTGAACTGTGATTAAAAGAATTCAAAATAATGGTTAGAAAAAAAACAGATGTGTGAACATTAGCAAACCATGTGTGTACTAATAAACAAATGTTAAATTGAGAAAATACAAAATATTGGAGAGAGAAGAAATGATGCAAAAAAAAATCAAAGAAGCTATTCATATTACTATGATAAATAATCCTATAAGTCAACCATGTCTGAAAGCTTCCAATTAATCTCACACTTAGAAAAAAAGTATTAACAAAAAATTGGAGGAGTCAGGAGGATTTGAACTAACTCTCATATGTAAGTAAATAAAATTTCTTCTGATTGTTGTCTTTCACAGAGCATTGCCTTAAAATTTTATATTCAAGATCTAAAGGTAAAAGTGTGACCCCTATGCTAAATTATCACTGGTCAGGCCAGCAACATCTGAAGAGTGGAGAATAATAATAATTGAAAGGTTGGGTAATTTACTAACCAGCATTGGCCATGTGTATGTTATTACTAACAGTTGTTTATATTGGAAAAATTTTGTTTAAAATTTTCTACACATTCAACATTTAAAATGATAGATTATGGAAATGGTCCAACATATCAAATGTAATATACTATCATCAAAACCTTCAGGCAAACTATATCGTGTGCTTTGATTTTTAGGAATATTCATTTGCTTCTTAAACTTCTAAAATAGTCTGAGATAATTTTTAAATGCATTAAGGGATACTTTTTAGATAATATTCTTGAAAGAATCAATTTTAGGTAATGAATCAGCAAAAAAAAAAAAAATATTAAAGTGTTTTAAAAAGAAAGATTGCATTCGTTGACCAATCAGTAAAATAATGTGATGTGATTATAATGGGTTATGGCACTAGCATAAAAAAATGGAAGAATAATGTAGTGAATAAAATTTTATTTGAGATAACATTATTGTACACAAAATGGATTATCATAAATTTAGCTTTAAAATGCTTGAAGTTTATATTAATCATAATATTAAAATATCAGTATACGAGATAAATACACATTTTATATTATTTTAGAATAAGTTAAGATCTAATAAAGTAACATGTTTTTATTTAATTTTGAAGAGAGAGGGGGGGGGAACATTAAAAAATAAACATAATTCAGTAAATAAATTAGTTTGGCCGGTTGATCTATAAATGCAGTTTCTGGCTTTCTTAGTTTATTATTTTGAGCTGCAAAATCTTATTCAACTGCTCTAATATTTAGTAATTTTGAATTGTATTTGTTTTAAAGAAGCAACAACTAAAAAAAATCTTAATCATTAACTTTTCTAAACACCATTTAGCAAGTATTATCGAAAGGTTTAAAAACTTTGCAAAACATACAGATAGAAAAAGAAAAAAGATGAACATTTAATAATAGCTAAGTGCTATTAAAACTTGGCAAGTGCATTACCACAAAAAATATATATCTTTATTTGTTATACGTTTTTTTAAAGACCAAACCAGATTTATTCAATTTAAAAAATAAAAAAAAATGCTACTAAGTGCGACACATCTGAAATTAAGCCAAATTTGAAATCTATACAATTTAAATTCATAGTTATATTTTAAAAATCTTTCGAACAAATTACTTATTCTTTCATTTTCCTGGTTCAGTATTTTGCTGAATAGATGTAAATAAAAATAAATTTAGCCGATTGAATTGGAAATATTATGCTTAACCTGTTACTTGTCTCATCAAATATCATGTGAACTTCTAAGAATGCATCATATGACTATTTTTATTAGTACTTTAATTTTTTCCTGCTGAATTAAATCCAATAATCTCATTTTTGTTGGTATTTAATTATGTAACCATATCCTATGGCAAATTCATTAATTGGGTTGAAATTAGAAAATGATTGTTTTAAATTTTAACATTCTATGCAATTTAAAATATTTATTTCATCAATAGTTTTGTTTGCTGTTGTACTTCTTTATACCAATTTTTGTTTAGTTTTTAAATGATTTCTGTAGAAAAAAGCAAAGAGAATAAAAACTTTGTTGTCATTAACTTTCCTGATCATGTCACAATTAAAGATCAAAATGGCTGGATGATTACAATAAATAACTCAATTTAATCAACACTCAAATTTTCTTATTTAAAATCAATTCAGAAAATGTTAGCTCTTGATTCTACAATACTACTGCTGAGCTAAACCACATGGGTCTAGAATAAAGATAGAATGAGAAAGATCTAAAATTGAAAGCAATTATTAATGCTTTAAAAGAATATTAATGGATAAAAAAGCTTAAAGAAACTAAAAATAAATATCATAATTTTTTTTTAAATTTTATTATTGTAATATATCTTCATATTTATTTAGGCATTGCCAATCTTTTTTTTTTTTGCATCAAGTCATTACTTATTTTAACTTTTAAGATACTAATCAGTTCTGTAACATTCTCTTTATAGTTTACTAATTTTTTAATGCTTTGTTATTTTAGCTTTACTGTTTGCTTCATGTAATTGTTTTAATATATAACAATAAAATAATGGTCACTCTACTATTTTTTAATAATTGCTTTAACCATATAGCACATATAAATACAGTCTAACTGGATGTTGTAATGTGGATTTCCAAAGAATTGGCCACACAATAAATAATTTACATTGATGGATAAACAGACAGACAGACAAACAGATAGATAGACAGACAGGCAGACAGACAGACAGACAGACAGACAGACAGAGAGAGAGAGAGAGAGATAGATAGATAGATAGATAGATAGATAGATAGATAGATAGATAGATAGATAGATAGATAGATAGGTAGGTAGGTAGGTA
Organism: Epiperipatus broadwayi; assembly: GCA_028023455.1. Taxonomy (NCBI): domain Eukaryota; kingdom Metazoa; phylum Onychophora; class Udeonychophora; order Euonychophora; family Peripatidae; genus Epiperipatus; species Epiperipatus broadwayi. The sequence goes on along the minus strand of JAQFVV010012873.1, from coordinate 481,268 downwards.
GGTAGGTAGGTAGGTAGGTAGGTAGGTAGGTAGGTAGGTAGGTAGGTAGGTAGGTAGGTAGGTAGGTAGATAGATAGGTAGATAGATAGATAGATAGATAGATAGATAGATAGATAGATAGATAGATAGATAGATAGATAGATAGATAGATGGACGGATGGACGGATGGACGGACGGACGGACAGACAGACAGACAGATAGACAGATAGACAGAGATAGATAGATAGATAGATAGATAGATAGATAGATAGATAGATGGATAGATAGATAGATAGGTAGGTAGGTAGGTAGGTAGGTAGATAGATAGATAGATAGATAGATAGATAGATAGATAGATAGATAGATAGATAGATAGATAGATGGACGGATGGACGGACGGACGGATGGACGGACGGACGGACAGATAGACAGATAGACAGACAGACAGATAGATAGATAGATAGATAGATAGATAGATAGATAGATAGATAGATAGATAGATAGATAGATAGATAGATAGATAGATAGATAGATAGATAGATAGATAGATAGATAGATAGATAGATAGATAGATAGATAGATAGATAGATAGATAGATAGATAGATAGATAGATAGATAGATAGATAGATAGATAGATAGATAGATAGATAGATAGATAGATAGATAGATAGATAGATAGATAGATAGATAGATAGATAGATAGATAGATAGATAGATAGATAGATAGATAGATAGATAGATAGATAGATAGATAGATAGATAGATAGATAGATAGATAGATAGATAGATAGATAGATAGATAGATAGACATGCATGTAAGTATATTATATATAAAAAGAAATTAACATGAAAAGAACATTTAAAAAATAAATAGTTATTATTTAAGTCATCTAGATTTTTTCGATCATGTTGTTATTTTGAGTCTCAAAGTATACAAAATGATTAAATGAATGTGAAAAAGTAAGATTAAGAATAAAAATAATACTTTTAAAAAAATCTAAAATAACATTCAATAGTTTTTCTAATAAAACATAGTACATGAAATTAATTATAAAATCAAACTTCAATGGTGTGTTTTGTTTTGTTTCTGCAAAAATGAATATCTAATTTTAATATATGTGCTCTATTTGTGCTTTTTCATGGTTAAGATACTTAGGCTTATTAAAGCATATACAGAGACTGTAGATCACATGTATATTTGAACTAATAAGAAAATATTGAAATCAAATACATAAATTAAAAAATAATTAACTTCAACTATGATAGAATTAAGAAGCTGAATTAGAACTAAATTGAATTTATGACAAAGAAATCGTAATAGATGGGTAACAGAAATTTTAAGCTGGATCTCAAAAAAAAATTGTAAGAACCTATTAAAAATACTATGTGTGAGATGAAGGAATAATTTTTTTAAAAATGTTGAAGAGAGATGGAGAAAAAAACTACAGATCTGATAAAGTGAATTAAACATTGAAGAAATTTCACCCTGAATGTTCAATAGTCATAGAAAATGGTGATAATGATTACATATTTAAAAAACTTTAGTCTAAATCGAACAAAAGTTTTTCAAAAAATAATGTAATGATAAAGCAAAAACTAAAATCACTTATGACCAACAAAAGCTTTGATTCTGTACAAACATATATGTGTATTATATAAATAAAGAAAAGGCTGAAATATTATAATTTTAAAGATAATAAAAAGATAAGCTATAATAAGATAAAATAACATAGCTTATGGCTTGAAGGCAGGGCTGAAAAAATATTATCGTACATCTAAACAGAAATGTTTTGTAACGTCAAAATTAAAAAAAAAAACAGAAATATAAAACATCTTACTGTTGTTAATTTATACATTATGATTTTTCACTCACTTTGTTTAAAAAAAAAAAGATATTAATAAAATGTCCATATAATAAACTAGCTTTATCTATAAAACTTTTGCAGATTATAAATATTCTTAAAAAAATTAAATAAAAATAATTAGTTAAAAAACAAAAACCAATCGAAGATGATTAAATATTTCACACCAAATCAAAAATTATCCTATTGTCATCTCTCTCTATCTATATTTTTTTTAAAGTGGCATAGCATCGGCCGGGACGCGAACCCGCAACCCGGGCAACTGCCTGCAAGTGCAAGGCAATCACGCTGACCTCTCGACCACAAATGCAAGACATCTCTCTATATTGTTGAGAAATACTAAGTATATTACCCAACCTACAGTGTTTTTGGCTGCTCATCAAAAACTAAGTTTTGTTTCCAAATAAACACAGCCTTCCTGTCTGGTAGGTTGACGTTGCATTATCAAACATAAATTCAATTTTTTTCTTTTTTTTTTTTTTTCTGTGCCCTTTCTCTTATTTATTTATTTTTTAAATTTTACTGGGTTTTTTTTTACTCAGTTAAGTTAATATAGAATTGATTTGCCATGAGCTTTTTATGTTACTAGTTATTTCTCTTCACTATATACATATATATATATATCCCAACTCCTCACTGAAGAGACCCATAGGTCGAAACCGGTCTGGGGATGGGGACAATCCAAGATAAAAATGATTTGAATGTCTTCTCTTGTAGTAGCATTTATCATAAATAAATAAATAAAAAAAAGCTTGTTTAGAGCTATTAGCACGCTCTTAATTTTATATATATATATATATATATATATATATATATATCTCTCTCTATATATATATATATATATATATATATATATATATATAGAGAGAGAGAGAGAGAGAGAGAGAGAGATCATGTTTTCAGGAGCAACCATATTTAAATAAAACACCAATGTTTAGACAAGATAACATTCAACTGGGTGAAAAAACTGTAATAATCATATTGCTGTAGCAGCAGTGATGATTATATCATGTAGACTGACATAGCATTCTTAAATTTTTATTCCTTTGCATAGGAAACTTTTACATATTGTTGGTAATTTTATTGTTTCATTCACATTTGTTAATGTAATTTGTTGTTTTTTTTTATTATTTCTACAATCTTTTTAAATATTATCTGATAATAATTGTTGCATGTGAATATGTAGTGGCCGGTATCTAAAACATGGAAAGAAAATGCTGAAGATGTTGGGAGTTGTTTCACTGAATTAATGTATTCATCTAGCACTTATTCATTAATTGCTTCTTTCTATGCATGTGATGATTGGGCACATGCCAGATGGTATTTCATAGTCTTCTTGATCTTACAGAGGAACTACATTCTTAAGTTTGAGTCAGAATGCTAGTATTTTTTTGCTCAAAAGAGAAAGTTTTTAAGTCATAGAATTTTAATACCCTTACAATCTTGTCTGTGGACTCTTTTGTATAAGTCAGGATCCCAACTCTATGCCCATGGGCACCATGGTGCCCGCAGACCATTTTACATGTGCCTGCCGCTATACAAGCACGATAAAAAATTTATCTGATACAAATAAATTTAATTTTTAAAATTTCTTAGAAATTATTATATTATATTGTAATCAAATTGTAGGGCATACTATACTTTTACAGTGTAAAAATATAAATGTTAATTATATGTTAAAATTTTATTTTTGAAATAAATATTTTTTTGTACATTATGTGTATTATTAACAATATCCAACTATAAATTTACATTGAAAAAATAAATGGAGTCCACCATCTGGTTGAAAAAAATAAATGGTGCCTGACATCTGGCCAGTATTATAGAATGTGCTCTTAGGTGTAAAAAGGTTGGGGATCCTTGGTATAAATAATGCAAACTTTAGTAAAATTATTTGTTTTTTTTTTGGGGGGGGTATTGATTTGTGCATTGCTTTATTTATATTCTCTATTGAAAAACATTCTGATCAAACCTTAGAATGTAATCCCTCTGGAAGCTCAATGAATTTATAAAATTTCATATGGCATGTGCCCAGCCACATACATAGAAAGGAATAATCAACGTATAAGCGCTAGAAGAGACAAGCACATTAATTCACTGAAAAAACTCTCAACATCTTCATCACTTGCTCTCCATGTTTTAGATACTAGCAATCACATAGAGTTCTCAATTATTAAAATTGTATCTACATGCAACAACCATTATTAGAAAAAATTCAGGGAATACAGAAATATTTAAAAATAAATTGCATTAACAAATGTGATGAAACAATAAAATTACCAACTATATGGAAAAGTTTTGTCAAGCAAATAAATAACAAATTTAAAGTACTATTAAATTTAAGTCAATTTACATGATACAATTATCTTTGCTGCCACAATCATGTGATTATTACTGTTTCTTCACTCAGTTGAATGCAAAAACTATGTTTCAGATATATATTTAGAAGATCCCCCCTCCCAATCAAAATGACATAGGTTAAATTTAAATCAAACTAGCAATATTTCAAAAATAAAAAAAGACTAATTATACTAAATATTTTAAAGAAGAGGAAGAAATAATGAAATTTGACCACAATTAAAAATAAGGTTTTGGTCAAATTAAAAGCAAATCAAACTTTTTAACTCATTCTATATTTCAGAATAATGTGTAATAGAATGGTGGTAATTTAACAATAATTAAAAGTGTTTGTTTACCATGCTTCAGGCAAAAGACAATTAATTAAGAATTTGAAAACACATAGCCACATAAGTAAAACAGACTCATCCGACCAAAAAGAATAGCCAACAAACTGGAGATTAATGGCATGAACATAGATGAAAACACACCAAAACCAATTGGATTCATCAGGCATGTAAGGTGAATCCATTCTGATAGAGAAAAATGGTATAAATGGGTTGGAGAATTCAGATTAGAAGACAATTTTTTGAGTGAGATGATTATTAGATTTTTATTCGATTCTTCATGAGAGGCAACAAATTTTTTTAAGATTATTAGATTACTAGAAAAGTGAATTGAATCATCAAGCAGCCCCATGAAGAATCAGTTTAACATGGGTGATTAACCCACTTTTTTTCTCTATCCACTATCATGAAGTAAGCCTCCAGTGCTGGTTCAAGCCTTTAGTGCCATAACTTCAAGACCCTCCCCTATTATTTAGAGAAAACAGCAATAAATGAAGACCTTAGTTAAAAGGTAAGTATTAGAAAATAATTCAATTATTAATTCTATAATAGTAGTAATGTTTTACCTATCAATTATTAATTCTATAATAAGTTTATAATAGGAAATTAATGGAATAATATGAAAACATTAATTGTGTTATATGTTCTAAATTATAAATGTTCTACAAATATGGAATGGCTGATAACAAACTTATGTGTAAAAATATATGTCTGTGTTTAAATGAGTAATAAAAATGTACAAACATGAAATTGTTATATATTAGAATAATTAAATGACAATGAATTATAAATGATTACCTAAATAATCCACATCTGGATAAAGTAATAAAATCTATGTAAAAATATACATCTATGTTTGGCTGAATAATAAATATCTATAAACCTGGAAGTACTATATGTTCGAATAATTAAATGATGATGATTTATAAATGTTTAGATGCATGTCTGAATAATCCACAACTGGATAAAGTGATAAAATCTATGTAAAAATATATGTCTATGTTTGGCTGAATAATAAATATCTATAAACCTATGTTAGAATAATTAAATGATGGTGATTTATAAATGTTTAGATGCATACCTGAATAACCCACAACTGGATAAAGTGATAAAATCTATGTAAAAATATACATCTATGTTTGACTGAATAATAAATATCCATAAACCTGGAAGTGCTATATATATTAGAATAATTAAGTGATGTTGATTTATAAATGTTTAAATGCTTATCTAAATAATCCACATCTGGATAAAGTGATAAAATCTATCTAAAAATATACATCTGTTTGACTGAATAATAAATATCTATAAACCTGGAAGTGCTGTATATTAGAATAATTAAATGATAATGAATTATAAAGGCTTATATGCATATCTGAATAAACCACATCTGAATAAAGTGATAAAACCTATATATACATATACTTGATAAAAGGGCTTTTTGACTTCTTCACCCAAGATGAACTGAAACAAGCTTTCATTTGATACAAATGATGAACTCTATTGAAGGTCTTATCAATAATTATTGTTAATAAAATTGTTGTTATTAAAAATTAATTTTAGTTGTTCAGTTCCATTTTGCATCACTAATCATTCATTGCATCTTGCTCACAAGAATCTCATGCCTCCTGAGCTATGTCTGGCATAACCAAATGATGGTAAGTAAGCTTGTAGTGAGATGGAACTCTAGTGGCACCATTTGGGAAACCAAACACAAATTTCTAGATGCTTTCAGTCTCTATGGAGCTACATCCTCTGATGATCAGTAAATATTTTTGTAGGTGTAGTGACACCTGCATTGGGGAATACCAATCGATAGTTCCTTCTTGCAATATGCTCATCAGGAAATAAAATTAATGAAGAGTGGGGTTGGTCATGCATCTGGTTACAATATACAACATTACAAATTGTAATTATAATTTTCAAATTTCACCCAAAGTATTACTTAAATACTAAGTACAATAATTCTCATGACTAAATGCATATATATATAGTGGGCTAAAAATACTAATACATAAAAACATAATTACTTAATCTTAATGTGAAAAAAATAATCTAGAGTTTAAAGATAAAATTTTATCTAGCCATGACTGTGCTGTGAAAGCATAGAAAGTATATTTGGTACATATTATTAAATTGTATATTTAAACTCGGTATGAGTATTTTTTCACATTAATATTTAAAATGGCAGAGTATGAAAATGTAATTACTTGATCTGTATGTGTATAGTAATAAATTTATATATCTATGTAAGCTAAATATCATCATCTTTATTATTTTCAACTATTATAGTCTATTATAAAATAAAAATCTTGATAAATTTAATCCAGCTTCACCAAATCATAGCTTGTCTATTTTATACTACTGCACCATACATCCTAATCTCATTCATTTATCTTACACTTTTGACAATCTTTTGAGGCTAGTTTAGCACTTCTTGTCCATATATTGTGTTGTAGTGATTTGTAAATATACTTGTTTTACTGATGAGGTAGAGTATTAATTATCTGGGAATTTCCCATATAAGCTTAGTTTATTTTTAGATAGTTAATCCATAGCTAATTTAGCTCATAATCAAATAGGTGTCACTAAATATTTATATAAGCTTTCTGCTCAATATTAGGTAAAGTAACTTGGTAAAAAAATACTAGAGCAAAGCAATAATATGAAATTATTGCCTCTTGTAATATGCCAATGAGTGTAAACATTTCAATTTTGAAGTTACATCATAAATTTTAATAATCCCTTGCATCTAAAAGTATTTAGCTGGGGAAAATGGAAAAGCAAGCTATGATATATTCTGCATCTATCAGAGGATCACTAATGCATTAATCATAAAGAAAATTAATAAACAACATTTACTTATTTTAAAAATGTTTCTTTTTAGACGACCATTATAATATATTAGCTTTAATAACTTCATTAGTTTTTGACATTGAATATGTAAAAACTATTATATATGAATATGAACATGTTCGTTATACAAAAAAAAATGCTAGTAAACTGATGTAATACAGCATAGGAGCAGACTCAGCATTTGTTTGCCTTTACTTACACAGTTTATTTTATGCAAACGTTGTAACACATAATTTTTGAATCTTTATTCTATTAAATTTTTACTTCAAATATTCACAGTATTAGAACAAAAAATGAAAATTTAAACATTAAATGAAGTAAGTGTTGTCTTGTTAGATTAGTTTATTCTTATTTCAAAAGCTAATACACCAAGAATTCAATAAGTTTATTTCAAAATTAAAATGTATATATATATACTCAAACATTAAAGATCAGGTAAGAGTCAAAAGTTACAGGAAGTGTTAACAATTTAATCTTTTTTTTCTAAGGCATCATAAATGAAATGTAACTTTATGACAATAAAATTATATTATTATTTTTATGGCTAGAATAAATGAATGGACAATTATTATTTATTTTAAAATCATATATATAACTGAGAAGAATGTCTTCATATAAAAGGGGAAAAAAAACTTTTTATAGGCAAATAAAAAGTTCAAGATTTAATTGCAACTCTACAAATAAACTATTGTAATTTATAAATTTTACATAACATTGTTAGCGTGAGACCTATTGTTTTTAAATAATTCTCAATTTGAATTTTAAAGAAAACCTCGTTTCCCCTCATGTATTAGTTATTTGATCATTTGTGTGGTATATGCAAGCATTATCAATATATAAAATTCGTCAAAAAGAATATATAAAATCCGTCAAAAATAATATTTTAGAAATTCTTTATCTTTAAAAAGTAATAAACACGCTATTTTATAAATAGCTAAGTTTAAAAAAAAATAATAATGAATATTATCACTGTTAAGTTTAAATAAAAATTAATAGAGGCAAATCACCATAAACATTACATACAATTTTACTCCTAACGCTTTATAATTCCTATAATCCGCTGTATAAAATTATGTCTATCTTTCATTAAACTCCTAGAATTATCATTTGACTTTTGACATTTATAAGCCATTATTACTTTGACCTTAATATGTAGAAAACAATTATAGAAAAAATACCAAATTATTTCACTAAAAATGCTGCATATTAGTACTTACAAAGGCATTTAAAATGATGTTAAGTAACCATAATGTTTTCCATTAAGAAAATAGAAAATAAATATTTAAAAACTGAATAAAAAATAATAAATTTAAATTATTTTATGCAAAGTATGTATTTATTTTTTTTTAAATATTTATTATTTAGATTAAATAATTTTGCCATAAACATTATTAACTTTAAGGGGGGGGGGGATATGTACTTATGACAATTTATTAAATGATTTTTAGTTTCAACAAGGAATTTTATTGATAAAAGTATTAACATATTACAATAAAAATAAAAAATATAAAAATATAAAGAACTTGACATATTGATTTTTGGCTGAATAATATTATAAATTACTATGATATGCTTCTGCTTTAAACCACTTTCTTGCCACTATCTCTAACACTACTTTGCCTATTTTATATTCATTTGACAAAAAAAATAAAATTAAAGTAAATGTTGATTTATTAGTTTAAAAAAAAAAATCTGAATATCAGAAGTCCTCAAAAATATTACAAATTAGCCAATAAAAGCTTAAAATGACACTGGTTGTAGATTATTTGATCTTTAGCATATAAACAAACTTATAAACTTCTCTTTGACTGTGGTTGGCAATTAGAAAAAAATGTGCATTTTCCATAGTTTATTTAATATGTATGATTATTTTTAAAAATGTTTGTGTAATAAGTCATGTTTGCAGTTATGTTCTTTTAATATGTTTTATTTTTAAAAACACGAGTTATGAAATTCATAGTAACAATTAAATAGTAAAATAGAAATCAATTATGCCCATATAAACATTGTAGTATAGAGCATGTCTATTAAAATTTGCTATCGTAATATAAACCAAGCACTGATTATATATGTGTGGGGGAGATAATGATCTGGACCAACTGATGAGTGCAGGTTCAGCATAAAATATATATATTGAAGTTTATTTATCTTTTTCACATATGTGTGGTCATGTGCATCAGTTATATGAGTGCATAGCTGAAAAGAGCTTGAAAATCTGTGTTCAAATTTCCTATAACTTATGAATTATGCTTGAATTTCAAAAATATTACAGATTTCATCCTATACCCTGCCCATTCCTCTTCTACATATTTAAATAAACAATATCCTATATATGATGGAACAGAATGACTTAAGGTCAACATGGAATGACAATAATATTAGCATTAACAAAGGATTTGGGCTTTCCATCAACAGATTTCAATGGTATGGATGGCTGAAAAATTGGAGGGTGGAGTAGATTGAAACCTGTTCATTAAAGTTTGAAGATTTGCTATCTTAATATAAACCAATTACTGATTATATATTGAAACAGACACATTGTTTCACATATATATTAAGATTTCTTTCTCTCCCCAGCTAAATCAGTTTAAATTAAAAATAAAACTGATGTGGTTCAGTAAATAAAAATTTAAATAAAGAAGCAAGTGACAGTGAATTAAAATCACTTTTCCAACTGTGTTATAAAAAGAAATAATAAAAAAAGATAAAATAAAGAAAATATAAAAGAGGCATTTAATTAATAAATCTTTATCATTAATTGATAAAACTTCAATTTAAAATATAGCAGATAGAATTTATTTTAGAGCTATATGTTTTCAGAGTTAAATGTAAAAACACTTAAAGATAGCATGACCTTCTTGCCTGGAGCTTTTAATCAGTTGCTTTTTTAAAAACATGTTGGTAGGTGAAAAAAACATGGGAAGCAGAAAAAATAAAAGAAGCAGCTTAATGAGATAAGACAGTTACAGTAAATCAGTTATTAGTAGGGAGACCTGTTGAAATTATAGTCATTATTATGCAATTTGTTACTTTTTGGAATTCTAAAATAACCAAGTTGGAAAACACAGTTATCATTAACAGAAGAAAACTTTTTTAGTTACTGGATAACTAAATAATGAAAAAGCACCTTATTAATTTGGAAAACTCCAGTATGGGTGGGTAGAAATCAGTTCTTTTTCTCCAAATATATGAAAAGCCCAGGAAAATCAGAAAACATGCCCAATTAACAGCAGCAGTAATTCAGTATGCCATTTGTCCCAAGTCAACTCCTTCTTAATGTGAAGATTTAAATATCAAGGTAAGGAAAATTTAGATACATTTATAATATTTAAATATATTTTGAAAATGTATTTGTTGAAATAATTAACGTATAAAACAAAATACAATTATTCAAAAACTTAAGAAAATAATGTTTTTAAAGAATAATATTTTTAAAGAATAATAATCATTCTGATATTAAGAACTTAAGAATATTGATTTAAAAATGAATGAAAAATATAATAATATGTGAGTTAAATCAAAGATGTATTTATATATACATGAATACAGGATTTGTAATGCTTGGATAGAAAAATTAAATTGAATATGTTTATACTTTAAATATGAATAGGGATTAGATATGCATTTATAATACACAGATTAAAAATGCTTCTATGTAAAAATTAAATTGAATGAATAATTCAGATTTGTAGATTTGAGTTATTCATGTGTTTAATTCATCTTTGATACAAGTGTATATTTGAAGTAGAAACACAAGTATATATTTGAAGTAGAAACACGGAGAAGTAATCTTTTAATATAAATGAATGACACAAATCTACATCCATATACTTGGATTAAAGATAAATGATTTAAATCTACAAATATGAATTAAGAGAATTAATATTTTAATATAAGCAAATGACTTGAATTTAAACCCAGACACCTGGATCAAAGATGAATGACTTGAATTTATATCCGCATAGCCAGGATCAAAGATGAATGATTTAAATTTATATCCACATACCTGTATCAAAGATGAATGACTTGAATTTATATCCACATACCTGAATCAAAGATGAATAACTTGAATTTTATATTCACATACCTGGATTAGAGATGAATGACTTGGGATTTATATTCACATACCTGGATCAAAGATGAATAACTTAAATTTATATCCACACACCTGGATTAAAGATGAATGACTTGAATGTATGTGCACATACCTGAATCCCAGATGAATGACTGAGATTTGCATATAATTCCACACTTGACAATGAATATTTTGTATAGAAACTTATAGTTGGAATTGCACCAATCATCAATGATTATGAAAAAATGATTGTGTAAATCAAACTAACCTAGGACCATATTGTAACGGGTGTCCTCGTTTACCGTATACTTATTAGTTCTTATCATAAAAAAAAAAATATCTATATTTCCCCTTTTTCCTTTTAAGCAAAAAAAATAGTGATAAGAAAAATTTCGTATTTCTCTCACAGCATATTTATGGACGTCAATCATTGACTCCAAGCGCCAAACTTACTTTTTACATAAGTATTATGTTGGAAGAGAAAATACGATAGTAATAGGGCCTCTCCACTAGCTCAGTACTCAGGGCGGGTGGCCAACAAACCGTAGGAAAATGTACGGGGGAAAACTCTATGCAACCAACAGCGAAAACTCAGATCAATTGTTTAAATTCATGAACTATATTCTATGAGTCAAATAATAAAACATACACATGTAATATAAGCCTTAAAATAAAACACCTTTTATTATAATATTTTTTTTTTTTAATTTTAAGAAAACATATTTCCCATACCCTTTTACCGTTTACATAACCCAATAAAACCTACATATGTATTTGTGTGGATTTACAACAGAACAAGAAAACGAACGTATACACAGATAAAAATATAATCAGCTGTATTTGAATGGCCTTATCAAAAAAAAAATATATATAAGTTTCTTGCCTTCATTCGTTCTCCTTGAGGGTTTCAGAAAAACGTGGTAATTTTTGGAAAATAAAATATCTTAAGTTCATATTACCTGCACTTTTTGTCCGATGTGATCCCCGGGGATATCAAAATAAGAAGAAAAACACATGAAATCCGCAGCAAAACGTACGAGACAGTTCATCACGCTTCAGTTCATTCCGAGTCGGATCGATTCCCTTGCGAAAAGTTGATAGATCTCCAGTAGATGTTCTCCGGTCACTGCCGCATGGACTCTTCGGGGTAAGGTCCAGAAAACCCAGCACGCTTAAGCTTTTACCCCACCGTACTCATGTTCGGCCGTAGCCTTAATTACTCTTCTTAAAAATATATATAAAAAAATTGAATATATTTTTAATTTTTCTCTTTCTTCTTTGAAAACCAAAATAATAATGACACTAGTTTAAAAAAAAACTACGTCTCCACTCTCCCTGTCACTTTTTCTTTTCTTTTGTTTTCGCAAACACAGTCCGTCCCCTTTCTTCCCCACCACGTGGGATAGATGGCCAGTTAAGCTAATAAGCAAAAGAACTTTTCGCACCTTTGGCCATTTTGGCAATTAACATTCCGGAAACCCTTTTCTCCAACCTTCTTTTTATATTTTTTTTTTCATTCAAATTCCCCAGATAAGACCTTCGATGTTTAATATATTTCTTTTTTTTTTTTTTTCTTACAATAATCTCTTATCTTGGATCCAAAAATGTATTCATATGTTCGTTTCTAAAATTGTCTATCCACACCGCAAATACATACATATACCACTTTTACACAAATAAAACGCAAATTCTCCCCCCACTCCCTCTTTTCTTATTTTAATAAAATTTTTAAACATTTTCTCCCACTACAAAATAAATACTAAAACGAAATAAAATCAAATTATATGAAACTAATTTTAAACTATATCACATATGTGTGCGCCTTTCTACATTGTAACTAGGGTTTAAACCCGACTGTTTACAATACCCTCCTCCCGGAAGCCTTTAAATACGGTCTACGTATTTGAACGGCTCCTAGTTCAGTGGCACGGGCTTGAGTGAACGGGCATTGTATGATCCCTTCACCTCTTGCCGATCTCACCCAGAAAGCGTTATCACCCTGACACTTAACAATAGGGTACGGTCCATCATATAAACTACAAAATTTTTTACAAATAAATTTTCCCGGTTCGCTCACATGTGGTGTCTTTACCATGACTAGATCACCCACTTTAAAATGATACGGCCTCCCCAGGGTGTGTTTATTTCTTTCTTGACTCCTTTTTAAAAGTGTATGATATGCCCGCTCTCGATCCTCCTCCATGTTGATCGGCAATTCCTTTGGTCCTGGTATTTTGGTCTTGATCAATTTAGGAGCATGTTTCCCAAACTGGAGTCGCATGGGAGAAAATTTTTTTATATATATTTTTAAGAAGAGTAATTAAGGCTACGGCCGAACATGAGTACAGTGGGGTAAAAGCTTAAGCGTGCTGGGTTTTCTGGACCTTACCCCGAAGAGTCCATGCGGCAGTGACCGGAGAACATCTACCGGAGATCTATCAACTTTTCGCAAGGGAATCGATCCGACTCGGAATGAACTGAAGCGTGATGAACTGTCTCGTACGTTTTGCTGCGGATTTCATGTGTTTTTCTTCTTATTTTGATATCCCCGGGGATCACATCGGACAAAAAGTGCAGGTAATATGAACTTAAGATATTTTATTTTCCAAAAATTACCACGTTTTTTCTGAAACCCTCAAGGAGAACGAATGAAGGCAAGAAACTTATATATATATATATTTTTTTTTTTTTTTTTTCTTACAATAATCTCTTATCTTGGATCCAAAAATGTATTCATACGTTCGTTTCTAAAATTGTCTATCCACACCGCAAATACATACATATACCACTTTTACACAAATAAAACGCAAATTCTCCCCCCACTCCCTCTTTTCTTACTTTAATAAAATTTTTAAACATTTTCTCCCACTACAAAATAAATACTAAAACGAAATAAAATCAAATTATATGAAACTAATTTTAAACTATATCACATATGTGTGCGCCTTTCTACATTGTAACTAGGGTTTAAACCCGACTGTTTACAATATGTGCAACTGTCAATAACTTTTGTTGTCAAATAAATGAATCATTGTTATCTAAAACTAATCTATCTAGTCAGTTTTATTTCACATCACTCATCATTTATTGCATATGTTCACAAGAATCTCATGCCTCCTAATCTATGTTTGGTATAACCAGATCTGAATAAGTTAGGTTGTGGTAAGTTGGAACTCTTGTGGCACTGTTTGGAAAACCAGACAAACAAATTTTCTAGATGTTTTCAATCTCTTAAATGCTACATTCTCTGATGAGCAAGAAATATTATTGTAGGGTGGTAAGATAAACATTGGATAATGCCAGTCTTTGTTTCCATCCTGCAATATGCTTATCAGGAAATAGTGACAACCGATAATATAGGTTAGCAGTTGATCTGGTTACCTTTGGTGCCCAATGTGGGGCCTGATCTAACTAGCCTGCCATATGTATAAAAAGCTAGAAACAAATAAATGAAGAAATCTAAAAAGCAAAAGAAAATTATGATTCTGTAGATGTGAACAGTGTACATGGTGTGGGGATGTAAAAGGAACTAAAAAGGGAAAACTATGAGAGCCACGTAAAAATGAATGGTATACAATGAATAAAATAGGCATGAAAAAAAGTTTGGGCTAAATCATGGAATGGAAAGAGAGAGGGGCTTATCAATGTTGAAATACAATAGTAGAATATCAAAAGAAAAAAACAAAGTACAAGTTTAAAATTTTAATGATAACCAGAGCAAAAAAAGATGATGAACACAGAAGCTGAAAAAAATCTTCCTAGTGAAGAACAAACAAGAACATAATAATCCAAAAGAAGTTGGTCAACAAGTACAAGAATCACAGAAAACAGAAGCAACTTTCATATTAGTCCAGATAATGGAAATGATTAAAAAAGAAAATAGAAAAAGAGAGGAACAAAGAGATGAAGAGAAGAGACAAAGAGAAGAAGAAAATAGAAAAAGTGATAAATAAAAAAGAAAATAGAAGAAGAGATGATCAAAGAGAAGAAGACAAAAACAGATAATAGAAGCTAACTAAAGGATAGAAAAGCAGATTAGAGAATCAACCCAAAGCTAAAATGAAAAAATTCATCAAATAATGAAAGAAATGACAGATAGAATATTAAAAAATTAAGTAAGAGTGATGAAGTAAAAGGGTCACTAGTTGAGCTAGAAGTCAAGTTGACCCAAATGTGTGAAGTCATGAATACACAAATCCATGCAGGAGCAGGTGGATATATTGACCACCCAAATAAAAGAGATTAAAAGTAGCAGTACATTGCCAATAAAAGAAGAGCAGAAACAGTCTTGAAAGAAATTCAAGAGGTTATAGTTACTCATGAAGTCCTTATAGCCAACCAGATGGAAGGAATAAGGAATCAGTTTCTCAAAATACAAACTTTCGTGAGGATCTATAATGAAGCACCCATTGAGTATTTCAAATGTCTGGAGAGGTACTTCACCATAAATGCCTTGACGGAAAAGGCAAAGCTGGAAACAGCTTGTAGCCATATTCAGGGTGTGCCACAGGCATGGTGGGACTTCCTGTTCAGTCAGCATATAAATTTTCAGGATGTCAAAGTGGCACTAACAAGCTATTATGGAAGTGATGATTGTCAAGAGGGTATAATATACAAGGTGTCCCAGGGAAAATGCCCATGTGAAGAGCCTTATATACCCTTCTTTAGACCACAGGTGGGCAAGTTAAGGGCCTTAATATCTGACTCTGTCAAAACTCCAGATTATCATGTTAATATTTGCCATAGATTCCCAAGTTATATAGAGAAGATGCTGATCAGAACAGATTGTTAATCTATTGAACAGGTGGCTGAACTGTTAACTGCATATGGTAACTGTGGTACATCAATAAAGTAGTTTCCAGGCTGCCCAATAAACCTTCATATAGAAAAGACAATGGACCAAGAGTAGGAACTATCAGTTATAAGAGGAAATTGCCTCCAAGAAACTATAGCAATTATGACTTACCACCATGGAATGATCACCAAAGAAATGGGATACCACCATGGGAGAGAATTCAGAGAAGATATTGAACAGGCAGTTGGACTGACAAATGTCCAAAGGCAAGACAAGAAACTGACCCCAAAAGACTAAATTATGAAGGGTAAACAGGGAAGAACCTTGATAAATGATTCCTCATCAATGGGTTCCAGCAATAAGCCAAGAAATCAAGAGAAAACCAATATCAAATACTTAATGGCTAATATGATATGTGATTGGGAAAAGAAAGTTCCCCAATATAATACACAACAATGCCCCAAAATTAAGATAATTCTGGGGGGGGGGGCATTAATATTGAAACTTTGTTAGATTCAGGGTCAGGTATCTGTGTTCTCTGAAGAATTGTATGTCCAAATGAAACTGTTAAATCCTGACATTGAAACCCTAACAATCAAGGAAACTCTGCCAATAATAAAAAAGCTTGCATGGAATCCAAACAGATATAAATTCAAATGTAGATAAGAAAAACCCAGCTTAATCATGCCTTTTTAATAATGAAGGGACTAATACATGAAGCTTTGGTAGGAGCAGATGTGATGCACCAAATTCAGTGCACATTGGACTTTCAGAAGTCTTAAGTTAGATGTGGAGATGAAGTCATACCCTTTACCCTACAAGAAACACATCAATCAATGGGAATGGGTTGTGTCCAGAAAGATCTACCATGGCAAATGATTGAATGTCAAGAATGTTCATTGATAAAAGAAAGGCAGAAACAGATATAAAAACTGCTAGAAGAATATCAAGACATTTTCTCAGAAGTACCAGGGATTGTTCATGGGTATGAACATCAAATAAAGGTGACCGATGAGCAACCATACCATCACTGGTCATATTCCATACCCCATCAGTATAAACCAAAAGTGGAAAAGCAACTGACAGAAATGATAAGATGGGGAATCAGAACTATCTAAGTGTTCATCCCCTTTTAACAATCACTAGGAGTCATGAAAAAAGGATAGTACTGTCCATTTATGCTTGGATGTCCATCAACTGAATCGAATAACAGTGGCGGATCATAATGTACCACCTCTGATTTATGAATTACTAATAAAATTTTGAGGGAAGATTATTTTTACCAGCCTTGACCTTATGGCCAGCTACTGGAAAATTAAGCTGCATCCTGAAGATAGGAGATATACAACATTCTGATACATTGGATATTCTTATCAATTTAACAGGATGTCCTTTGGGTTAAAAAACAGTTTGATTCTGGCCTGCTGAAGTGTCTGGACAGAGTGTTGTAAGATGTAATCAAGCAAGTAGTAACAATCCATGTTAATGATGTGGTTGTTGCATCAGAGGATTTAGAATAACACATCCAAGATTTAGGACTTTTTTAAAGAGTGTAAAGGAAAGGAAATACAAATTAAGATAAAGAATAGTACCTTTGCGGCTGAGGAAGTGAAATTTTTGGGTCACTTCATTAACAATCAAGGCATCAGGCTATAGTATGAAAATATACAGGCTATGCAAGAGTTCCCAGTGTCCAGGACAAAGAAGCAAATTAGATCCTTCCTCAGGTTTTGCAACTTGTAAAGTTTTATAAAAATTTTGCTCTTGATAGGAAACTTTTACTTCAATTAATAAGAAAGTATGCACCATGGAAATGGACCAGTGAACAAAAAGAGAACTTTGAGTCAATTAAGAAGTTTCTGGAGCAGTAATGTTAACTTAACTTGACTTTAGTCAGTCATTTTATCTTCAAACAGATAGCAGCAGTTATGGTCTGGGAGCTATCATGTTCCAAGTTTATGGAGATAATCAATCGAGAGTCTTATATTTTATTAGCCAGTTATTGAAAGGCCTGGAGTTGAATTATACTGTGACAGAAGGAGCTCTGGCAGTTATATGGGCCTTCCAGAAGTTTCACCAATTTCTCCTTGGGTCACAAGTGATCATTATTACAGACCACAAAAGTTTAGAATTCTGAACCACAGTTACTTAACCAAGAGCTGTTTGGCAAGGCGGAGCCTGTTGCTTCAGGAATTTGATTATACAGTTCAATATTGTAAAGGGCCAGACAATGTAGTTGCAGATGCATTGAACCAAAACTCTATTAAGTTGAAACAACAACATTTATATGCAGATAAGGTGTGCAATGCAGTGACAGATCTAATCAGTAAAGAAGATGTTGAAACCATTCTACACCAGCTGAAAGATCATCAAAAAGATGATGCATATTGTAGACAAGTGTTTGAAAAATATTGAAAAGCAAAAAAGGAACTTGAATCAGGAAGCTAACCCAGTGGAAGAATAGTGGAAACCATATGCAATCAGAAAAAAGGTTTTGCAATACTGCATTAGTACCTCCAATAATCAGTGGCAAATTGTAGTGCCTTTAAAGATGCACAATCCACTTATTATATATACCCATAGATTCTATGGACATTATGGTGCTGAGAAGACTGACCACATGTTACAGAATTAGTTCTATTGCCCAAAGCAATACAAAGATGTAAGGTCATTGATAAAAAGGTGTAAAATTTGCCAAAGAACCAAGCCACTAAATAAATCTTCCTTAATGACCTTGAACCCAATTCTTGCAAGGAAGCCTAATGAAATTCTAGCAGTGGATAAATATGGCTCCTCCCCATTTTATCATATGGAAGTATTTTAATGGTTAGGTATGACATATTCACCAAATGGGTGGTTGCATATCCCATAACTCAGGCTAATACCCAGAACACTATAAAAGTGTTACAAAACTAACATTTTAGCAAAGTGGGAAAACCACAAATAATCATCTCTGATCATGGTACCCATTTATCTCTGCCAAACAGAAAAAAATGGATCAGCAAGGAGAATATAAAGCATATACTGATGTCTATTCATAACCCTCAATCCAACCCATGTCAACATGTATTGCAGAAGCTGGGTCAGTTATTCAGGGTATATATAAATGCAAATCACTGCAGATGGGTTGACCAGGTTCAACAAGTAGGAAACTATATTAATTAGACACTGAATCTGTCAACAGGTTTTGCACCTGTGCAATTTCATTATGGAAAATCTACACCCATGCTTTTCCATACAAAAATTCTGATAGTACCAGATATTATTGATAAAAATAAGGATCAAGAAAAGGCTCTTCAACAGTTAAGAAAGAGTAGTGAGATATGGAAGAAGAAATATGTAAGATAATTCCATTCCTTTCAAGTTGGAGATCGAGTGATGGATCATGGATGTCCAGTAAGTCATTCTGAATGAAACATATATAAGAATTTCAGGATATTTAAGAAAACCCATATACAATAGTGAAGCAATATGTGAATAATGCATTTACAGTAAGAGAAGGAGGAATGTAGTTGATGGAGGGGATGTATGAGCAAGACAAAAGTGGTGTGAATTTGTGTTTTTCATGTTGAGGTGGGTGGATGATTGAGCAGGGCTGCTTGGATGCATTGTGTTCATGATGCTCTGAAGTATATGCTTGGCACATTCCAGACCTGGATGTTGAACTACTAGAGTAGTCTCGCTGTGATTAATAGGTCTCATGAATAAACCACATGGATAAGCCCCTAAGACTTACAAGAGATGGAGGGGCTGGCTCAGTGCCAAATAGATTTTCTGGATCCTACTCTTAATTGGATCTCTCTCTAGGTACCAGGAAAGGTAGTGCTTAAAAATGAGGTATTTTCTTGTGACATCATGGGGCATTGGGTACTTGTAGTCTGTGCTTGGCCATCTTCTTATCCTGACAATGGAGGATGCAGTTCACATATTCACTTTTTCCATCTCATCTTATCTATTTCATCAGCCTATCTCATCCCAGTAGAGACACAATAATAAGTAATGGTGTTTATACTGTGTGGAATAAAATTGTATTTCCAGGCAATTTCATCCCAAAATTTAGCAGGGGTAATGAAACAGACACATTGTTTCTACTTCAAATATGAACAGGGATTATATATGCCTTTATAATACACAGATTAAAAATGCTTCTATGTAAAAATTAAATTGAATGCATATGTTTCTACTTCAAATATACAATAACTCAAATCTACAAATCTGAATTAGAGAATTAATATTTTAATATAAATAAATGACATAAACTTACATCCATACACTTGGATTAAAGATGAATTAACTACATAAATGATTTAAATCTACACATCTGAATTAGAGAATTAATATTTTAATATAAGTGAATGACTTGAATTTAAACCCAGACACCTGGATCATAGTTGAATGACTTGAATTTATATCCACATACCTGGATAAAAGATGAATGACTTGAATTTATATCCACATACCTGAATCACAGATGAATGACTTGAATTTATATCCCCATATATGGATCAAAGATGAATGATTGAGATTTACATCCAGATACCACAATCAAGGATTAATATTTTGTAGAGAACTTGGATTTATTGCACCAATTATCGATGATTATGAAAAGAATGATTAAATGTAAATCAAACTAACCTAGGACCATATGCGCTTATATGAACTGACAATCCAAAGATGAACTCTCAATAACTTTTGTTGTCAAATAAATAAATCATTGTTATCTAAAACTAATCTATCTAGTCAGTTTCATTTCACATCACTCATCGTTTATTACATTTGTTTACAAAAATCTCATGCTTTCTGAGCTATGTTTGGCATAACCAGATCTGAATAAGTAAGAAAGATTGTGGTAAGCTGAAACTCTAGTGATGCCATTTGGGAAACCAAAAAGCAAATTTTCTAGATGTTTCCAGTCTCTTGAATGCTGCATCCTCTGATGAGCAGAAAATATTGTAGGGTGGTAATATAAACATTGGATAATGCCAATATTTGTTTCCATCCTGCAATATGCTCATCAGGAAATAGTGACAACCAATAATATAGGTTAGTAATTGATCTGGTTACAATATGTGTGTGGGAGATGATGATCTGGACCAACTAATGCATGCTGGTTAAGCATGAAATATGTATATTTAGAGATTATTTATCTTTTTCACATGTATTTGGTCTTATGTATCAGTTGTATAAGATAGAGTAGATAGCTGAAGAGAGCTTGAAAGTATGTGTTTAGATCCCATATATTCCATTTAAACTCCAAGTATGTGAATTATGCTTGTATTTCAAAAATATTATTTTAATAATTATAACTAAAATTTTAAATTTTTTGACAGCATTTCATATCTCTATGATGACTTAATAATGATTTGTTCAGGTTTTACAATTGAAGTTTAATCAGTAAAGATTTTGTTAAAATATTTTTTACCAGTATTGCAGCAATTATCCAATAAAAGTGATCTAATTATGTATTTCACTTTTTTTTCGATATTTGCAAAGCTTAAATATAATTTTTTAAGATGTCTTTCATTTATAAACTTTCATTTCTAACAAATCAATTCCAATTTTATAAATTCTAATATAGAATAATGGTTTAAATACTAAAATCAAATAGTCAATGATGTATAATGTGATAAAACATTGAAATATGGAAGGATTAAAATAACATACACTTTTTTAATATAATTGTTTACATGGTATAATAAAAATAAACTTTACACACACTGAAAACATAAAATACACATTAGTCAAGCTATATATTTGCCTTCTTTTACCATTACAAATTGATAATTACATTTAAAAATTCAAATTGAAAGAATAACATGTGTTTAAATTTAAATTAACAAAAAAAATTATCACAATGAGTGAAAATATATGTAGAAATAGATTGTTTGAGGTTTTTTTGTAAATTAAACACTATTGCAAATTTTGTCTTCTAAATTATAAATAATTTACCTTATTTAACATAGTAATATATAAATCTAAATGAAATAAAAAGATATGTTATGTGTAAATCATTTAATGCTACTTGTTTTAAAAATAAAATACAATTATAAAATTAATATTAAAAAAGTATGAATGGAATTAAATTATTGAAATTAAATTTTTGAACTTTTATTATGTATAAAAATATATATTGTATATTTAATTTGTTATAGTGAGTTATTGTGCATATTATAGATCTGAAGAAAATTGTTGGATAAACAAATTTATTCATTATTTTTTAAAGTGTGGAATAATAACTGAATTAAAATGTGTTATTACTTTTTATTTATATTAATACTTATTAAAATCTAACTTACTAATCCATAAATAATGTTTAGTAAAATGTTCATCTAAATTTTTATATTAAAATGTAAATAATTATGGCTATAGAATAAATGCATTTATTTAACTTTTTCTATGTTTTCATTGTTTGTGACTTTTAAAAACCCTGAAAAGTACTTATAAATTAATATTTAAAACTTTGAAAAAATAATAGAATTTTTAAAACAATGAGGAATTTTTGTACAACTGTTATTTTACTTAAAAAATTCAAAAACATTTATAAATGTTTAGTATACTTTTAAGATTTTTATTGATTTTTGTGTAAATGTCTTGTTAAAATTGCATTTCTGCTCAATTAATTTTAATGGCAGAAATCTATTATAATCACTTGATAAAAGTTTTAATCAAAAAGCATTTGAATAATTTTAATTGTTATATAACATTTAATACATTAAAATTTTAATTCTAAGAAATCTCTGTTGAGGAGGCTTTTTTGATATTGAAATAACAGAAAAATAAGTTTACACATAATTTTTATACTTGTTTATTATTTTTGTAAAATTATCAAATATTTGTTTTTAATAAGTATGTGTTGTTTACATTTAGCTCTTAACTTGAATATATTTGTTTTTTAGTAAAAAATTAATCAATTAAAAATTTACAGAAGTTAATCATAAAACTATTATTATATTTTGTTGTTTTTAAAATTAAATAGAAATAGTGTTTAAACTTATGCTTTACAGAAATTTGTCTTAAACATACAGAATTAGTGAAGAATATTTTTCCCTTAAGTGCATTTTTTTTAGTCTGAATTCTAAAATGAAGTCTTTTATTTGGATTATTAATTTCTAGTTTTCTTTTTTATTATTTGAAAAATTAATATTTTATTTTTTAGATTTTTATTTTTTGAATTTATACTTTTAATGAAATTTATCAAAACCTTAAATACTTCATGGATAATAAGTTTTTTCTCATTAAAAATATAACTAAAGAAAAAACTAAAAAAAGTGAAGAGATCCATGAGTGTCTTAATAAAAATAATGTCAATTAAAAATTAAAGATTATGATTGTTAATTATTTTTTAAGAAAATCATTAAAAATGATTATAATATAATAAATAAAAATTCAAATACTACTTTAATGAAATGTTTTTTTTTAAAAAGTTACATTAACTCAATAAAAATATAGATAATATTATGTAATAAAGACCCTTTAAATAGTTTTTCATTAAGTTTAGCACTTATTTAAAAATATATATCCATTGTTTCTCAAGAAATCAGAGAAAATAAATGATAGATATAAAAGAATAATAAAATAGAACATATTAAAAATTATTGATAAGGGCAATTTTGTATAGTATAAATTAGATTTTATAATTCAAATCATTTTATAACTATTCTTTATATATATATATAAATACATATTTTGTGGGTTCATCTGTGTTAAAAACTTTTAATATTAATATACTGACATTTCGACTTGGTCACACAAGCCATCCAAGTCGAAACGTCAGTATATTAATATTAAAAGTTTTTAACACGGATAAACCCGCAAAATATGTATTTTATGTATTTAACCCGTGCAAATCTTCATTTTAACATATATATATATATATATTGAAATAGTTAGACCTGGTGTAAGCTTTAAAAATTATATGTGGTTTTTAAAAAAATATTAACCTGATATAAAGCTTATCTATAAGCAAAACCCATGTCTTAACAATTATTTATTAAATTTATTGATATAATAATACTGTAGTCATATTTATATTTAAGAATTTAATGTAGTAATTTTATTCAATCATCAACTAAATTATTTTAGATATTGATATTTATTTTATTAAAATTAATACTTTGCTTTTCATACAAATATTTTGAAATATTTTTACATGGGAAGTTATAATAATAATAAAGAAGATATATAATAGATTCAGATTTTAATAATACTTAATATAAGATTCATTTATTTTTATAATAATGATAATAGTGTGTACACATAAATAATTTAAATAATGGAAAAATGCTTTTAATTTTAATATAATTTGTTTAAGATGATTTATTTTATTTATTTTTATTTTTAAACTTATGTAATATTTTATATTTTATTTTTAATGTTCATTTGAAAGTTAACATTCTAAAACAAATACTTAGGTGTGTGTGTATTCATCTATGGATAAAACAATATATTGCATGAATGTGAAACATATAGGTGAAACTATATGTTCTAAAGGTGCCATAGCAATAGCCTACATAAATCAATGTTTATAAAAATGTTTGAAAATGGACACTTCCACTTCTTACTTCTTCTATTAATACTCTGTTTTGTCTTCATTGCCTTATTCTTCAGATATATTTATAAAACTTTTTATGTGAGTAATCAATAACTATGGATGGCTAAGAGCTAAATTTGTTTTGAAATTGATCAAGCTTTCAACTGTTCTGACATATTCAATCTGGCATAAAAAAACATCTTTGAATTGTATATTTTAAAATAATCTATTTAACTATCCTAAAAGAAAATATTTAAAGGTCAACTGCTATAGAATGTATTAAGAATTTCCAAGAAATTACTAATTGATTTTATCAGATTGCTCTATCTAATAATAAACAACTTTCATGAACAATAAATTAAAATAATTTTGCCTTCATATCTAATTGCTAATGGATTTTTCTACAATTTCTATCTTTTTCCATGTGTTTTTATAGACAATTACAGAACAAGCCATTTCACAGACCTCTATAAACTTTATTAAAATAGAATTGTAATATAAATGCTTTTTTTAAAAAACTATATGTTAAATTTATGTATTTTTTTCTCCATTATTATTTTACTATGAAAGTATAGTTCAACATGTTCTCCATGCCATGCAAATGTGAAGAGTAGATACATACATTTATTTAATGATATACAATTATATTGCATACATCACATTTGTTTGTTTAAAAGAATTAACTTTGGATGAATGAAATTTGAATTTAACAAAGATTGTATAGAGTTAAAAAAAATTATGATAACTTAGTTTTAATTTATAAATAGTATGTTTTCAGTGATGAAGTAAGTTTTGGTAATGAGATATTAAGTTTTAAAAGGTAATAGCTTCTTATTGAAAATATTTTGGGTTGAAATGTTTTTCAAATTTTTATGTTGATAATTATATTTAGTAGTAGTAGTTATCCTTCACATAGTGTATTTTAAATGTTGAAGTATTCTTCTTATTTCATAGTAGATAAAGAAGTATGTGTATATGTATACTTTTTTATAATTAAGTCACTAAATAAATTAACATTATCTATGAAAATGCTGCCATATAACTTTTTTAGAAAGATAATATTTATAGAAATATATTGATGTTTAATTAGAATAAACTATATTTTGTGGAACTAATTCTAATTAGTTAAATCACCAACTCAAGAAAATATATTCTTGATTTTTTTTTTTTAAATTTATTCTATACTAAACAATTTATGCTTAATAAAATACAATCTTGGTTAACATTTATAAAGAATCAAATATAGTGAGCAAATATAGTATAAAAGAATTCTGCCTATATATGTAAAAGTATTTAATTTATTTTAAAAATGTTACATGCAAGAAGCTGGAGATAAACAACAGATAACCAGTCATATATTTAAAGTAATAATTTATTTATTATTATTTTTTGTGTTATTTAATGTAAATATTTTTATTAATTAAATTTGGCCTTTGTATTTATTTTCTAATATGATTATATCACTTCTCATTTATTCAAGTCATATATTAAAAATATAAACCATTAATACATATGCTAATTTTATAATTTACTCTGAGATATTTGAATAAATATTTATTTACAAAATTAATTAGAATATGTATTCAGCCATAGCGGTTTAATTATCAAATATACTATATATTTATTGAATGTAGTTTGGATTCAATAAAATAACTTTTGCCTCTGAATTACATTTACAACTGTGTTCTACATATTTAGGTATCTGTATTTATCATATCTCATTGCTCTAGTCTATTTTTGCATTTAAAATATTTAATTTCTTACTATGTAAGCTACCTTCATAACTTATTAGTAGCATAGTCTTCTATAAACTGTTACAGTATCTGACTTGCCCAAAGCATGGCTTAATAATATAATATAGCTGTCAATATTTTCTTACTAATAATGTAACTACTCCACTTATTGAATAAGTGTATTTAATATAAGTGTATTTTCTCTATCAAGTTTGTTTTGTTTTATTTTAAAAGTCATTTAACATGTTCTTTGACTGTTGTTACTGAGTCTCTAATTTTGAAACATTTTAGAGCATTACAATGTTACTGCTATGACTTTGGCTGTTATTTATAACGTTAATTTGCTAGTTCACATTTTTTTGTGGTAGGAATTGGAATTAAAATTATTAATTTAAAAAACAATCTGAAGATGTCAGTGACATACAGGCCTCGTGCAAATTTCAAAACATAAAAAAAACCAATAATGCCCTGCTTGGTTATATCATAATACAAATAAACTGACAGCATTACTAATTGGTAGATTATGTGGTCTCAGACTTTTCTGAAAGGGAATGAGTATTTCAGAAAGAAAAATTTTAATTTTCAATAATTTATTTAAACATTTAAGCTTATTTATGCAGTTAGATTTTATTTGAAAATGCTTGTTTTTAAAAAAAAACAAGTGGTGAGATCTATAGTTATAATAAAGTGGAAATTGTTTTTATTCATTAAAAAAAATTGTTTTATAAACACTGATGAAAAAATTGTTTGTATAATTTTAATAATAATAAATATAATTTTGAATTTTAAAACATATTTTTATTCTTTTATAATTTGTCAACTAAAATTCATTTTCATTTTAAAAATGGAATTCAAATAAGAAATATTTCCTTCAATAAATTTTATGAATAGAAAAAGTTATGATCTAATATGAAAAGAACCATTGTTACCATTATGTACTCAGTTTAGTGATTTATTTTTATTTTGCAATGTTCAAATCTTATATTTTAGAATATTTTCAGTTTTGAACTTATATTTGTAATAAATAATGTAAAGATTATCAAAGTATAATATGGTAGTAATTGGTTCTTTAAAGAATTTAAATTAAATTTTAAAAGATTTTTACATTTTTGTTTATATTAAAGTATGAATTTAGTCTATTTGTACAAAGTCTATTCTAGAAGGATTTAAGCTAATTTAAAGCATTATCAAAGGAAAACTATTGGCTAGACAGTTTTTCATGTTAATATCTTAAATCTTATCATAAAAGAAATTTGAAAGTAATTTTATTAAAAACAAAATCATAAAAGTGTTTTCTAAAAGTTGTAAAACTTATTTTGTTCTATTTTAAATAGTCATGTAGAGATATAAATAAATAGTTTATTTATATAGATTTGACTATACATGTAATAAAGAGAAATAAAACCTTCAGTGATGCATTCTTCATGAATTTATATGCATTCACCCATGAGCTCAGCTTATAAATTGTCCACTTATGTTTAGAGCTTATTATTATATAAGCCAACCTTTTGCTCACTGTGCTAAACCAGGACTTTAATCTAATTGTGCATGTAAATTCATGAAGAGTGCATGACAATGTTTTATCTCCCTTCTCTTTATTACATGTATAGTCAGTGCTATATAAATAAACTATTTATTACAATAAAATTTAAAATTTAATATTTATTTCTAATCACAAGTTGTTAAAAATAATATTCTATTTCTCTCCTGCTATACAATAAACAAGTTTATTCAATTTATTTGTTAACTTATAATTCAGGTACACAATAGGTTAAATCCCTGATTTATCACAGTGAGCAAAATATTGGCTTATATAATGACAAGCTCTAAACTTAAATGGACCACATGTTTTTTTAATGAACTCACAAGTGAGTGCATGTAAATTCATGAAGAGTGCATAACCAAAGGTTTTATTTCTCTTCTCTTTGTTAGATATTATTTATGGAAATTAAATTATTAGAACATTATTCAATAATGAAAAAACTAAATATATTATGGATCTATTTGATAATTAAAAAAACTAATTATAATTATAATTATTATTATACAATAATAATAATTCAAATACAAGTATTGCATGTCATTTTAATTAAAAAAAAAAACTATCCTTGGGGGAAAAATATTTTGTGCCAAAACTTTGATTTGCAATGACAGATGTAAGAAATGACAGTTCAAAAAAGTATATGGATCCAGAAAAAAGTAACTTGTATTTTTTGTGGCATTAATTTTGGAAACAAAGAAAGCAGGTGATTCATTATAAGTTAAAATTTTCACTTAAGTTGTTAAAATGATTATAAATAATACAAAAATCATTACTTTGTTAAAAAAAACATCAATTGTTAATGTTAAAATCATTTTGTAACATAATTAAGTAAAAGCATCTAAAAATGCAAACTAACAAATATAATTTTAATAACAAAAAAAAAATAGAAACTTAATTATAATTTTGCTGTATTTATTAAAAAAACCTGCCTAATTAAAATACTATTTAAAATATAATGTGCTTTTATGCATATTGAAAGGCTTTTCAAAAATGTAATAACCATATAAAATACCTTCTCATTTAAAACATAATAAAAAAGCATATGCTATTAATTTTTTTTTTTTTTTTTCAATTACAAAAAGGTATAGGGCTTTACATATAAACAATTTTATTAATATTTCAAATAAAACCTTGGAAACAACAAATTTGTTGAAAATAATTACTTTACACATATATACATTATTTTTTTTATTATTGTTATTGTTATGTCTTTATTGGAACTTCTGCAAAAATAAAACGTTATGAATTGTTTGTTAATTAGTTCAAAAGATTTTAATGTAATCTCTATAGTAATACAATTACGAAAGATAATTATGAGTTTTATTCTAAAATTAGATCTGGTAATTGTTTTCCTCATATTTTAATTTATTATAATAAATAATTAATATATGCGCGTGTGTGTAAAATTCTTATCGTGCAATGGCAACATGTCTGCTGGATATGATTATAACGTGAGTTTGAAAAAAAAAACAGGCTTTGATTTTTTTTTCAAACAGCTACCCTATTACCAGTCCAGTTAAGCAAAACATTATTGGTCAGAAAAACAATCAAATTCTCACTACTCAACAACTTGAAAAGCATATTTATTAATGTCTTTTTTATTATTTTTATAGTTAGCTATTGAAAAGGTCTTCTTTTTACAGAGGTTAATTTTATCTTTATCTATATATGTGTATAATCAAAGCTCACTACTTTTTATAGTGCCAATTTTAAATATATTTTAAATCTTACTAATAACTACTGTAATATAAGTACATTGTTCAAACTTATGTAAAACATGATTTATTAAGTCAACTATCTACTTTATCATCTACTTTAAAACCCAAAACATCTGCTTTCTACAAATATATCAGTAGTGGCTTCATTCATAACTAACTTATGAATAATGTATTTCATTTTTGTTATATGAAAGTTATCATTTAGCAGGAACACAAATTAAATGGTGTTTAAATTAATGATGTAATATTATTAAACACTTTAATTTGAAAATAATATTTATCACTATAAGTCATTTGCAAATAAAATTAGTGTCACTTTGTTAATTAGATAATACTTTGATCAATAGACTCTTTAAAATGTAAATTGAATCTACATATAAGTATTGTAGTAATAATAAATTGGACACAGTTGGACAGTCTCATGATTTCTCCTTAGAGAAATATATTACTTATAAAAACAACTTTTTTATATTAGTTATAGGAACAGTCAATAATATTCAAGATAAACATTAAAATTTGCAATTGCATAAAGTAGTAAGTGTATTTTTTTAATAGCTATTTTTGGTGAAGCTATGAAACTAATTTACATTTATGTGAATGTAATTATAAAATAAAATCATAAATATATGTGTATATTTATTTATGGCACAGGTTTACAGAAAAGATTTAAATACTTTTCATTATTTTGTATCTTTTTGATATGACAAATAATGTAATTATTAAAATTAAAAAATAATTCAAATATAATTTAAAGAAATGTTTTAAATAATTTAAATAAATGAGTCATGTGATATACAACTCCATTTTTTAAATGTTTTTAATGTTTTATTAAATTATTCTTTTAAAGAAAGCTAACTGCATTAATAGAAAATTAATTCAAATTTTAAAAATCATTTGCATAAGCTGTATATAATTTTATATATATATTTGCATCACTTATTATAAATATATTCGATCTGGAGTGCAAATTTAAGTGAAATTCAATTTGTGATTTTCAAAAAAGAATATTTTTTAAGGTATCTATTCTATAGCTAAACTAATTAGTTATCCAATTATATATAATCTATTTATTCTTAATTAAAAGATAAATAAAAATTTAAAAAGCAATGAACCTATTAAGCAATGATCGTTTATTTTAACATTTCTTTTTGAAAAAAATTTTGAAAAGATAATTACACTGAAATCACTTTTTAAGGTTAAATTTGTCTTTTACTTATTTATTTTTAATAAATAAAAGATGTCAAATATTGTTTTGTTTTTACTAATATGCATAAACAAACAGGAGATCATTTGTACTGTTAAAAATCAGTAAGTGGTTGGTTTTGAAAACTTCTTAATTTTATTGTGCTTACCATAATGAACCAGATTGTTTTCTGATATTTCAATAATATCACAGTAACTATTTTAAAACAATAGTGATATAGATCCCAAAGAAGATATACATAGATACAATTTTACAAACTTACACCAGATGCAGTTTTTGATTTAACTAACATTGTCACACCTTAAAGACTTATATATATATATATATATATATATATAAGTCTATATATCTATACTTATATATATATATATATATATATATATATATATATATATAAGTATAGAGAACTTGAACTCAGATTTTCAAGCACCCTTCAATTATCCACACTTTCTCATACAACTGATACACATGATCACACACATGTAGAAAAGATTAATAATCACCAATCTATGTATTTCGTGCTAAACCAGCACTCATAAGTTGGTCCAGACTATCATCTCTCACACATATATATAATCAATGCTCAGTTTATATTAAGATAGCAAATCTTTATACTGTAATGGACAAGCTTCAATCCACTGCAACTTCCAACTTTTCAGCCATCCATATCATTGAAAATCTGATGATGAAAACTCAAATCCCATGCTGATGCTAATATTATCACCATGCCCATGTTGACCTGAAGTCACTCTGATCCCTCATGTATAGGACAGTATCCATAAAATACATATAAGAGGGATGGACAGGATACAAGCTTAATATGTAAATATTTGAAACCAGACACTCTTCACAAACCTGGGAGCTTAATTGTAAGTATAGAGGATTTGAACTCAGATTTTCGAGGATCCTTCAATTATCCACACTACCAGGCACTCTTCACAAACCTGGGAGCTTAATTGTAAGTATAGAGGATTTGAACTCAGATTTTCAAGCACCCTTCAAGCTTCCAGGTTTGTGAAGGGTGCCTGGTTTCAAATATTTACATATTAAGCTTGTATACTGTCCATCCCTCTTATATGTATTTAATGGATACTGTCCTATACATGAGGGGTCAGAGTGACTTCAGGTCAACATGGGCATGGCGATAATATTAGCATCAGCATAAGATTTGAGTTTTCATCATCAGATTTTCAATGATATGGATGGCTGAAAAGTTGGAGGTTGCAGTGGAGTGAAGCCTGTCCATTACAGTATAAAGATTTGCTATCTTAATATAAACTGAGCATTGATTATATATGTGTGTGAGATGATAGTCTGGACCAACTGATGAGTGCTGGTTTAGCACAAAATACATAGATTGGTGATTATTAATCTTTTCTACATGTGTGTGGTCATGTGTATCAGTTCTATGAGATAGTGTGGATAATTGAAGGGTGCTTGAAAATCTGAGTTCAAATCCTCTATACTTACAATTAAGCTCCCAGGTTTGTGAAGAGTGCCTGGTTTCAAATATATATATATATATATATATATATCCGATAGGCATGAACTCATTATTAAGAAAAAAAGTATAAAACATTTTAAACATGTTAAGTACATGTTGTCTTGAGCGTTTCATGCTATGTGAACATCTTTATAATATACTGTAGTGCTTATTTTTGTTTATTAAAAAACTGCTAAACCTGAACATAAATGAAAAGGCAAACAATCATTTAAATGTTGTCCCTGATTTAGAGATGAAAATAAGAATGATAAATAAATAGAAAAGTGGGCAGTTTTTTTAACATTTTAAATAAACATTGTTTCATGATATCAACAATGGAAGCCATTATGAAAGATTTTTGTTCATAAAAAAAAATAAAGTGGCACTGTTGAAGTCAATAACAAATTAAGATGCAATAAATAAAATGGTTCTAATGGCTCAAAGAATATTAATATTTTATAATGAAAAATGACTGAAAGAGTTGTTAATGGAGACAAATTCAACATGAATAAAAATTAACTTGTACAGAAGCTTTCATGATAAACTACTTGGATAAATCATGAGCACTTTGTAGTATGTAGTGAATATTTATTTGATTACCAAGATTCTATAATATGTTTTGTGGGTCAGTTATATAATGTATTTTACTGAGCATTATTTAAATAATTAAACTACTAACTGGATTTAAAAATATAATATATTAAAAACAAAGTCTAGTTGAAATTGGTAAATAAAAATTATTATTAGAAAAGACTTTAGGATTAGATTTTCGATTTTTACATGCTGAGTAAAATATCAAAATAAAATATTAATTTTAAAACGGTATGATAATAAGAAAACAATATTTAAAAAATGCCCAGTAAAACATACGTTTGCTTATAATTTTACCCAAAATAAGTGCATTTTTATTGATTAACATCTCTTTAATATTTACTATGTGATTATAGCTTTTGGAAGGTTTATTATATAAATATCTATATTAAAAAAATAGTTTTCAAATAATAAGTAATATAACTATAATAATCTGGACAAAAAATAATAAGTAAGCTAAAAACAAGGGAAAATATTACTACAATTAGAATGTGTATTAATTTAAGTAGCTATTAATCAAAAACTTTTACTATCCAAACAATTTCAAAGGTGATTTATAGTTTATATACACATTTGCAAACAAAAATTTTAAAAAAAAATTCTACAAATACAGTGAAACCATGAACTTCGCTATATTTTGTTTTATGCTCTCCTTGCATTCAAAGGAAATAGACTATAATAGTTTACCTTTTGTTGATAAACAGTTATTAAAATAGAATATGCATTGTTTATTGAATTGCAAGTGTATAGTATTTTTCAAAACACACACACACACACAATATATATATATGTGTGTGTATATTGATATATATATATATATATATATATATATATATATATATATATATATATATATATATATAAAATTATACTACAAACAAAATTTTTAAATAGTAATAATATAATTATTAATAATAAATGGATGGGGCATTTATTTTATTTTACAGAATATTTGATCACTCATATATCTATTGAAGCAATAAAAATAAGATAAAAAACTAAAAAATTTACAGTAATATAAAGAGCAAAATATGCTCTGGCCAATATTCTTTTATTCTTTTCAGTAACTTTTTTTCTCTTATAAAACAATAGACTTATCTCTTTTCAAAAAATCACTGTCTCCCCAATTATGATAATGTTTAATGCACATTCCGAAATTTTGTAAATGTATTATTTTTACAAAGAAAATATTTTATTGAGCAAAATATTGAACATGAATTTCAAAAAGAGTAATAAAGGAAGATTAAAATATATGTGCTTTCAACATAAACTGAAGTTATTTTATTAATATATGTAATCTACATATGTTCAGCTCAGGGAAGGAATAATGGCTGCTAAATGTTAAAATTTGTACATTTTAATGTTTTTTTTTAAATGATTTATTTATATTTTTGTTTGTTTGTCTACAACTTATTTTGAATAATGTATAATTTAGATCACATAGTTAGATACAGTGTAGTTTGCAGTTCACAATTTCATTGAATTGCCTATTTTTTCTATCTTAGAAAAATTTTGATTTACAATAAGGAAATAGAAATTATATTTTTGAAATTCACAAAAATTCATAAATCTGAAAAAGTTATGGAACCAGAAATTTTAAATTAATATTTTACTACAATAATCCATTTAAAATCATATTAATCATGTGCTATTCACATGTTATTTGGAAAAGTAAAGTAATAAATACTATACTAAGGAACTTTGAAAAATAAATGTGTGGAAGCATTTTTAAAAAGGGCTAAAAACTTTACAATTTTAAAACCAAAAGAATAAAAAAAATATACTAAGGTATATAAAATAAAAGAAAAAAGTTAAAAAAATACTATGATCTAAAATAAGTTAATGGAGTAATTACAGTTTTAAAAAATAAAATGGATAGTATAAGTGATTAGTTAATTTGAGATTAAAAACTATAAAATAATTTCCTATTTAAATTTTATGTTTTCAACTAATTATCTGAGAAGTGATAATTTGATTGGGAAAGAAAAGAAATGACTCACAAAAAAAGAATAGTTATGTAGTGATAATTTTTAAAAATGTGACTTTTTGAAACTTTGATTTTAGTAAAATAACAAAAAGTAATTGCTTTAATTCTTATAAGATATCAATTTTCTTAGAAAATTCTAAATAATAATGATATATAGCAATAGAATCTTTAATAATTAAATTTTAATTAATTACTACTTTTAAAAAAAGGCATGAAGTATATTTTGTAAGACTATTACAATCTTATAAAATTAAAAATTACAAAAAAAAAAATGTAATACAAAAAAGAAATTGAATACTAAAATAATAAAGAAGAGTAAAAAAGATATTTACAAAAAGTTTTTGACTAAAAATTTAGCTCTATTGACTCAAGAAAATGCACTTAGCAACTTCTATATTCAAGAATCAAGTGCTTAAAAAATAATAGAATCCTGGAATATTTGTTCACTAATATAAAAAATGAAAATAAAAAATTATAAGCAATCAGCTGATTGATTAGATAAAATTTAAAATATAAAAATATTTGATACTCATGAATTAAACAAAGATAAATCTTGAAAAAAATATAATAATGAATTTGGTAATATTTGCAAAAGCAAAAATATTTGAAAAGTTATATTAAAAACAAATCTAATATTAAAAAAAAATGGAGGTATAGAAAAATATAATAAATGATATTTAAAAAAAATTAATCATCATTATTATTTAATTATTTCACATTGTACATTTTTGGTGGCACCTTGTAACCATTTGTATGACATTTAAAAAAAATTAATCATCATTATTATTTAATTATTTCACATTGTACATTTTTGGTGGCACCTTGTAACCATTTGTATGACAATTCCAACTTTTTATTATAATAAATAATTCTTTATTCTTATTATATTTCACAATTTTTTTTAAAATAAAAATCATTTTTAAAAATAATATTTTAATTTTACAAATAAATAAAAAAAAGTAATAAACTGAAATATATAAATAGAACAATAGCTTTTGTTATTTCAAGATTGCCATTAAAAATGTATTTAAAAAAAAATAAAATTTATTTCAAACACATTGCTAATATACAAATGAATTCTTTTCAAGAATGCATAAAGCACTGAGTTCATGTTTTAAAATTTTTAATTCTACTTATAATTATTTTTTAAAATGGCAAAAAATAACACTTATGATAGTTATAGAGGCATTTCTTTTTTCAAGTAATTATAATTCCTTGCTTTATATTATTAGATATATCTTGACTTATACTCACTTTAAAAAAATCTCCATTTAATCATAAATGTAAAAATAAATATTTCACAAATATTTTTAAACAATAATCATAAATATATGAACAAATTATGGAAAATATATTGCCTTCATCTTCAAGATTTGAACAAAAGATAAGCAGTCTCAAGAGGCAAAAGCTTTTAAAACTAATAACAAAGAAATTAAACAGGCAAAACTCTCCATATAGTAGTCCCACTCTGTGCCAACTAGAGTAATCAATGGATGCCAGAAGGCTTGTGCATAAAATCCCCATCTAATGCCTACTCATCTAATATCTCCAAACTAGTTTCTGGTTTGTGGCCTTCATCAATGAGAAGCCTTGGATCTGAGAGCACTGCACCTAGATCTTAGGATCTCCTCCAGCAGCCACCTTTTATCTCTACTTAACTACAAAACTATGAGAATGAGATTGAAAACAATATTTTCAATCTAAACTCAATAGCTTATATAGTCATATGGGTCTGAACTCAGTTTAGCACCCATACATTTTGGTGACTATGGCTCTTTAACAACCATAACCACCACTATCCTATTAGGCATGATTGGTATTAATCCATTAAACCTCACATGATCACCTTCTCTTATGCTAGCATATAACTGTTATTAGCAGGATGTGATGTGATGTGATGTATTTGGCTTCTCCTTAAACGAAGTCAAGAATATCTCAGCAACTATGCCCAGATAAACCTGTTAGCCATTCTATTTTCCATTCCCCACTCTAAGTCTTCCCATATTCTGCCCCATCCTATTTCCAAAATATAATCTTTGTCAACTCTATGGCCTTTAAATCTAAATCCCCCTTATCTTTTCGCAAACCCAGCATAAAAGCTACTAACTCACTTTCTGTATAGTCACTTTGTTCATACCTATTCTCCCATAACTTCATTATCTGTACCCTTTCTGCTTTCAAGCATTTACATTCAATCAACAGATGCCTAATATTTTCTATACCTTCCTTACACAATTTGCATGCTAAATCACCCATAGTTTTCCGTTTACATGTATATTCTCTTGTTGCTAAAGATCCCATTCGAGCCTTAAACAATAAACTACTTTCCTTACTATTATCATAAATTAACTCGCTTCCAATATTCCATTTACTTCTATATATATTTAAACTCTTCTTACTCTCCGTACTACTTCTCCATCTCTCCAACTCCCTATTTTTATTAATGCTTCTATTCTTTTATCCCATTCCTTACCACTATAACAGTCAACAATCCTCCTAACACAATCATCCCACCTTTTATACAAGTATACTGATATAAATTCTTTACCCAAATCTTTTGCATACCGCATTACCTTTCTCACCCATCTTGTTACCTGCCCTTTATTCATAACCCAATTAAACACTATTTTGGCTATTCTTTTTCTATCCATAAACTGCAACCTACCAAACATTTTCATTTTACTTTTTGCATCTCTCATATAGAAACTTGACCATCCTATTTCTCCTTGAATTACCTCCTTTGCTGTCCACATCTCTCATTCTAATGTATGTCTTCCTACTTCTCTTTGTGCAAAACTCTCCATACAGTAGTGTCACCTTGTGCCAACCAGAGTAATCAATGGATGTCAGAAGGCTTGTGAATAAAGCTATTGAGCTTAGATTGAAAATATTATTACGTTTTCAATCTCATTCTCATAGTTTTGTAGTTAAGTAGAGATAAAAGTGGCTGCTGAAGGGTTGCATTTGATCCTAAGATTTAGGTACAGTGCTCTCAGATCCAAGGCTCCTCACTGGTGAATGCCACAAGTCAGAAACTAGTTTGGGAATATTGGATGAGTAGGCGCTAGATGGGGATTTTATGCACAAGCCTTCTGGCATCCATTGATTATTCTGGTTGGCACAGGGTGACACTACTGTATAGAGAGTTTTGCCTGTTTAATAACAGTTATGTGCTAGCATAAGAGATGGTGAACATGTGATGTTTAGTAATTTAACAAAGAAATTATTAATCTGCAGCATTTTTGATTTATTTGTGTTAAGATTTCTGTGTGATATTAACATCTAGAGACTTTTAAAATTAATAAGTCAAACATATTTTAGTTCCAATTTTTATCAGCAAACCAATGATATATATATATATATATATATATATATATATATATATATATATATATATATATATATATATATATATATATATAAATTACACAAATTATTATTTATTTCTAATCAAATGTTTAAAATATTTTTATCAATTGTTATTTATATCAAATAAATGATTGATACTATGTCTAATGTGAGCAAAATAAAATTAAAAGTGTCACTTAGTAACATAAATCACTATTCATTTGAAAATTTACTCAAAGATTAAAACTCAATCTAAATTTTGGTTAACCCCCAATAGCTATAACTGTTTATAAATTTTCCAATGCCTTAATTTTATAAATAAAAAAACATTTCTTAAACAGATGTTTCTATTTTGAAAAAATCAAATTAATTTGAATTTAGATTATATAGTATAAGTTTTATTCTCCTCTTTTCTGGATTTAACAGTATCTAACAGCATTTGAAGTTCTAAGTAAAGGTAAATTTTATTTGTCTTCTGCAGATTATTACTATTTTTTGCTATTTTAGACAAATATTATAGTACTTAATGAAACTAATGTTTACATTAATAGAAAGCATATTTATTTCATTACAGTTAATTGTAAGAAAAAAATAAACTGAGTTCAGTTGCAAGCTATTCTAAACAAAAGTAATTTTATTTCATTTTTGTGATTTTATGACAATATTTTTAAATTTTTTATACAAATATTTTAATATCTATTTTAGATAACTCATATAATAATAAAAATCAAATTTGGAATGATAATTATATAAAACAAATACTTTTCTTAAGAAGGTATGAGATACCTCTTATAGCATTTATATGACAAAACCACATTGTGGCCATGGTGGATTAATTTGATTCATATTAATTTAATACCTTAGAAATAATATTGTGGTTTGTGTTAGAATTTTTCAATAAAGTTTTCAGGTGCATGATGTTTAAATAATGTAAATAAAGAGATGATTTTACTACCCACATATTGGTATGACATGATTACCTATTATTTATTACATATTTATTTGTGTGAATTAAAAAACTACTTATACTCTGATTTTAGTAGAAACATGAGAAAAGATTTTTTCCCAAATACTTTTCTCATTGATCTTCCCAATTGCTCATAAAGTAACCAGCAATAATTATAAGTATTTCAAAATATAAGTTCATTACAAAAGGTAATTGAAAAATAAGTTACTTGTGAAGTTATGTGACATTAAGCACATTTTATAAAGATTAAGAACAGAACTCAAATCAATTGTCTGAGCTGATTGCTTTTATTACTTTCTCTGTTGAGAATAAATCTTTCGTATTTTAGCTCTGAATAGTTATTTAACTACTTTGAGGAAATACTTTTACTAAAATTCAATGAATATTTTTTAAATCATATATTAGGTCAGCAAACTCAAGTTTAATACTAACTATAAAAAATATATATCCAATAAGTAGAAATTATTTTCCAGACAAAGAATAAGTATTAAATAAGTAAACATTACATAACTGTAAGTTAATAATATACAAAAAATTGAAACTATGAACCAATATTATAGAAATGCTGAATTATGGAATAAATAATAGCAATTTGAAAAATATTTTCCAAGTTATTTAAAACTCACAAATCTATTTCCATGTCATTTCTTTAATTTGTAAATATTTACTTATGGTATTTTATAATTCTAGCATCATCTGAACACTCTTTAAATATTTCATTTCTTGTTCAGTCAGTTACAATTACCACACACTTGATTTACATATAGTTGTCATTGGGTTTTTTTTTAAATCATATTATATTCATTAAAAGAATAAAATGTTGGTAAAACAAATGTGAATAAATCGTACTTAATAGGATTAATAAATTTCATAAAACAGTTTTAAGAGAAATTATATTAATTAATAATAATATAACCAATTGGATTTTAAAAACAGTCAACATTTTTATTGCCATTTTTCTGGAATATAATTATAAAAATGAATAAAAATTTGTGAAACCAGTTTATATCAAATTCAAATAAAATTACTCCTTTTAATTGCTATAGAAACCACTGCAATATGTTATCTTATTAATTTATTTATGATAAATTATATCAATAATTTAAGTTTTATTAATTTTTTATCAAATTATTATTTTTGTTGGTAATATAAAAATATTTCAATCCATTCAGTAATAAATGCATTTTTTTAAAACCGTTATACATCTTTCTTTTAAGTTTTTTATAATAAATCTTAATTTCTTTTTATTATTTAAAGATGTTTTTTGTTTAAAAAATATTCATTCTTGTACCCACCTCCCCTCATAATCTAAAATAATTATAACTTTTGTTTCTAAAAACTATTTTTACAGTTACAGAATTAAAAAAAATAAATATTTAAGTATCAGAAAACTGTAGATTTGAAGTAATATCCTCTTTTAATTTTTTTAAAACATTTAAATGGTTTTTTATATTTATTTGATATGTATCTCTGTTCAATTCTTTACCCAAAGACAAGTTATGCCCATACAATAACATTTGATTATAAATATTGATGATTTATTATTGCTTGATCTTAGTTATGATACTGGCTCATCAAAATAATTAAACTTTTCTTTTAAAAAAATCTACACTCTTCTTTTGTTTGTTTTAAGTAAATAAAAAAAAGAGAGAGAAATAGATTTTCTTTTAATAAAAAGTTGAATTAATAAAAATAAATATAGTCAAATATCTGCATTCTTGTTAAAATATTTTATTTATTTATAAACAAATCACTTATGTACACATAATATATGATTTGCCAAATTTTTGCCTTTCAATTATAAACTTTAGAATATTTTAATAAAATTTGGCATAATAAATGATCAAATGAAAATATGTAATAATTGGTATAATATATTACTCATTTTATTATATTCTGTTGTGCAACACAACAAAACTAATAATGGAGAATACAAATTATTAATTATTTAAAAAAATTAAAGTGACAAGTGTAATTATATTTTATATTTCACTTTCAATAGACTATAAAGTATTATTTATTTTAACTAAAGGATGCTGTAACATTACTGTTAGTATTACAATTTCCATTAAGAGGTTTTAATAAGAAATCTGTTTAAATTACACATTAAAAAGTTTTAATAAAAAATTAATTTTTTACATGTTTTATCATTGAAAATAATATTTAAAGTTTGGGATTTAAAAAAAAAAAGTAAATTTTTCATTAGGAGAAATTATATTTCTGCACTGGTTCAAAAAAATTTTTCCAACACTGACAGAAAAATAAGTGTACATTTTGTTTGTGAATGTCCTTTTTTTTTGTAATATTATTAAATATTTAATTGCTAATAAATACATGATGTTTACATGTAGCTTTTGTTTGAATATATTTGATTTTTAAGATAAAATTAGACTATC
Source organism: Epiperipatus broadwayi (assembly GCA_028023455.1). Taxonomy (NCBI): domain Eukaryota; kingdom Metazoa; phylum Onychophora; class Udeonychophora; order Euonychophora; family Peripatidae; genus Epiperipatus; species Epiperipatus broadwayi. Next base: position 439,516 of record JAQFVV010012873.1, on the reverse strand, counting down.
AAAAATATCAAATAATAATTGGTCATTATAAATAATTTTATAATTAACTTTTAATTGAAAAATTGATTTTTATTATTTTGAAAATTACTTTTATTAATTGCAAATATGCTTTTAACTAATTTATCAAAGTTTTTTTATTATTAAAAAATATAACTGAGAAAAAAATATTAAAAAAAAAAATCTATGACTATGGTTCAAAACACACAATTAAAGAACTAAAATCTATTGAGAAGTCTACAAAAATAGTTTAATATTTATTTATTTTTATAGTAAATATTTTATATTTTACTGCCAGTTTCATTTATTACATATCATATTTTTTTTGATATACATTTTCAATGGATTACTTATCATACTATATTTTAATGAATGAATGACAAATAATTTACTTACAAGTATAATGTGCAGAAACAAGAATGCATATCATTATGTTAAAATAGTAAAACTAATAGATACACTGTGTATATTATTGTTAAATTGATTTTAAAGTTTATATTGGGACTTGAAATAATATAATAATCACTAGCCTAATAAATGATTACTAACTCTATTGATGTATTTATTTAAAATGGATGAAGTCAAAGATGTTCATGAAAAAATTCAACACTTGTAATTTAAACTGTAGTATATGTAAAATGTATATGAATTTAAAGAAACACTGTTTCCACTATGTGTGTATGTGTGCGCGCGCACGTGTGTGTGTGTGTGCATCATTTGAATAACTTTTTTCAATTAAGCCATTTTTTTTGTAATAATAAGAAAAAAAAATTACAGTGTTAAAGAAGTTAATTTTAGTAATTCTAAATTAAAATTTTAAAATTGAGTTAATGAAAATTGATAAATCTATTTTTCTGTAAATATTTGTGTAAAAAAATTAAATTATATAAATATATTATGTGTTATGTTTTTATAATGTAATTTTTAACTATTTATTTTATATTGTAACTTATAACTAATAAATCTTATTTTTGATATAATTAGTTATCAAGTAAATACTACACTTCTGATATAACTTTATTCTTATAAACAAATATTATAACAATCAACTTTGAAGCTATCAACAATCTCAATCTGTAAGCAAGACAATCTCCTTTAGCAATAAAGGTGTTACCACCTTTATCTATGGTCTGATACACTAAAGATTGCAACTTGATGGAGCTGCTTTGAAAGCAGACTAATAAATAGTCATTTATCACTTCCAAATTCCATATAAAGTATGTATTTATTAAGACAATAAAGCCAATTATTCAAGGCTCTAATATATTTATAAATGTAGATGATAACAATAAACTCTTAAGCAATCAACAATCTCAACCTGTAGTCATAGCAAACTCTTTTAAGCAATAAAAGTGATATCATCTTTATTTATTATCTGATCTGTTTATATAGGCACTAAAGATTTCAACTTGACCAATGAGCATATCTTAGACAAATATTTTGCATAAATGGACATTTGTGGATTTATATATATATAATATTGGCTGCAGAAAGGAGTTTTCTATTAACTGAAAGGAGATCCTTTGATTCCACTTGGAGGCCTTAAAGGAACTGAGCAGGGCAAATTCCTAATGTCCACTCCATACGTTCTTGTCGTTGCAGCTGTTATTACTATGTGATTATTCATATAGCATACAAACATGGATGGGCTGCTCACCAACATGCATTAGCCAGCATGGTGAGTTTATTGGCTTTTTACCTCTGAGTTTAAGTTCAAGAAACACCATGGTCTTTCTTCTCAGTGCCTGATAAGGCAGAATGAATGTTTGTGTAAATGATAAATATTTTTCCAATACATATATACAATTATGACAGACAAAAATAAAGCATGGCCTTTATTTCCAGGAGGCTGTAAAGTCACCAACCAAGGCAGCGGTTGGTGGCTGAAGGCAGAGGGTGCTAAGAATCCCCTGATTGTGGACCCAGGCTGCCATTTGATGATGACTTTTTATTTAGGTACTTACAACTGCAGATCACTTTCAAGTGAAGGAAGATTGCAAGAATTAGAAGAAGAATTGTCTTATATTAAATGGGACATTATTGGACTTTGTGAAGCTAGAAGAAAAGGTGAAGAAACAATTGATTTAAAAAGTGGACATATACTCTATTATAAAAGCACACATATTGGAAATACAAGTGGAGTAGGATTCATTATAAATAAAAAGTGGAAGAACTGTATTGTGGAGATTGATGGTGTATCGGACAGAGTTGAAGGATTAGTTATACAACTTAATAGCAGATACCAAATGCAGATAATTCAGGTTTATGCCCCAACAAGTTCTCATAGTGATGAAGTAGTAGAAGATTTTTATATGGATGTACAAAAGGCTTTTGATCAGAGTAAACAACATTTTAAAATTGTTATGGGAGACTTTAATGCTAGAATTGGTAAACAAATGAAAGATGAAATTGCTGTAGGTAATTTTGGTTATGGTAATAGAAATGAGAGAGGACATAGACTTGTGGAGCTTGCAGAAAAAGAAAAACTTTATATTATGAATTCATTTTTGAGAAAAATATTAAAAGGAAATGGACATGGAAGCATCCAAATGAAGGTACAGCAGAATTGGATTATATTTTGACTAACAGGAAATACATATTTCAAGATTGTAATGTTCTTAATAAATTTAACACAGGAAGTGATCATCGATTAGTAAGGTGTAAGTTACGTATTAATGTAAAACTAGAGAGACAAAAATTATTGAGAAAAACAATATTTACAGTTGATATTCCTAATCTTCAGAAACATTCTAATGAATTTAAATTAGAACTTACAAATAGGTTTCAAGTGTTAGGAGATTTTGAACATGATTCAGATTTGAATGAAATTAATATGAAAATAACTGATACACTTTTAAAAACTGCAACAAAGATAGCTGGTAGAAAAAAGCAGCAATTGACTAATAAAATTTCTACTGAGACTAGAGAATTTATGAAGAAAAGAAGGAATATGAAGATATACAAAAATGATGTATTAAAAAGAATTGAATATCTCGAATTTTGTAAAATGGTACAGAAAAGAGTTGAAAATGATATAAGAAAGTATAACTGTGAAATAGCAAGGAAAGCTGTAGAAGAAAATAAAAGTCTCAAGAATGTTAAACAACATTTTGGTATTGGTAGGAAATTTATATCTGCAATAAGAAAAAAAGATGGAATTATTACTAAAAAGAGAGATGACATCATGAAATTGGTAGAAGATTTTTATCAAGAATTATATAGTAATAAAGAACAAGTACCTCCTATATCTATTACATCTTCCGAATTGCCCAGAATTTTAAATGAAGAAGTGAGACATGCAATTAAATGTATGAAGAAAGGAAAGGCTCCAGGAAATGATGGAATTATAATTGATATATTAAAAGAAGGAGGTGAAGAAATAGAAACAATTTTAGCAAAGTTATATACCAAATGTCTAAATGATAAAGATGTACCGGAAGATTGGAAGAATGCAGTAATAATATTAATATTTAAAAAAGGTGATAAAGAAGATATTAGAAATTACAGACCTATCAGCCTTTTATCAGTTTTATATAAAATTTTTACCAAGATAATTACAACTCGTCTACAGAGAACTTTGGATTTCCACCAACCAAGAGAACAAGCTGAATTTAAAAGTGGTTTTAGTACAATAGATCATATCCAGGTATTGAGAGAAGTCATAGAAAGGACAAATGAATATGAGTTGTCATTATGTTTTGGATTTGTAGATTATGAAAAGGCATTCGATTCTATACACATTTCTTCAGTGATTAAAGCATTGGATCATCAAGGTATAGATCCAGGATATTGTCATATTTTAAAGAATATTTATAAAAATGCAACAGCAACAATTAGATTACATAATGATACTGGAAAAATCAACATTGAGAAAGGTGTAAGGCAAGGTGACTCCATATCTCCAAAACTTTTACAGCAGTGCTGCAAGAAGTATTTTGTGGATTAAAATGGGAAACTAAAGGAATGAAAGTAAATGGAGAGTATTTAAGTCATTTAGATTTTGCAGATGATGTAGTTGTTTTTGCAAATAATGCTTCAGAGCTGCAGGAAATGTTGCAGGAGTTAGCAGATGAAAGTAGAAAAGTAGGACTAAAGATAAATGTTAAAAAGACTAAAGTAATGTTTAATCGATTTGCTCAAAATATGAAAATAAAGATTGATTATGAAGAATTAGAAGAAGTTAACAGTTACAAATACCTAGGTCAGATTATTAATACAGATGGAAACATAATGGAGGAAATTAATCATAGAATTAAACTTGGTTGGAGTGCTTTTGGTAGAAATAACTTGATACTAAAAGGAAATATGCCTATGTGTTTGAAAAGAATGGTTTTTAACAAATGTGTTTTACCAGTTCTTACTTATGGATCTGAGACTTGGACACTTAATAGAAGAGCAATACAGAGACTTCAGACCACTCAAAGAAGTATGGAGAGATGTATGTTGGGAGTAACAAGAAGAGATCGAAAACGCAATGTATGGGTAAGACAACAAACAGGTGTTACTGACCTTATTGAAAAAATTAAAAGATTGAAATGGAGTTGGGCTGGACATATTGCTAGAAGAAATGATAATAGATGGACAATTGAAATTTTAAACTGGATTCCAAGAGATTGTAAAAGACCCAGAAAGAGACCACATGTGAGATGGATGGATGAAATAAGAAAATGTGCAGGGGTGTTGTGGAAAAGAGAAGCTAAAGATCAGAGAAGATGGATTAAACTTGGAGAGACCTTCATCCTGCAGTGGATTGATAATGGTTGATGATGATGATGATGATGATATATAATATTATATATATATACATGTGTGTGTGTAAATATTTTATTAAAAAGAAAAATAAATAATATTGTACAACTATATCATGATATAAATTTTGATATTATCAAATAAAAAGTAACTTTTTATAACTCAATTCACTTTAGTAATAAGCATGCAGTCATACCTGAAGAATTCATTAGTAATTAAAAAACAGATATGAATGTTTGATCAAATAGTAATATTTATGACAATGGTATAAAAATACATTCACACAGGCACTTGAAACATTAATAACTTGGAAAATAGAATATTAAAGTACTTTTATTATACTTAGTTTTATACAGTATTTAATTTAATATTTTAATTTTTTTAATTGATTTTATATATATAACCAATGCATAATGCCAACTGAAATCTATATAAAATATTTTCAATGTCCCATAACTCTATTATTTCAGCCACACTATTCTTTTAAATAAATAAAAAAAAACTTGAAGTTTAGCTTATGCTTATAATAAATGGCTCTGAAGTAAAATGCATATATAAAATATTTACATTTATTAATAAATAGTAGAAACACCTCTCATACATGTATATATGCTGTATGATCACTATTTACATTAGTAATAATTTAAATTTTACATGGCTTGAATTACATAAAATTTAAACAAGTTTTTATGAATATTAATCTATTTATTCTGAATGAAGATTCCAAGTTTTCTGATAAATGTCAGTACAACTTGTTCTTAAAAATGAACTAAATAATATATGTTTTAATATGATGATTTAAGAGGTGAAAAAATTGTGTAATATTATTGTTATGTTGCTCAAACTTATATTTGTTATAATATTACAAGATGAGAGTTGTTACAAAAAGATAAATGATAATGTCATAATATATTTTTCCAAAATATGATAAACCTTACTATATTTTCCAGCAAGAAGAGGCAACTGATTGAAGCACTCTGCTTGGTAATTACTAAATAGAACTTTTTTTAATAATTATTAAAAGCATAACCAATGATTTTTTTTTTACATGAATTGCTAACAATCATTTTTAGAGAAATAATGTATGTTGACCTGATAATTTGTGAAGGAATTTTAGCTGCTTTGATTTTATTATCCTAAGTGGCTTCTATCGTCACTCATTATATTAACAATCTTGTATCATTAATTGTTTTAGAAATTTTAAACAAAGACCCTAAGTAATATGAAAAATACATTACTTTGCCTAATATTATGAAACAGATTGCTTATATTACTAAATTATTTAAAGAATCCAATATTTAAAACATTGCATACATATATTTTAGATGTACAAAAATATTTTATACTAAAGCATCTAAATTCTAATAATTTATATTTTGACATATTCCTTTTTTTTAGGCTTAAAGCAATTTTATAAAATAAAATTTTATTTCGATGTATATATTTGTTAATTATTAGTAGCAAATTTTTTTAAACAACAACGGGATAACAGAATTTTTAAAACATACTGCTATAATTTACTTCGGAATCTACTTCCTTGAGATTAGCAGATAAAAGAGGGCTGGGTTCGCTAAGTGCTGTCTAAAAATGTTTATATATATAAACTGCCACAGAAATCATTGTTCTAAATAATAAATAAATTTTGTTATTGAAAATTTTAAAATCTTTAATTACAATTGACGTTTAAAAATAATATGTGTATATATATATATGGGCATGTGCATAAAATATTTTCTTTAACTTTAAACTTCACAATACAAAAGAAAAAAAACATTAATCTTTTAATTAATATATATAAAATAAAATTCTAATTAGATATCAATATTTCCATAATGAAAAGTGGAAAACTTTTAAATCAGCAAAATAAAATAAAAAATTCTAGCTATCTATTTTAACTCATATGTAGATAATAACAGAATTTATTAATGTTCAAAAGTAAACTTTTATAAAATGCTAATTTGAAGTTTGTTAAAGGGCTGGAAAAATAAGTGAACCTTTTTCTAGTAATAATAAAATGTATTATTTCTTGATTATAATACTCTATTAACTTGATTGCTGAATTCTATAAGATGATATCATAAGAATTATATAAGATGATATCATAATAATAGATGCTAATGCTTAAGTTATAACTAGGAAAAAAAATAGTAATTTCAAAGACAACATTGAAGAATTTGTTAATATGATTTAACTTAAATGATATCCTTTTTTAGTAAAATAAAACATTCACAAATCATATTACTTCAAGTCAATATTTAAATAAATCTATAGAATATCAATAGTCTGTTATCAAAGCAACCTCCTCAGACAATGGATACTCATCCATTATCCAAGTGTTCCCTTGATAATAGATTAATATTCTATTGGTCTATTTAAGCATCCACTGGAGCAATGTGGTATATATAGGAAAATCAATTAAGTATGGGCACTTCACAAATTCAGAGAGTGGGGATTAAATGCATAAAAGTTTTCCTATTATGGGGTGAGAAAATAGATAAAATTCTAGAAAATTAAATCTAATGATAGTAACCCTTCAACTGATAAAAATATTTCCATTGTTCTTCCTGGTGGCAAAATATCAGATTACAAATAAAAACATTCTAAAAAATCATATTTGAACTTAATTACAAATAGTATCCAGTACTATGATAAAAAATGTTTTAAAAAAATGTTAACAATCTTATTATTGTAGAATTATGTTTATCATTACAATTAAATGTGTAACTTATATAAGATGTGATATGTTGGACTATTTCCATTATTTATCAGTGAATGTTGAATGTATAGAAAATTTTAAACTTTATTTGAACTTTTCAAATACAAACAATTTGTTAGTAATAACACACAAATAGACAATACAGGTTAGTAATTACACAACATTTTGAGTAATATTATTCTCCACTCTGGCCTATATCCACAGTGAACTCACACCTTTAGATTCTTGAATATTGAATTTAAGGCAAACACTCTACCAACTGAGCCATTCTGTCAGATGCAACATATAGTAGAAATTTGATATATTTATATGAGGGTTGGTTCAAATCCTCCTGAATTCTTCAATTTTTTTATAATGAGTCTAATAATAATAATAATAATAATAATAATAATAATTATTATTATTATTATTATTATTATTATTATTATTATTATTATTATTATTTCCTAAGAGCAAGATTAATTGGAGGCTTCCATACATTGTGTATTGCCACACTGGGTTGACTTATAGAATTATTTACCACTATCATATGAGCAGCTTCCTTGAATTTTCTTCTATGCATTTTTTTTTCTTTATCCATAGACGAAAATTCAAGAAAGCTGCTCATATGACAATGGTAAATAATTCTATAAGTCAACCCAGTGTGGCAATACACAATATATGGAAACCTCTAATTCATCTTGTTCTTAGGAAATAATAATAATAATAATAATAATAATAATAATAATAATAATTATTATTATTATTATTATTATTATTATTATTATTATTATTATTATTATTATTATTAGACTCATTATAAAAAAATTGAAGGAATCAGGAGGATTTGAACCAACCATCATATATAAATATATCAAATTTCTATAGTTGGTTAGAGTGTTTGCCTTAAATTCAATATTCAAGAATCTTAAGGTGTGAGTTCAATTTCTAAGTGAATATTGACACTGTGCATATAGGCCAGCAACACCTGGAGAAGAATGGGGAATATAATTGTGTAATTACTAACCTGTATTGTCTATTTGTGTGTTATTACTAACAAGTTGTTTGTATTTGGAAAGTTTAAATAAAGTTTAAAATTTTCTATACATTCAACATTCACTTATAAATGATGGAAATAGTCCAACATATCACATCTTATAATATACCATCATCACAAACCTTCAGATAAAGTGTAACTTATATTTTTAAAAAATATATATTTGAATAAAATCTAAGTATTTTTTGCTTTTAAATAATTGTTATACAAATATTGTTTAAAAATATTAAATATTTAAATAAATGAGGCAAAAAATCTTTTTTTGCAATTCTTATTATCATCAACCATTATCAATCCACTGCAGTATGAAGGTCTCTCCAAGTTCAATCCATCTTCTCCAATCTTTAACTTCTCTTCTCCACATCACCCATGTACACTTTCTTATTTCATCCATCCATCTCACATGTTGTCTCTTTCTGTGTCTTTTATAATCTCTTGGAATTCAGTTTAAGATTTCAATTGTTCATCTATTATCATCTCTTCTAGGAATATGTTGAGTCTAACTCCACTTCAGTCTTTTAATTTTTTTAATGAGCTCAGTAACACCTGTTTGTTCTCTTACCCATATATTGCATTTTCAATTTCTTCTTGTTACTCCTAATATACATCTCTCCATACTTTTTGAGGGGTTTGACATCTCTGTATTGTTCTACTATTAAGTGTCCAAGTCTCAGATCCATAAGTAAGTACTGGTAAAACACATTTATTAAAAACCTTCCTTTTCAAAAACATAGGCATATTTCCATTTAATATCAAGCTATTTCTACCAAAAGCACTCCAATCAAGTTTAATTACATGATGAATTTCATCCATTATGTTTCCATGTGTATTAATAATCTAACCAAGGTTTTTGTAGCTGTTAACTTCTTCTAATTCATCATAATCAATTTTTATTTTCATATTTTGAGAAAGTCCATTAAACATTACTCTAGTCTTTTTAACAATTTTCTTTATTCCTACTTTCATTTGATAATTCCTGCAACATTTCCTGCAGCTCTAAAGCATTATTTGCAAAAACAACTACATCATCTGCAAAATCTAAATGACTTAAATAATCTCCATTTACTTTTACTCCTTTAGCATCTCATTTTAATCCACAAAATACTTCTTGCAGCACTGCTGTAAAAAGTTTTGGAGATATGGAGTCACCCACTCTTACACACAATGCTGATTTTCTTAGTATCATTATGGAATATAATTGTTATTATTGCATTTTTATAAATATTCTTTAAAATATGACAATATCCTGAATCTATATCTTGATGATCCAATGCTTTAATCATTGAAGAAATGTTTATTGAATCAAATTTTTTTCATAATCTACAAATCCAAAGCATAATGGCAACTCATATTCATTTGTCCTTTCTATAACTTCTCTCAATACCTGGATATGATCTACTGTACTAAAACCACTTTTAAATTCAGCTTGTTCTCTTGGTTGGTGGAAATCCAATGCTTTCTGTAGACGAGTTGTAATTATCTTGGTAAATATTTTATATAAAACTGATAAAAGGCTGATAGCTTTGTAATTTTTAATATCTTCTTTATCACCTTTTTACATATTAGTATTAATACTGCATTCTTTCAATCATTTAATACATTTTCATCATTTAGATATTTTGTATATAACTTTGCTTAAAAAAAATGTTCTATTTCTTCACCTGCTTTTTTTACTATATCAATTATAATTCCATAATAACCTGGAGCCTTTGTTTATTTCATAAATTTAATTGCATGTCTCACTTCTTCATTTAAAATTCTGGGCAATTCAGAAGATATATTAGATATAGGAGGTATTTGTTCTTTATTACTATATAATTCTTGATACTTCTACCCATTTCATGATGTCATCTCTCTTTTTAGCAATAATTCTATCTTTTTTTTCTTATTGCACATATAAATTTCTTACTAATACCAAAATGTTGTTTTACACTCTTGAGACTTTTATTCTCTTCTACAGCTTTCCTTGCTAGTTCACAGTTATACTCTCTTATATTATTTTCAACTCTTTTCTAAACCATTTTACAAAATTTGAGATATCCAATTCTTTTTAATGCATCATTTTTGTATATCTTCTTATTCCTTTTTTTCTTCATAAATTCTCTAGTCTCAGTAGAAATTTTAGTGGTAAATTGCTACTTTTTTCTGCCAACTATCTTTTTTGCAGTTTTTAAAAGTGTATAAGTTATTTTCATATTAATTTCATTCTTATATTTAGTCAAAAATCTTGAAGTAATTTTATACATGATCTTGAAGCTAGAAAACAAAGAATTGAGAAATCAATGATGTGATAGATAGAACTAGATTACTTCAGAGTTCTTGATAGCTGCAGAATACTAATCTGTTCATTTTTTAACTAACTTTTTACTGTCAAATAAACACTAAATAAACAAAATAGAACTATAGGTAACTGCAGGAGAAGGAAGAAAAGTTTAAATATCATTAGCACTCTCTCCAAAGATTTCCAAATGAAGTACTTTATAATTATTTATAGCAGTGTTAAATAGCATAAAATTTATAGCAACCAATTTGCAATATTTTATAAAATCACAGTAAAATTTTTAAAAAAGCCAGTTTTTTTGTTTGTTTTTTTTTTAAATAAATAATAATAAATATTAATCAAAAATAAAATCAATATTTATTATAAAGTATTTATTTTCAAACAAATAAGCATTAATATGCATGAAGAAAATATTTAAAAACAAAATAAGTATTAAAAATGCATAGTTAAAAATATCATTTGGATGAATTTTTAACCACTGGACTAAGAAGGACTCCATTATTTGCTTGTTAGAGCATTTACTTTCAATTTATTACTGGAAAAAAAAACTTGTTTTTTTTTTTTCAAATTTCAAACAAACTTAGTCTGACCATAGCCAACTCAAGTAACCATCAAGTTATTGGTTGATAAATGAGTAGTCAGTTATTTCTAATTAAAGATTTAAATAAGATTAAAAAAAATTCTCACCCACTGATCATTGAAAGCTTAGTGAGTACTGCTTTCTTTTTTATTATTCTTCTTCTATGGGTTATATAGATTATTTATTCTGAGTGAGTTATTTAAAGACTATTTTAGAACAAAAGTCACAACAACAATAATATTAATGACTGTGGTAATAAGGAATCTGCAATTTTCAAAAAAGAAATATTAAAAAAATAAATAGTAGAAAAATATAATTGTTAGAAAATTTTATCAGTATAATTGGAAGGAAAAATAATAGTAAATTATAGTAAGGTAGTATGAGAGAAAAAGCTTTCCACAAAAATAGTTCAAGGCTTACAAAAACAATACTAATGCATGTGAATTCATCATATCATAAATCTAACACTAATAAGCGATCTAATTAATATTCAGGTTAATGATAAACAAATAATTTGTAATTGAGTGCTATATTTTATATTTCTTCAAATTGTTATTAGTTGATGTAAGTATAGTATGTGCATATGTGTATTGTGATATATAGACACCAATCTAAACATAATATTTATGTTTCAAAAAATTTATTAACTTATTTCAAATATAATATTAATAAAACTGAATACCTTAATGAATAGATCATTAAAATTTATAATACCTTAATAATACCTTTTACATTTTTGAAAATTATTAATAGAAAATTTTAGATTCATGGTAAAAATGATGTCAAAGGTTAATGTTTATTTAAATATTATACTATCTTATAAGTACTTTTGTGGCAGAAATAATAAATTAATATTCATATTTAAATTATCTGTACTTCAAAACCATTTTAAAATAATTAAAATAACCTTGGTTTATTATTTAGAATGTACATGTGCGCATGCATGTTTACTCTTATCTATTTTTAAATTTTTAAACATTATTTTAAAACTTTAATATGTCAATTTTACTTAACATTTATTTATTAGAGATCATATGCAAAATAAATATTAAAAAATTGCTTTATTTTATAATATAATGATTTATGTATTTAAAATTTTATATAAATGTATAATTTTATTTATAAAATATTTATTTAATATTATAAATTGTAAATAATTATATAAGTTAAAATATGTTAATTGTAAAGAACACTGTATCATTTAAAAGGATATTCTAATATGCAAATATGTGATTGTATAAATCTTTAAACAATGAGAATTTGCCTCAAAGACAAATTGGATAAAAACATGAGTAAAATAAGGATCTTTAGTGTATTACTATGATAATGATATACAATTTGATGACATAAATATAATATTGGAGAGTCTATAAATATGGCTGAACTTTTAATATAGATATTCTAGTCTCATCATTCTTTTTTTTTCCTCACGCATTCATTCATTTATTCTTATGCTTGTATTTTAAAATCATATAAAAGCAGCAATGCTAAAAATAATGGGCTAAAGGAATTATCATTTTCCTAACCTACTAAACTGCTTTTAATAACATATTATCTTGGACCATGATTTTAAACAAGAATGTTTTAAAGTTTTAGGAGTGAAGAATACCAACAAAATAATTTCTTTCAAAGTTCATAAAAGAAATATTGCTAAATTTTATCATTTATAGCATAAATTATGTGAAAAGAGAAAACAAAACTTTGTTAAATATTACAAATTGAGAAAAACAAAACCTATAAATAACAAACAGCTTGTTTTACTAATACACCTGTGTTAAAGGATGTTTGGGGGGGGGGGATATTGAATCATCATCAAATTCTTCAAAAATCATCAAGGGAATCGAACAAAGGAAATTTATGGATTATATTAAAGAATTTCATCTTTCAATTTAATTTTTTTCTTTTTGCAATCATTTTGTTATTAAAAGAAAATAAAACAGGCAAAACTCCATACAGTAGTGCCACTAAATATATATATATATAATAATAAAAAATATAAAGAAAATATATAATCATTCATAGATTATTTTATCAAATAGATGTGTTTACCAGGAAACAATCTCAGAAAATAGAACTACACTATTTTAGTATATATCACTATCTTAAAATTGTGTGAATGATTATTTTTAGAATAAAGTTGTAAATTTATAGATAATATTTAGGATTATTTATTTAGTTATCTAATGTTATGCATTATTTATCTTTAAATATATTTGAGCCTTTTGGTGGCTATAAGTTTTTCCCAAGATAATTAGTATTTTATTATGATACAGTTGAGAAAAGCACCTATAATTTTATATTTATTTAATTAATCCATTTTTTATTTTTAAAAAAATATTTTTTGTACAATGCTTTCATATCACCCTTCAATCTCAACAGTTTTGATTGCCCCTGCAATCTTCTTCAGAACTTTTTCTTTTATAGTTAAACCTATAAAAAATGGATTGATTAATTAATTAATTAAGGCAATGCAAAAAAGGAAAAGATAAGTTTAAATAATTTTGTATTTACGTGTGACTGCATCCTAGTTCAAAGCCACGTACTTGTAATAATAATATAGCAGATGTACTTGATGTTACATAAGGATTATATTAAATATTATATAATAAAATAAAGTATAGTGAATAAAAATAGCTACTAAAAGCAATATGTTGTTTATAGAAGAGATGCAATAAAAGACTCATGTATTTAGTCCAATAGTTCTCAATTTTTGTAAAATTGCAACATATTTAACTTAATATTTTTCATGTGGATCTTTAACATACAAAAATTTTAAATTACAAAATATTTTCTTAATATTTTACAAAAGTGACTCATCAATAACATCAAATTGTCAAAAGCAAATATACAAATTTTATGGGCAATTTGAACTTTTAAGTACCATGTATAAGAGAGTAATAAAGAAGAAAATAAAACAAGTTGCTTGTTGTAGTTACATAATCATATTAGTTTTATTATATTATTATATTTAAAGAATCATTGAAACAAATTAAAAACTTTATTAAACTAAAGAATAAATTTAATGTGAAATGTATGCTTGATGTTTCTCACAAATTTTTGAAATATCTAGATAAATGAATGATAATACCATTCACACTTCCTGCTTAACTTTTCAAGTCTTTTTTTTATGTTGATTAATGTTGAAAAATCTAATTCACAAAGATAAGATGTAGAAAAAAGCAATAAAACATTTACAGCTTTCTTTGATATAGCAGGATATTTTAAATAAACATTTATCTGATATCTAAGTAATATACAAATTACACAACAAGTGTTTGGTCAGTTTACTTATGACTACAATAGCACAGATCTATCTATTATTATTTCTACATTTTTTATTGAACACATGAAATGAGTATATGGAACACTAATGCTCTGGAAAACATGCTTTGAGAATCACTGATTTAGTTAATAGTTATAAAGAATTAAAGAAAATATATTATTTAATATATTATAATTAAAAAAAAATTATGTTTATTTTTTAAAACAACCAGTGTTTAATAATATTGGTTTTGTGTAATAATATATGTTCTGAACCATTTACATGCATTAGGATATAAAGAAACAAATGATTTTTTTTTTGTTTGTATTCGTAATATCTGAGAAGACATTCCAGTATTTAGTTATTTGTTTTCTTTTTTATATATATTATTTATTTTATAATAAATAAAGTATAATTTTATTTTATTTAATTAATTTGACTTTTTTATTTGTTTATTTTATATCATCACACTGTTATGGTAATCTTCCATGGTCAAGTTATATTTTCACATACTTTATTTATTATAATTCCTAGGAATTATAATCTAATTTATTTTGAAATTATTATCAGAGAATATTCTAGAATTAATTGATCAACAAAATAGAGTACAATTATTTGAGCCATTGTATTTTATTAGTTATTATACAATTATGTAAATATATGCATAGAATGAAGATAAGTCTAGTTATTTATTTAATGTAATTAATTCAATCTATTTCTTAAAATTAGTTGTACATTTAGTTATTGAATATAGCTTGGTACAATAACATTCCCTTTGATACCTATCTATATGTTAATGTGTGGATTTGGGTTTTAAAACCTTGAGAGTTCTTTCTTGACTATTCCAAAATTGGTCTCAAAGTCTTGGTTATTATTACTTTGATGACAGGCTAAAACTCATTTACCATTATGATATATAATATATAAGGGATTCAAATTCAGACTTTTTACATGACCCTCAGCTCTTCATGCCATCTCATATTGCTGATCCACCTTATCATACACATGTTGAAAAAATAAATAATCACCAATATACTGATTTCATGCTAAACCAGTAGACAATTTATCATTGTCATTCATGAAAAATCTTACTTCAAAGCATCTTACTGATACTGAATTATCAATTCTTGAAAAAGTGTTGAATTTTACCATTATATCATGTACTGTCCCATTATTGAGGAAGTGAACCAAAACTTGACTCTAGAAGAAGCAGCATAGTTATGCTGGATAATAAAAAGGACCCTTGAAAGACATCAAGTGCACAAGCAGAAATCAAACATTCCATGTGATGAGAGGAAAGCTATCAAATCTCTCAAACAGGATACATCTATAAACATTCTTCCTGCTGACAAAGGTAACACTGTAGTTCTAATGGACAAAACTGATTATGATAACAAAATACAAGGACTTCTCATAGCAGGCCAATACAAAAAAATAGCAAAAAATCCAATTCCAAACACAGAGATAAAACTACAAGCACTATTCTGGAAGCATAATGGGTATTTCTGTGATTCAGAAAAAGAAAATTAACTTCATATTTCAGCAAGATTCATCATCCATATGGTCTACCAAAAATTTATAAAGACAATGTTCCATTAAAACCTATTATTAGTTCTAGAAATTCACCATGTCAAAATTTGTCAAGATTTCTTCACAAAGTTCTTAGTCTATTGACATACAGGACACAATCTTTCATCAAGGATTCTAAGCACTTTGTAGAATTAGTCAGGAACATGAAAATGGAAAGAACTGACATATTGGTAAGCTTTGATATGGAAAGTCTGTTTACAAATGCACTATGTGATGAGGCATTGTCTATTGTAAGGAAAAGGTTATATAATGATAATAGTCTACAAACTAGAATACTTCTACCTATTGATAGTATAATGGAATTATTAACATTTGGCACAACAACAACATACTTTCAACATAACTCAGAATTCTTTTCACAAAATCAAGGGATGGCCATGGGATGATCACTGTCACCCTTTCTCAGCACCATTTACATGAAAGAATTTAAACTGCATCCATAAATACTATTCCGTGTCCACCTAAAGTGTGGCTTCAGTATGTTGGTGATACATTTGTGGTATGGCTACATGGTGAAGTACAAATACAGTCATTCTTGATGCACATTAACAACATATCTCCTACAATTAAATTCACCATGGAATCAGAACAAGAATTGGCATTGTATATTTTTGTGATAAGACTCTCTCAAGGCAAAGTAAAAACAACAGCATACAGGAAACCAACACACATTGTCAAATACTTGGCATATGCATCCAATCATATGAGAAGCACTAAACATGGAATTGTACTATCACTATAGAACAGAGGTTTGTTCAGACATGAGTGATTTGGAAAAAGAAAAGATTCACATAGAACAAATGCTTATGAAGAATGGTTATCCAACAGTGGTCATCAAGCATACCTTCAATAGACAACACAAAAAACACAAAAAGAAAACAATTATTGGTATGGTAATGTATCCATACATACCAGGAATGGTAAACAAATTAAAGAAAATCTGCAGTCAATATAACATTAGAACAGCTTCCAAATCCATACCACACTTTGAGGAATTTTTACTTCTACTAAGCCTAAACTGGAAATGCTGAAGAACAAAAGTGTGGAAGGAAATACATTGGTGAGAATTTGTAACCTAGTTGCATGTGAGAGCTTAAAATGATTTATGGAAAAAGCTAGTGTTCAATACTATATTTTGAATGAAGTTTTTGCTGATTTTGTTATATTTAGCTAGAACTAGCTAAATTATACTAAACTGCTGTATGTCACCCTGTTGAACAGTGATTGAAAGAACACAAGCTAATGGTTAAAAAAGAAAAACAGATGTGTCTACCATAGCAGACTATGTATGTACTAATAACCATATGTTTAATTGGTAAAATACAAAGATATTGGATAAAGAGGAAAAATGCATAGAAGAAAATTCAAGGAAGCTGCTCATATGATAATGGTAAGTAATCCTATAAGTCAACCCAATGTGTCAATACACAATGTATGAAAGCCTCTAATTAATCTTGCTCTTAGGAAAAAAAATAATAATAATAAACTAATTAGTCTTGCTCATAATAAAAAAAATTGAAGGACTTAGGAGGATTTGAACCAATTCTCATATATAAATATATCAAATATTTACTATATGTTGCCTTTAACAGAATAGCTCAGTTAATTAGAGCATTTGCCTTAAATTCTATATTCATGAATCTAAAGTTGCGAGTTCAACTTCTAAGTGAATATCATCATTGTGCATATAGGCCAGCAACACCTGAAGAAGAGTGAAGAATAATACTACTTAAAACATTGTAATTACTATCATGTGTTGTCTATTTGTGTGCTATTACTAACAACTTGTTTCTATTTGGAAAGTTTAAATAAAGTTTAAAATTTTCTATACATTCAACATTCACTCATAGATGATGGAATTAGTCCAACATATCACATCTAATTTATTTTTTTATTTTGAATTATGTCAATAACAATTAAAACATACAGTCCTGGTATGCATAAAGTATGTCATTTGATTTTGTGTTAACTTACTCATTAATAATACTTTATTTGGAGATAGCACTGGTAAGTCTTTAGATTTTCCTTGCCCTTCTATGGCTACCTATAATGCTATTTTTTCAATTCTATATTCATTTTGATGGCTAAACTGGAATTAAAATATATTGATTCATTAGTTCAAAAACAAATTTGAAGAGGTCAGAAATCTATAACCAAAAGAAACTACAAAGGATCCAAATTCTGCCTTTTTGTTGCTGATTGGTAATTTCTTTGAGAGGCTAATTGTAAACTCCTTTTTTATTGTTGTTAGCAATGAACAAAAAAAATTATCTATTCTTTGTAGTTTATTTAAATATTTATGATTATCTTTTACAAAGTATTTGTATTTAAAAATAAAATTATACATGATTACACTTTAATTTTAAATATGTTTTCTTTTTAAAAATATAAGTTAAAGAAATTTGTCATAAAGGTAAAAAGGAAGCTACAAATGGTTATAGTTTGTTAAACATAGTTGTATAAAACTTTGTTATTTTAATAATTATAAATACAATTTTAAATTTTAGAACAAAATTTCATAGATTTATGATGATTTAACATTAATTTGTTCATATTTTATAAATGAAATTCAATCAATAAATTTTTTATTAAGTTTTTTTCCCACAAATGTTGCAGTAGTCATCGGATTAGAAAAAAGTTATTGTTCTCATTACGTATATTGCTTTATTTTTCATAATTTTTTAGTTTTATATTTGCACATAACAAATATAACTTTTTATGGTTTTTCATTTGTAAACAACCCCAGTCTATTGAATTTTAATATAAAATAAAGATTTAAATACTAAAATCAAATCTTGAAGGTTTACAAATATTAACACCAGAGTGAATAATGAAAATGCCAATCTATTAAAAAATTAGTTTGTATATCCTTTAAATATTTTGTTTCTGTGCTTAAATCAAAGTCTAAAGGCAAACAAACTTCATCTTGTTCATTGGTGCAATTAAAATAAATTAGTATTACCTATGCAATTGGTTTTAAATAAATTAATTTTAAAATAAAAAATTTTAGGCACACGACATTTGAGGTTTAATATAAAATTAATATCTAAATTTCTTTGAAATTATTGTTTAATTATTAAGCTTAAATTGTCAGTGAGGATAATTAATATCTTAACACTAGTTTTGAGACAAAGATACTATTATCTTTTAACTGTGTTAGTATATAGAAAGAGGTTTTTCCTAACTAATAAATCAATAAAATAACAATTTAAAACACGTCTTTTTTAAAGTTTAAATTAATGCGTCTCCTACCTCCAATATAATTAATTGCTATCCAGCAGTTAAGGGAACCACAACATTTCTAATTGTAGTTGTAAATTTTTCAGTTAATGTCATCCATTAGAAATATTTACAAACGTTTAGTATTTGTCATTATTTATTGCATCTATGTAGATTTACACATATGTATTATGATTATTTATTTGTATCAAATTTAAATAAAATTGTCATTTAATAAACTTTTTTTAGATTAAAGCCTTAATTTAGAAATAAATAATTACATTAACCGTGTCAATATAAAGTAAGCAATAGCGTATCAATGTCAAAAATGGTATTTCAAATACAGCATTAAAATTAGCAATAACAATCTAAAATACTGAATGTATAAATATTTCTGGCATTAATAATGATAATAATTCAAACGCCGGGTAATTTGAAGGCTAAGACATTATCGAAAGTTTTATATTTATTACTAACAGTAAAATTGTAAGCCATTATTTAAAGCAATTTTATTTTTGTTCATATTTATAAACGTAATTTAATATTTTAACTCAAATATTCGGTTCTTTGATTTTTTATCAACCGATAAAAACGTACTTTTGAAGCATGACAGAAAAGAGTTGATAGTAAAGGAAGATATCAAAAGAAATTCAAATATCATTATTATTATTAATAGTATGATAAAGCTTTCATCCAAGAATTTCGAGCCAGAAAAAGTAGAGACAATTATACAGGTTTGATAGTCTGTGGGAGTTTATAGAATGAATATATTACTTTTTTTTTTCTTTCTGATTTCACATTCTTCAAATTCCATACATTCCTTTAAAATATCCACACATTTGATTGATGGTATGTTTTCTATTTACAGGTATACATACATGTATTTATCAGCGTTAATTATCAAAAATATGGGAATAAAAATAAAATAATGCTATTTAAAAATATTTGAAGATTTTGCATGCTATGTCTATGATTGGAGTTCAAACTTAATTATAATTTGAAAAAATTTTAAGATAGCTGAAGATTTCCAATCTTACATTTTTTTTCTGGTAGCCAGCTGATGGATAATCCACATGCAGCTGAATATTGTTTATTAAATATTTATCTAATTGTTTTTAGATAGAAGATAAAAGTTATAATTTGAGTTGGGCATATAATCATTGATGTGATGCTGAAGAACAATTTTAAAATGTTACAGCCTTTATTCTGGAAAAAAAATCATACAGCTATACACTATGAACCGATAGTTAATCTCGTCTTAGCAATATTCCTTTGCAAATAAAATCATAAACTATGTACAAAAAATAATAATAATAACTTTTAATAAATCTTAAAAATCTAAACGCTTAAAATCAGAATATATAGAAAATAATATGAGATATCTTTGGGGAAAAAATAATGCAAGTATCAAAAAAAGAATAAGACTCTTCAGATTTCAATAAAAATAAAAGATCCCTTATGACTAGTAAGCTTAATATTATAGTTAATGCTCTTAGAGATTAGTATATAATATCAGATTCTTATGATAATATAAAAAAACAAGGATTAATAACTCTGATTGTGAAATGATGAAAATAATAATAATAATAATAATAATAATAATAATAATAATAATATCTAGAAGAATTTTTTTTTAAAAAGTATCAAAAGTAAAAGATATGTAGACTTTTTAAAACAATATAAACTTATACACACATCAATTTTTGCACATGTAAATATATTGTGAACTTTTAATTTTTTATCTTTTTTGTACTTGCATTATTAATCTTAAAATATATTATAGGATTGTGAATATACATGTTAAAATGTGTCAATATTATATATATATGTGTGTGTGTGTGTGTGTGAATAAGCTACTGTTCATTAACCCTTGTCCATTTCAACATCTTTCCATATTGTGAATCAATAAATTATATTTGATTTATAACAAATGTAACTTTACAAGTGAAAAACATCATAAAAGATTATATTTGAACTTTCAAAATATATAAAAATATAATAAAGTGAAATATGTAATGAGAACAATTAGTTTTTTAATTTGCTGATTGTCAAAAAGAGTAAATGAATGAAATCTTTGTTGAATGAATTTCGTTTTTTAAATGTTAATTAATAATTATAAAATCATCATAAGTTCTGTTCTAAAATTTAAAATTCCATGGTAATGATTGTAGTTTCTTTTTCATCATTATTATAATTTTCTTAACTTTTATTTTTAAAAATTAAATGTATTTCAAAAAAATCTAGTGTAAGTATATATTAATATTTTAATAATTACTATTCAAATATTTTGTAAAAATAACCATAAATATTTAAATAAAATATGAAATTATGCAATTTTTGTTCCTTGATAACAACAGTCAATGAGGAGTTTTAAAGTTTTTTTTATATACTCAAAATCAAAGAATTTACCAATCAGTGATTTTCTAGGCTTTTATCAGTTTATCAATAGTTTTTTTCTGTAAAGTACTCTACAGACTACTTACCTCTTCAGAATTTTTTAGGAGTAATAAATCAAACATTTATTTATTTCCAAATTTTTATTGTCAAATAAATGTAAAACACAAAATGTCATTAAAAAGTCACAAAAGAGTAATGTAAATTGAAGCATAGTAATGCTCTTATAGTACTCCATGAAGCATATATCAGAATCATAGAGTTAATTTATGCTAATCATTAAAAAGTTTGGAACAAAATATAATAGATGTAGTATATTCCCTTTATATTATTCTTTTTTCTGCATTTCTTTGAAATATGTCCTAACAATAATATCTAATGTATGATGGTCCTGACCTTACCAAGATGAAGTTTTTTTATCTTTTAACCAAAAGACTGTTTCTTACAAGGCTCCTCGTAGACATCTGACGTCACTCTAACTCTGCAAGTTCTTATGCTAAAAAATTCGTTCGATAGGTTTTAAATAGGTTTTTAAAAGTTCTGTATGATGGTGCCCTCTTCCGACTTATTTTACAAGTAAAAAATAAAAAAAAACGCATTTAAACCTAAACAAAGAAAGAACATTATTTGTGATTGGTTCTTAGCATGCTCTCAGCCGAAAAAGACATTCTGATTGGCTGGAAAGAACAAAGAAACCACCTGATCAAAGAAAATAAAGAAAAACGCTGAGATTTTCATTTCGAATGCAATTTTAAATATTAAAAAAATATAATTTCAGAAATTAAACTAGTTTTTTAAAAAAAAAACTAAAAAAACAAAATTATTTTCGAAAAATATTGAAGATTTTAGTAAAAATATTAAAGAAATATTTAAAAGAAATATTTACTTTTCTATAACGTAAAAGTTGACCTTTTTGTTTATATTATAGCTTTTATGTTGCCGAAATTGAATATTTTAGAATAAATAAATAGCAATTTATTTTTGAAAGAACTTTCATTCTCTTCAGAACCTGAAAAATTAGTAATATACTTTTTATAAACGTATCTGAGTTGAATTTAATATTATAGGCGAATATGTTTTAACAATAGGCTTTGTCTTCAGTTTGTGAGTTGGCCAATTAAAAGATTTGATTTTTACCTCATACAACCAATAATATAATTAGCGGTTAAAAGGTTAAATGTTCCTGTGCTTTTTCATTTAACATTGTTATTAAAATTTATTTAAATGCTTATAAGTACAATTATTTTTGAAGATTTTATTGCACAAAAAAATAAATGAATAAGTAAAATGTTTTCATCAATTATATTTTATTACTTTCTTAGATATTTCATCATTTTAAAATCTCTTGAGGATTTTTTTTTTTTGCAATGTATTTATTGTTATTTATAAGTGCTGTAAGCTCATATGCAAAATAGTTTATTGATATTGCATAAATTAGCAACATGAAATGAATATCTATAAAATTAAATTGATTTTGTTGATCATTTACACATTTATAGTTCTTGCAATATTCTTCATAAAATAATTTGTATTCTTTTTTATTTGCTGTTCATAATCTGATTAAACCACTAAACATCACATGATCACCATTTCTTATGCTTGCTCATAACTGTTATTAAAACAGGCAAAACTCTCCATATAGTAGTGCCACTCAGTGCAAGCCAGAGTATTCAATGTATGCCAGTCTGGAGATATTGGATGAATAAGCACTAGATAGGGATTTTATGCATAAGCCTTCTGGAATCCATTGATTACTCTGGCTTTCACTGAGTGGCACTATTATACGGAGAGTTTTGCCTGTTTTAATAATCTGATTAGTAATAGTAAATATTATTTTCCTAACTTATAAGTTATATATTAGCATATGTACATGTTGTTTTTAAAGTTATTTATCAAATAACAATTACTATCAATTTATATTAATTGGATTGAGGCATTTGATTCAGTTAATAGACAGGTCTATGACATTATTTGGAATTACTTGGTTCTCCAATTTATTTACAGCTTTTACACAATTGAATGAAAGAAAGCATTATTACTACAGATAAAAAATCTCAGACATTTGAAATAAAAACATATTACACAAGAATGTGTACTTGCTCCAACATTTTCAACTTTAATGATATTCTTGGATATTTTATAGGAAGCTTAATCAAATAAGGATCAAGTTATCATACAAGTTTGAAAATGCAATTTTTAATATGAATTAATTAAAAGTGAAAACAATAACTTTTTCATCTTGGATTCTGTACTTACAATATACTGATTATTGTGTTACTTTTTCATTTCAAACAATGCTTTACAAAATATTCTTAATATTTTGAATGCAACATATGGTTAATTAATTAACGTTCAAAAAACTCAAGTTCTTTATCAACCGGTAATGGAAGAAATATCATTAGTAATTTTTAGCTTGGATGATTATCAACTTGAAAATGTAAACCAATTTAAATAACTTGATAGTTTTATAAGTAGAAAAGTGTATTTAGATTTTGAGATAGAATGTAGATTTCAATGAACTGTAACCTTGAGTTAGCTGCATGTAAATCTATTATTTTACCTCATTTATTGTATTGAAGTGAAACTAAAACACCCTATGTAAAAACATTAGAAAGTTTTGTTTAACAATACTTTGTAAATTTTTAAAAATGCAATGACAAGATTATAAAACCCATCGATGTTATTTCAACTTGATGGATGTAATACTATAGACTTCACTATTTTAAAATCATATCTTCATTCAATTAAGCATGTAAACTGAATAAATAATGCAACACTTCCTAAAAGAATGTTTTGTGGTGAACTTAGTACTGTATAGTGAGTTTTGACTGTTTTAATAAGTTATACGCACGTATAAGAAATGGTGATTATGTGGTATTTATTGGCTTAAAAATCCAACATTATAGAAATCAAAACTATTTCAAATAATAGAAGGAATATAATTAGTGTGAGATCACAATAAGTTAGATTTAAGCTAATTTAATCTGTTAATCAGTTAAAATGTTTACATTCATACTACTCCATGGAGTATTTCAGAAAGAACAAAAGAACTAAGCAGATATAAAAACCATTGCAAAGCAAGAAACAAACTTTCTTTTTTTACTTCTTTATTTTGAGAGTGCAGAGAACTGCAAAACAGATGATAGCTGAAGCAAACGGAATATCTTCCAGGAAATTTTCATCTGTAGATGGAATCAGTTGATTAGGAAATAGAATAGATTTTCAGATCATTATAATTTTGATAATCCTCAAGAGTTGTATAGACCATTTATATGTAAAATATGTTTGTAAAACTTCAGTGGCTTCAAAACTGTACTTGGTTGCTTTTCAGACAATATAAATTTTATTTTTCATTGTCAAGCATTGGTGGTCGAGAGGTCAGAACAGCTGCTTTACAAGCAGTTGTCCCGGGTTAGCAGGTTCGCTTTCCGGCTGATGCTATGACAATGGGAAAAACAAAATTTTGTTTTTCATTGCTATTTTCCTAAATTTTAATATTAATAATCTATAATAAAAGTATTGTATGTATCATTATTAAAATATTTTCTTTTGTAAAGGCTTTAAAGATAAATAAATAAAACCCCAAATATTTTAAAATCAAATTTTTACCTTTTAAATGATACCAGTTAAAAGAGTTGTTAACATGGATTTTATTATCGTACTTGGTTGATAAAGAGTTTTTATGATATTTGCTGGCCTGTGTCGCTCTGAGGCTTTTAAACATTCAAAAATGTATGAAAAGTATTATATGTGGCTTTTATTACCGACGAAATTACCCATTCCTCACGTAGATTATAAAGATAATATTGAGATATAATATTAACCTTAATCTAGTTAGAGATATTTGAATACAAATGATTTATATAGGTTCAAATGATAGAATGTGTGTATATATATCTTATGGATATTACATTAGGAGATATATTTCTTTGCCATTACACTATTATGCCCTGTTTTACTCAATCTTACTTGCGGATTTTATTTATTTATTAGTTTGACACCAAGAAATAATTAATTTTCGTAAAACATCGGGAATAAAGACATAACAATATATAATCGATTATATACAGATCTTTTATAGTGATTTATGAGATAATATTTTACACTTGTTGATTTATATTACTCTCAATTAAATGTTTATTCATAGAATTACGTATTGTGCATTATGTTTTTATTTTTTATGTGCATTAAAACTATTTTAAAATTAATAACCACATACTTTAGTTACAATTCATGACAGGTTATTATATAGTATTCTTAATAAATACAATATTTACATTAGAATTTATTCATTTATGACAAACTCTAGTATTGCTTATTTAATCAAATAGGTGAGGTTTAACCTGAAACTTAAGTGTGAAAGGAATGTAGAATTCTTCATTTCCCCCTACACATTTTCTCACCCAAATATTTCTGTTAGAAATAATTGGCATTTAATCAAATCTAACATGCAATAGTAATTTGCATTAGACAAAATATTTATTCTAAAATGTATTAAAGAAGATAAGAAGGGAGGGGGATAGACATACAAAAAGAAAAAGATGCAGTTATTAACAATTTTACACTTTTAAACTGTCAAGGTAAGTATTATAGTCAAAACTTGATTGGAATTTTTAATAAACAAAAAATGTTAATAATATATATTATAAATTGGATGAGACATAAATATTTCTTAGAAAATTTATTTTACATTCTTTATTTAAAGTTTTAACCTTACAGCTGAAACTATTATTTTATTTTTGCTGGAAGAAAAGGTAAACAATTTTCATCATATATGTTATATATGTGTGGGGGGGGGTGTTTTTGTTCAGTAATTAATTACAATGCATGTTTGTTAGCTTTTTATAGTCTCTTTCAATGAACTCTCTTCTGAAATAATAAAAACTTATACAGAGGATAGTCAGTAATCAAAAGGTATTTTATAAATCAATGTTAATATTGTCTCCAAATTAGTAGAATTGGTGAATTTTATTAGTTTCAAAGCAGTTATTCTATCGACTTACATAGATAGATAATAATAAAAATAATACTGTAAAATATTTATTATTCAATTTTAAATATGTATCAGAATTTCTATCTGCTTTTAAATTTATAGACAATGATTTTCTTTTGGATTAAAAGAAAAGTAAAACAACATAGGAAAAGAAATGCTCCAAATGGCGCTAAAAATTGTGACAAATTAAGATAAAAAGTTCCCAATAAGTACTTACTTGCTCTTAATTATTTCTCTAAAGGATATCAAAGCTTCTATTTAGATAATTAAATAAGTGTATTAGTTTGTAATCTTTTAATATATACAAGCATAAAGTTATTGTTTTATTCCTTTATTTTAATATCCATTTTTTATTAAATTATCGTTTATTTGTTTTTTTAATTACAAACAGTCATAAATTAATTAAAGTTTTTTTAAAGACAATTTAGTTTTTTGTTTTAAACATCATTATTATTATTGATCCAATTTTAGATTAAGAATAGATATTATCATTTAACAGCATAAACCACTTTAAGTCACTTTTTTCCTTGCAAGAGTCGAATGTTACCTTATTTTAGTAATTAATAATAATACCCTAGAAAAAAAAGATCTATAATAATTTTTAGCTCATAAGTAGTAAGTTTATAATAAATGGTGCATGCACATTCCCCTGCCATCCCTTACAATATGTACCGGAATTCAGGTAGATAATTTGAAACTTTTTTTCAGGTTTATTCCTGTAAATCACCTCAGTGAACTCAGCTAAGTATTCAAGAGTAAATAGTTATCTAGCCAGTATTAATTGCAAGGTAAAACAAATCTTAATTAAAAAACATTTAAATTCTCACTACTTGATTATTAGCAAGTCTGGTGAATATAGGTTGTTTTTTTTTTTATGTTCCTTTATGAAAGAGCTCTTGGAGAGGTAATTTCCCTTCTGTGAAATATTTAAAAAACATGAACACTATTAGAAGTATTAATTGCAAATAGTTTGTTAATTATTGAGATAGTGCACTATAATTAGAAACAATGTTTGGTCTTGTTTTTGTTTTTTTTCATATGTCATAGCATCAGCCGGGATGCGAACCCACACCCGTCTGCAACCAACTACTTGCTTGCAAGGTTGGTGCGATGACCTCTCGGCTAACAACGCTTGACATGTTTGGTCTTGTTTTATTTAACTTGGGCAATAAAACTAAAAAATTCTTCAATTAAAGTATTTCAATAACTGAAGAGAATGCTTATGTTTCTTTATTAATAGTTCTTTTTTTCCCCTTGCTCTGGTTTTCTCTTTCCTCTTTCCATCCCTCTCCCTCCTATTCTCTCTTTCTCTCTCCTCCCTCCATTTTTAGCTCCATTTTTTACTCTCTCTCTCTCTCTCTCTCTCTCTCTCTCTCTCTCTCTCTCTCTCTCTCTCTCTCTCCCTCTCCCTTTCCCTCTCCCTCTCTCTCTCTCTTTCTCTCTCCCTCTCTCTCTCTCTCCCTCCCTCCCCCCCTCCCTCTCCCTCTCCCTCCTTTGTTTAATAATAAGATATTTTGTTAACAAAACTGCAGTAAAATAAAAGCTTTTTTAAAGACTTTGAAAATACTACTGAAATATTACAACAATGATCAAATATTATTTGGTTACACAATTTATAGCTTAATTACTTTGACCTATCTTCAGGATGGAAAACTTAAACATACATACATACATATAGGCTGCAGAAGGGAGTTTGCTATTAACTGAAAGGAGACCCTTTGATTCCTCTTAGAGGCCTTAAAGGAACTGAGCAGGGCAAATTCCTAATGTCCACTCCATACGTTCTTGTCGTTGCAGCTGTTATTACTATGTGTTTATTCATATAGTATTTGAACATGGATGGGCTGCTCACCAACATGCATTAGCCAGCATGGTGAGTTTATTGGCTTTTTACCTCTGAGTTTAAGATCAAGAAACACCATGGTCTGTCTTCTCAATGCCTGATAGGGCAGAATGAATGTTTGTGTAAATGATAATTATTTTTCCAATACATATATATAATTATGACAGACAAAAATAAAGCATGGTCCTTATTCCCAGGAGGCTGTAAAGTCACCAACCAAGGCAGCGGTTGGTGGCCGAAGGTGGAGGGTGCTAAGAATCCCCTGATTGCGGACCCAGGCTGCCATTTGATGACAACTTTTTATTTAGGTACTTACAACTGCAGATCACTTTCAAGTGAAGGAAGATTGCAAGAATTAGAAGAACTCTCTTATATTAAATGGGATATTATTGGACTTTGTGAAGTTAGAAGAAAAGGTGAAGAGACAATTGATTTAAAAAGTGGACATATATTCTATTATAAAGGCACAAATATTGGAAATACAAGTGGAGTAGGATTCATTATAAATAAAAAGTAGAAGAACAATATTGTGGAGATTGATGGTGTATCAGACAGAGTGGCAAGATTAGTTATACAACTTAATAGCAGATACCAAATGCAGATAATTCAGGTTTATGCCCCAACAAGTTCTCATAGTGATGAAGTAGTAGAAGATTTTTATATGGATGTACAAAAGGGTTTTGATCAGAGTAAACAACATTTTAAAATTGTTATGGGAGACTTTAATGCTAGAATTAGTAAACAAATGAAAGATGAAAGTGCTGTAGGTAATTTTGGTTATGGTAATAGAAATGAGAGAGGACATAGACGTGGAGTTTGCAGAAAAAGAAAAACTTTATATTATGAATTCTTTTTTTGAGAAAAATGCTAAAAGAAAATGGACATGGAAGCATCCAAATGAAGGTACAGCAGAATTGGATTATATTTTGACTAACAGGAAATGCATATTTCAAGATTGTAATGTTCTTAATAGATTTAACACAGGAAGTGATCATCGATTAGTAAGATGCAAGATATGTGTTAATGTAAAACTAGAAAGACAAAAATTGTTAAGGAAAACAATATTTACAGTTGATATTTCTAATCTTCGGAAACATTCTAATGAATTTAAATTAGAACTTACAAATCAGTTTCAAGTATTAGTAGATTTTGAACATGATTCGGATTTGAATGAAATTAATATGAAAATAACTGATACACTTTTAAAAACTGCAACAAAGATAGCTGGTAGAAAAAAGCAGCAATTGACCAATAAAATTTCTACTGAGACTAAAGAATATATGAAGAAAAGAAAAAATATGAAGATATACAAAAATGATGCATTAAAAAGAATTGAATATCTCGAATTTTGTAAAATGGTGCGGAAAAGAGTTGAAAATGATATAAGAAAGTATAACTGTGAACTAGCAAGAAAAGCTGTGTGAATGTAAAACAACATTTTGGTATTGGTAGGAAATTTATATCTGCAGTAAGAAAAAAAGATGGAATTATTACTAAAAAGAGAGATGACATCATGAAATTGGTAGAAAATTTTTATCAAAAATTATATAGTAATAAAGAACAAGTACCTCCTATATCTATTACATCTTCCGAATTGCCCAGAATTTTAAATGAAGAAGTGAGACATGCAATTAAATGTATGAAGAAAGGAAAGGCTCCAGGAAATGATGGAATCATAATTGATATATTAAAAGAAGCAGGTGAAGAAATAGACACAATTTTAGCAAAGTTATATACCAAATGTCTAAATGATAAAGATGTACCGGAAGATTGGAAGAATGCAGTAATAATATTAATATTTAAAAAAGGTGATAAAGAAGATATTAGAAATTACAGACCTATCAGCCTTTTATCAGTTTTATATAAAATTTTTACCAAGATAATTACAACTCATCTACAGAGAACATTGGATTTCCACCAACCAAGAGAACAAGCTGGATTTAAAAGTGGTTTTAGTACAGTAGATCATATTCAGGTTTTGAGAGAAGTTATAGAAAGGACAAATGAATATGAGTTGTCAAATGACTTTTGGATTTGTAGATTATGAAAAGGCATTTGATTCTATAAACATTTCTTCAGTGATTAAAGCATTGGATCATCAAGGTATAGATCCAGGATATTGTCATATTTTAAAGAATATTTATAAAAATGCAACAGCAATAATTAGATTACATAATGATACTGGGAAAGTCAACATTGAGAAAGGTGTAAGACAAGGTGACTCCATATCTCCAAAACTTTTTACAGCAGTGCTGCAAGAAGTATTTTGTGGATTAAAATGGGAAACTAAAGGAATGAAAGTAAATGGAGATTATTTAAGTCATTTAGATTTCGCAGATGATGTAGTTGTTTTTGCAAATAATGCTTCAGAGCTGCAGGAAATGTTGCAGGAGTTATCAGATGAAAGTAGAAAAGTAGGACTAAAGATAAATGTTAAAAAGACTAAAGTAATGTTTAATCGATTTGCTCAAAATATGAAAATAAAGATTGATTATGATGAATTAGAAGAAGTTAACAGTTACAAATACCTTGGTCAGATTATTAATACAGATCGAAACATAATGGAGGAAATTAATCATAGAATTAAACTTGGTTGGAGTGCTTTTAGTAGAAATAACTTGATACTAAAAGGAAATATGCCTATGTGTTTGAAAAGTAAGGTTTTTAACAAATGTGTTTTACCAGTTCTTAATTATGGATCTGAGACTTGGACACTCAATAGAAGAGCAATACAGAGACTTCAGACCACTCAAAGAAGTATGGAGAGATGTATGTTGGGAGTAACAAGAAGAGATCGAAAACGCAATGTATGGGTAAGAGAACAAACAGGTGTTACTGACCTCATTGAAAAAATTAAAAGATTGAAGTGGAGTTGGGCTGGACATATTGTTAGAAGAGATGATAATAGATGGACAATTGAAATTTTAAACTGGATTCCAAGAGATTGTAAAAGACCCAGAAAGACACCACATGTGAGATGGATGGATGAAATAAGAAAGTGTGCAGGGGTGATGTGGAGAAGAGAAGCTAAAGATCGAAGAAGATGGATTAAACTTGGAGAGACCTTCATCTTGCAGTGGATTGATAATGGTTGATAATGATGATGATGATGACATACATATATACAAATCATGGTTATTTATAAAACTATTTTATTAATATATGAAATTTTAAAATAAAATGTTTTCATTATTAGTTTTTTAATGTAATAACTTCTTATATATATATGATTTTTTTTAATTATAACAATTTAATCTATAATTGCCAAACTTCCTCACATATTTTTGACACTACACACTTTAGCTGAATACATTAATAATTATTAATAATCATTTATTAGGATAAAGATTTTCATATCAGTTTTATCCAGATATAAACTGTAAACTTAAACTAAAGATTAATATGTTTGTTTATAAATCCTTAATCCAACTTCATCAGTTTCTCTCTCTCTCTCTCTCTCTCTCTCTCTCTCTCTCTCTCTCTCTCTCTCTCTCTCTCTCTCTCTCTCTCTCTGTGTGTGTGTGTGTGTGTGTACTATCTTTTTAGATACACTTAAAATATCCATTCTATTATCCATTCTGGAAACATTAGAATAAAAACATCTGAAAAAAGAAAATGATCTCTAAGACTTATTATGTGACGAATCAATATTTTTATGTAGACTCAAATCACAATCTTTTACACATATTTTATTTATATCTCAATATTTTTTTGAATTCATAAATGACTAGACTAGTTCTCCTTTGGGATTATGTATTTCATGAAGAATCGGCATTCCTCTGTAAGCCCAAATCACAATTTTTTACAGATGTTTTCTTTACTTCTCAAATATAGTTATTTTGTATTTACTAAATGTCTGGGCTACTTCTCCTTTGGCATTACAAATTGAGTGAGATAACATATAACTCAAAGAATTTTATAGTCTATAATACACATTTTGGTATTACAATCAGATATACTACAATTTATGATAATATTTTTCTACTAATTACAAAAGTGAAAAATGCATCATTAACTTTATTAAGTTGAATCACTTAATTTCAGTTTGTCCATATCATCTATTTGATAGATGTATTATTGGAGAATTTTCTCTTTTCTAAAATATTCTTCAAAAGATTTTTGGGTCTACTTTTGTATATATCTATGAGAAAATGGAATCATCTAATTAACAACTATATTTTCCAAGGCATTCAAACAAAATTAACACTTAAATTTTCAAAAGTTTTTATCATATAAACTATGACTACTGCAAAAATCTATGATTACTTGAATTCTTTACATACTATATTGATTTCTGATATATGATAAGTTAAACCTTAGTGATATGATCTGTGAAAATATTCTTAATAATACAAGCCTGTATGGGAGTTTACTACTAAAATAAATATCATGTATGCAGTAAATTCTAATAAATACAAGGAAAATAATTGTTCTAAATGATATGATATAAACATATTATTTGATTGAATATAAAAATTTGTTTTTATTTTTTTATAGTTAAATCTCAGTCTAAAGCTTTTTCTAGACAATCAATAAAATTGCCTAATTATTCTGTGATTTAATGCTTAACTTTTTCTTTGCACGTTATTAAAAAGAATATGTTCATATATAATTATGTATTATTTCTATCATGATAGTTGCCAATTTTGTGATAATATTGTCAAATCTATGAGTTATATCTTTAATGATTTTCTTTATTTTCTTAAAAAGAACTCTGTTCAGAGAAGTAGCATCTTTCTTAATAGTGAACTCACTGTAGAACAGCAATCCACAATAAGAAACTTTCAATCTTATTTTATGTTTAATCTGAATTGCAGGCAGATAATCTAAACCAATCAATATTAACCATTTGGAAGTTTTGTGACAGTACATGAAATATTTTAGTAAATTATTGAGAAATCAGCTATACATGTATGTAGAATTAATGAATGTGTCAGAGAGATTTCTAATTAATGTAGAATGTCAGATCAATAATGAACTGTAATATATATAAACTTCAAAGAAAATATATTTAGTATAAAAAATAACTTGAAATATAATAAATGTCTGTGTGATATAATTGTAGTATAGAAATATATTACAAAACTGTTTTCAATTAAATTTTGTATGTAAAAATTTGCTGCTGTGATTACTCAAAAAGTTTTCCATTTGGATTCAGTTATTTTTAAGACAACATATAATCAAGGCAATAAGATTCCAGAATATAAAAAAATATTTTTGTGTTTGTACAGATGTGCTTAAAGAGTGAATAATATTCAATTAATAATTTTATTTATATCAGATTTCGTTGAGAATGGGTATTATCGAAAGTATTGTAAAATTAATTTTTAAGATTGTTTCCTAATTCATTAATATTAGAAAAATAAATGAAATATATTGTGTAAATGGCAACATTTGATGTTTAGATAAATGTGTATTTAGTTATTTAAAAGATATATATATGTTAAGAATTTGGTAGCAAGGCAAACATCACAGGATGATGACGATCAAATATTAGTCAACCTGCTTTCAGTCAACGAATATGTACATATATTGCATTATAATAACATTTTTCTGCATATATGTATATCCTGTAAGTAATTTGTGCGAATTAAATAAAAGCATACTTACAAATAAAAAATACAATATTTTAGATGACAGAATTGAATCTTTATTAGTCTACAATTTAAAAATTGTTCTGCTATGACATGTGTACTAATGAAAAAATATGGCAGGTCATATACTAATTTATTTTAAACCTCTTTATTTGAAAACAATATACATTTCTTTTTAATCTATCACATTTGTGTATTATTTTCGGGAAATACACTCTTAATTATAACAAATGTATTTTTATTTTACAAAAACATTTTATATAATATAGGGTATATGAGCACAGACTTTCAGATGACCCATCACTCTCCACTCTATCTAATAACACTGATACACGAAATACGTATATTGGTGATTATTTATCTTTTCAGCATATATATGCTTGAGTGTATCAGTGTTATTAGATAGAGTGGAGAGTGATGGGTCATCTGAAAGTCTGTCCTCATATACCCTATATTAGATATATAGACACAGGTATATAATAAGCCTGTGTTACAGTTAAAAACATTTTATAATATATTTTTCAAAGATTACTAATATATATTGTATTTGTTTTTAATTCGTGATCTAGATTTATATCATTTCCATACTTTTCTTATCAATAAAATAAATAATTACCTAAAAGAGTGACCCATTTAAATTTTTTAAAAGTATTTCTGAAGTTAGAAAGTTTTTTTAATCTTTTTTTTTTTAATAAAATCAGATGCAAATACGATACTTTAAAATTTAAATATTGTGTATAACGTCAAGATTTACATTTGATAAACATGAAATATTTATCAACATTTAGTGATTAAACGATAATATATATATTAAATGCATATAGAGTTAAATTTTTTCTTATTGTAACAGCTTGAAGATCTTAAGTAATAAAAGCAGAATGTGTTTTTATGATATATAAATGCCAATTTTATTTTAATAACCAAATCCTAAATAAACAATTTATCTTCAGTGAACTATGATCAAAAAGATAAAAAAAAAACCTTTACATCATTCTGTGCATAGAACTTAAATTTTTATAAAAGATTTTGAACTACACTTTCTAATCTCTACTTCCGACTTCAAATATAAGTCTATAAAAATACTTCGGAAAATATCTCAATCCCCAAAAAAAATGTATACAATTTAAGCATTTTCACAAGATTTTTAACACAGTTAAGTTTTTACTGATGACACATTATAGAATTTAAACATTTAGTATGGTTGGCAGAATAATAGAATGTGAAATATCCTAATAAGTATAGAGATCTGAAGATAAATGTTCAACGTCTAATTTGCTGATTATGGTTCTTCTATATCTTTTTTAAATGCAATAAAAGCAACACATGGACTTGAGAAACAATATTATAATTTTATTAATAATCAGCAATGGGACTTTCTTATATGATAACAATGGTATTTAGATTAATTTTATTAACACTCCTTTAACACTTTAAGCAAATGTTTTTTATTTATTTATAACAGTTTCTACTATCCTAGCAGTCTTCTTCAGATCTTAAAACTTTTACACTAACTCCACTTTTCCTCCATTTTTTTTTTACTTTTCCTTTTTCTTTTTTTAAAAAAAAAAAGAAAAATAGAGGAAAAGTGGAAGGTAGTATAAAAGTTTTAAGATCTGAAGATGACTGCTGGACAGTCGAAAGTATTATAAATAAATAAAAAATATTTACTTAAAGTGTTAAAGAAGTATTAATGAAGTTTATATTGAAATATAAAAGAAGCAAAATATTGAGGGAGAAAGAAGAAGTAGATAAGAGTATTTAGATTAAGTGGAAAGAACACTTTGATCATCTTTTGATTGATATTAGAATTGAGATAACAATTTTTAATAATATATCCATTTTATCTATTTACTTAGATTTGGACAAAGATTTCCAGCAAAGTCAAAACATCTATTTGTAATCTTAAAAACTGAAAAGCTGCAAATCCTGATGAAATACCTAGAAAAGCTTTAAAATATATTGGTCATATGTTAACTTCAAAAATATTGGAATTTTATAGGAATATATGAATCTATGAAGTTATTCTATCTGATCTTAGGGTTTTTTTTATTGTTCCAGTTTTTAGAAAGAAAGAAAATAGACAATGTTGCAATAATAATCATGAATAATTACTATTGTCCACTACAACAAAGATGTTTTCAAGAATTTTGTTGAATAAATTGCTTTCAATAATAGATGAATGGTTATCAGAGCTTCAATATAGTTTTAGAAAATTAAAAAGTACTATAAACATTATTTTTTGTTGCCAGAAAACTCAAAAAAAAAGTATTGGGAACAAACAAGTGATTTATGCATCGCTTTTACTAATTTTGTTAAGACATTTGATTCAATTAATAAGACAGTTCTCTGGTATTTAAAATTAATTGGATATACACCAAAATTTATTCATTATATGTAGCTTCTATAAGATAGAATGAGAGAAAGTATTATTATAACTGCAGTTGGGAAATCTGAGGCATTTAAAATTAAAACTTCTTTTAAGCAAGGATGTGTACTTGTTCAAACGTTGTTTTCAATATTTATGTCAGTGATGTTTGGAATTGTTTATAAGAGGCTTAATCAAACAGGTATGAACATACAGATTTCATGATGGAATTTTTAATTTGAAATGATTAAAAGTGAAAAGAAAACTTTCTTTTTTGAATTCTAGATATACAATTTGTTGATAGTTATACAATTTTTGTCAGTTCAAAAGACAATTTACAGGATATACTTAATGTTGGGAATGCAACATATACAGTCTATTGTATATTAATTTATGTTGAGCTTTTTACCAGCCAGTGATAAAAAAAAATTATCAGCAACTTTTAGCTTGAATAGTTGTCAACTTAAGAATGGAAGTCAGTTTAAATATTTTTATAGATCTGTAAATAGAAAAATTAACTTAGACACAGGTACAACTCAAATTGTAATACTGCTGCTTTTAACAAGTTGAATGACAGTCATCACAAAAAAATAACTACTGAAACTAATTTTGTTGTATTTAGGGCTGTTATTTTGATTAATTTCTTTTATTGAAGTGAGACCTTGATATCCTATTGGCACAATATTAGAAAAGTTTCGTTTAAAAAAGTTCTGTAAAATTGTAAAAATACAATAGCAAGATCATAAAATCAATCAATATCTTATTCAATTTGCTGTATGTGAGCTTAGAGTCCACAATTATATAATCTCATCTTTGTTGGATTGGTTATGTAAAACAAAGAATAATACAAGACTTTCATTAAAAGGATGCTTTATGGTGATCTTGAGCATGATTTCCATGGGAGAGATAGATTCTGTCTATGTTATAAGGATTATTTCAGATATTCTAAAGAAGTTGCAATATCAATTTTTATTGGGAATATATATAGCAGTGAATCAAATACATTGGAGAACTACAACTAGACATACCATTGAAGTATTTCAGAAAGAAAAGTTTTCAACTAAATAAATTAAAAGACAATATTATAAAATATCAAGTAAACAGAAAAATAGACCTTATTTGTGGATGTATTTGATTTTCACAGATTGGTTTGTATAACCACCCAAAAATTCATTTTTAGAGCAGTTTTTCCTCTCCTCTTTCTTTTTATCTTTTTCTTTGCTTGGAATTAGAAAGTTATATTCATTTACCAATAGCTATTTATTATTAAAAATAATTATTATTAAATAGATATGGTAAAAACAGTCTTAAAATATCCCATTCTTTTAAAAAAAATTTAAGAGAGACTTTAAAAAAAGATCATTTCTCAGTAGGATAATAAACCACAGTATAGTGAAAATTTAAAAACTTTTTTCCTTACTATATTTTCTGTGAATGTCTAAATATCTATTTAGCAACCAGAAATGAATGGGTAACTGAGTTAATTAAGGATTGGATAGCTGACAAAGAAATTGTAAACTCAAAATTAGGTGCAATAATTATTACCTTATAATATTCTTATAAAATAAATACTTCAAAATAATATATATTAATGTAAGGTTATTTTTGTTATAAAAATCTGATTATTATATTATTTGTTTACAATATAATAAATAAGCTTATATTAATTTTGTTTGCAAGTTTTTATTTTTATGGAAAATTGAAATTCAAATTGATTATTTGATAGTCTTAAAACATTTATTTTGCTTAAAATGATATATTTTATTAAAGCTTTAAACTATTGTCTATGTGAACCAGATTCTTTCACTATTAAGCCATAATGACATAAAAGTAAAACTTTCACAGCAATAGCCAAATGAAAAATGTGATTTTTAACTATTTTTGCTTAACTAAAGTTTTATTCAATTAATTAATATTCAATAAGTTTTTTCTATTATATTTAAAAAATGTTAACTATTTGTATTTATAATGATCTGTAAGTTATCTTTAATTAATAATTATTATCATCCAATTTACTCAGTATTTATTATTATACCATAGTAGAAATTTTGACAAAAAAAAACGGATATATGTAGAATCCAAAAATAATTGTCCACTCTAAAAAGGAGTCATATTTATAAAAAATAGTCTTTAGTTTTTTTGTATAAATCAAGTTTTAAGAATTAAATAGCTATTTTAGTAATATCTATTATAGTAGTGACTCTGTGAAATTTTTTAGCAGGAATGCTTGACTACAATATTGCAACCAAAAGTATGCAAGAAAAACAAACAGAGCATTTTTAATTTCGCAACCACACAGCCATTTTATTTTTACATACCAATCATTTTTAAAAAATCTAATGTATATTTTATTTTCTACTTACTATTTTTGACAAATAATATTTGGAGTAAATCGACTTTTATTTTTTATTTCAATTTTTTTGATGTAATGATAATTGAGAAAATATAATATATATATTCAACACTAACACTCATTATTACATTACTGAAATGGAGAAATAACTACAAATCTTTTTCTTCTCACATTATAACTGAATGTTTCAGTTTGGTTAATTTTCAATTACTTTTTATTTCCTTTTTGTTTGTTTTTTAATGCAATAATTTTTAGGTATTTTTATTTTCCATCCTTAGTCCCCATCTGAAAGCATAATGAGAAGTCTAGGCAATAAGTTATAATGATTGAAAAATATTCTAAACAAAATATTTTGCCTTTTTATAAATACTGTTAAAATAATTTCTTTATTATGTTTCTTTTTAAAATAAAGTTAATTTACAAAATATTAAAGAAATATTAAATAGCTTTCAATAGCACATTGCCAAGCAAAGACTTTTTAGCATGTTATCATAAAAATGTTGTAAAAAAAAATAATATTCAACTTGCCTATAAATAAGAGGTTTTTAGTTTTTCTTTTTTTGGTTTAACCCTTTAGTTACATATAGCAAGTTTCTGACTAATAATTGAATGGTCAAAGTATTAATAACTAAATGGCTAACTAGGTTGACTATGAGTTATTCATCTACAGAAAATTGTGATTGTTTAGTTACTTTTTAACTATCTACAAAAATCATTCAAGTTTTTATCTGAATAGGACTCTCTTTATCATACTTGTGGAAGATGGATTCAATAATTGCTACACTATTAAGATATTATATACATATATATATATATATATATATATATATATATATATATATATGTTGTACTGGACTAACATGTATATCCATTTAACATCACCTGGAATTTAGGGAAAGTACCTCAAATTCAGTCAAGCCCAAGATAAATAGGTACAGGACCATCCTGAGTTTGAACCTACTCCCTATTCTCCAAATCAATAACCTAATGAACAACATACATGATGATACATTGGAATTTCTTCATTTACACTGGCCTACAGACATAGTGGAAAAGACAAGAGACTCAACATTTTAATATTATAATGGCCTGGCTAAAAGTATATCCTAAATGATTTAAAACTAAGAACAATTACTCAATTATTATAATATAGGGGTTTGAACCCTATTCATAAACCTGGGAATGTAAATAAGCACATTTATATAGCTCGAGTAGAGGATGAAGTGACTCAAATGACTTAGACAAGTAAAAAAAAATATTTTAATAATACAATAAACATTAATGTACTATACAAATTATATACATGGGTGTGTGTGATAATGAGAAGGGTCTGCCATAGTGGCAGGTAGTTATGTAATGTTAATCACCCATGCAATTATCATATGCTCTTTACTACTATTACATACATATAGAGATGAGTAACAATTGCTTTGATATGGTATAATCATACAAATAATTCTTATAAAAATTTACATTATACTGGTATTAACACTTTCAATATATATAAATAGGGTAGGTGAT
Organism: Epiperipatus broadwayi; assembly: GCA_028023455.1. Lineage (NCBI taxonomy): Eukaryota > Metazoa > Onychophora > Udeonychophora > Euonychophora > Peripatidae > Epiperipatus > Epiperipatus broadwayi. The sequence continues at coordinate 399,023 of JAQFVV010012873.1, read as the reverse complement.
GACCAAATTATACTCTTTAGGAGATATACCTCGATTAAATATATCTTATTAATGCTATTTTCATATCATTATATTCGTGAAAATAGATTGCCATACATTATTGATAACACATTTGATAAGACAAAACATTTACAAATATTACTTTATTTCTGATATTTCTGGGCGGATGCTTTATTTCCCTAGTCTAAATATTTAAAATATTGACAAAAGATCACGAAGGTGGGATCTCATATAAAAGTTTAAATAAGTTTTAAATGAAAATAATATTTATTAAGACAGACAGATTTGATATATATATATATATGTTTTAGCACAGTGAAGATTTTAATTATTATAGCATCAAAATATGTTGCAGAAACAATATAAAAAGTTGTGGTACTGACATGATGGCATCTATATTTGGAGGTCATGCTTCCTTGGTAAATGAATGATGGCTAAAATCCTTTATTTATTCAGAGCAGTTTTTAGAGAGGATGAATATGGTGAAGTGAAAGGCCAGGCATACTGGAATTAACCCAATGCAAAGTATGCCATTTATTACAAGAATGATCCAGGATAGCTTGACTACCAGATGTGGATTGAAATAGAAGAAAATCCATGGGCTTGGAGGTCGAGAGTTCCCATATGGAAAGCACATACATTAAAGTTAAATAGCCAATGTCAGCAATGCACAGAAAAGAAAATGTCCCTAATAATGTTGCTATAATCTAATGCTTAAAATTAAGTGACCTTTATTTTAATGATATAGTCCATATTGTGGATGTGCGATGCTGGAACAACATATATATAAGTGACTTATTATCGAATAAATAAAATCCTGACTTTTACCCATTCCCATTTTATAATGTTGATATCTAATAAATCCCACATTCATTGATATTTGAAAGAATATATTTCTTTTTATAAACAATGTTACCAGATGATGTATAGTAAGTATATAATAATAGATTAATCTAATGGTCACCTTATAAGATTGATAAAATAATATAATAAAATATTCATAGCATTACTTAAACGGATAGATTTATTTTAATAAATGGGTAGAATTATTCCATTCCACCAATGTTAAAAATAACTTTGCAAAAGAAAATATTAATTAAGATAAACACAACCTGGCAGGCATATGTATGTGCAATAGATCATAAATGGATCAGTCATTAATAATCTCAATATATAGAGGTTTAGTTTTTTTTTTTTTAAAAAAGGGGGGGGGTCGAGTGGGCTCATGAAGTTGAGTTTGATTGGCATATTAATTTAAATGGCTTAATACATAATATCTACTAATCATAATAAAATTGCACTCACCTAAATCTAAAAAAAATATTAAGAGCATAAACAGAACATGTTAGGAAGGATAATTATCAAGAGTAACATAAATTTTAAAACATGAAATGAGAGTATACAGGTAAGTCAAAAGCAATGAGAGGTCTAAACTGCAATGTTCGAGAATTTACTTAAAAAGTTAAACTTCTTTGGTGGTGGCATTGATAGGTTACCTTGCAAAAAGGTGAATGTCCAGTCAGTTCATGGAGTCCAACTTGTACTCGGTAACTGTTTGATTTCATGGGTTAATTCATTCTTTGATGGCAGGAAGCTTCCATTTAAGGTTTAACAGTTCATGTTTCTAATTTATCCATTCATTCTAGAATGGCAGATGAATGGCATGATAGTGGGAGACAATGTCAAAAGAGTTGAGAAAGGTGGTTTTATTCCCTCTATTCAAGCAGCATTTTTAAAGTTCAAAAATGATGTGAGGTATGTTAGCAACATATTTATACTAGAAGTAAAAGATTTTTTTAATATCGATTTTTTCTATTTATACACCAGTGAGTTATTCCTGGTATGCTCTTAAGAGTTTTCTTACCATGTAAAAATGCGAGTTTAATTGAAATAACAAAACTTATGCCTTTGTCCTTTTGTTTTAAATGATGCAAATAGTCAATAAAGCTTAGAAAGTATATTCAAATCTATTTCCAGATTTTGAAATAGATTTGAAGAAATATTTGGAACAAAACAATTTCCATTAATGTGATTATTTTTAGATTTAAGTAAAATTTTAATTAATGAAAGCAATTTTTTATGGGTTTCAAACAATGACTTGCTTCCTTCTTATTTAATTACTTTTGAGAACTTTCTCGACATGTTGCATCATCCTTTTTACCTTTTACATAAAATAATCTTCATCATCATCACCATCATCAACCATTATCAATCCACTGCAGGATGAAGGTCTCTCCAAGTTTAATCCATCTTCTCCAATCTTTAGCTTCTCTTCTCCACAACACCCCTGCACATTTCCTTATTTCATCCATCCATCTCACATGTGGTCTCTTTCTGGGTCTTTTACAATCTCTTGGAATCCAGTTTAAAATTTCAATTGTCCATCTATTATCATCTCTTCTAGAAATATGTCCAGCCCAACTCCATTTCAATCTTTTAATTTTTTCAATAAGGTCACTAACACCTGTTTGTTGTCTTACCCATACATTGCGTTTTCGATCTCTTCTTGTTACTCCCAACATACATCTCTCCATACTCCTTTGAGTGGTCTGAAGTCTCTGTATTGCTCTTCTATTAAGTGTCCAAGTCTCAGATCCATAAGTAAGAACTGGTAAAACACATTTGTTAAAAACCATCCTTTTCAAACACATAGGCATATTTCCTTTTAGTATCAAGTTATTTCTACCAAAAGCACTCCAACCAAGTTTAATTCTATGATTAATTTCCTTCATTATGTTTCCATCTGTATTAATAATCTGACCTAGGTATTTGTAACTGTTAACTTCTTCTAATTCTTCATAATCAATCTTTATTTTCATATTTTGAGCAAATCGATTAAATGTTACTTAGTCTTTTTAACATTCATCTTTAGTCCTACTTTTCTACTTTCATCTGCTAACTCTTGCAACATTTCCTGCAGCTCTGAAGCATTATTTGCAAAAACAACTACATCATCTGCGAAATCTAAATGACTTAAAAAACTCTCCATTTACTTTCACTTCTTTAGTTTCCCATTTTAATCCACAAAATACTTCTTGCAGCACTGCTGTAAAAAGTTTTCGAGATATTAAGTCACCTTGCCTTACACCTTTCTCAATGTTGATTTTGCCAGTATCATTATGTAATCTAATTGTTGCTGTTGCATTTTTATAAATATTCTTTAAAATATGACAATATGCTGGATCTATACCTTGATGATCCAATGCTTTAATCACTGAAGAAATGTGTATAGAATCGAATGCTTTTTCACAATCTACAAATCCTTCATAATGACAACTCATATTCATTTGTCCTTTCTATGACTTCCCTCAATACCTGGATATGATCTATTGTACTAAAACCACTTTTAAATCCAGCTTGTTCTCTTGGTTGGTGGAAATCCAAAGTCCTCTGTAGACGAGTTGTAATTATCTTGGTAAAAAATTTATATAAAACTGATAAAAGGCTGATAGGTCTGTAATTTCTAATATCTTCTTTATCACCTTTTTTAAATATTAATATTATTACTGCAATCTTCCAATCTTCCGGTACATCTTTATCATTTAGACATTTGGTATATAACTTTGCTAAAATTGTGTCTATTTTTTCACCTGCTTCTTTTAATATATCAATTATGATTCTATCATTTCCTGGAACCTTTCCTTTCTTCATACATTTAATTGCATGTCTCACTTCTTCATTTAAAATTCTGGGCAATTTGGAAGATGTAATAGATATAGGAGGTACTTGTTCTTATATATAATTCTTGATAAAAATCTTCTACCAATTTCATGATGTCATCTCTCTTTTTAGTAATAATTCCATCTTTTTTTCTTATTGCAGATATAAATTTCCTACCAATACCAAAATGTTGTTTAACATTCTTGAGACTTCTATTTTCTTCTACAGCTTTCCTTGCTATTTCACAGTTATACTTTCTTATATCATTTTCAACTCTTTTCCGTACCATTTTACAAAATTCGAGATATTCAATTCTTTTTAATACATCATTTTTGTATATCTTCATATTCCTTCTTTTCTTCATAAATTCTCTAGCCTCAGTATAAATTTTATTAGTCAATTGCTGATTTTTTCTACCAGCTATCTTTGTTGCAGTTTTTAAAAGTGTATCAGTTATTTTCATATTAATTTCATTCAAATCTGAATCATGTTCAAAATCTACTAATACTTGAAACCTATTTGTAAGTTCTAATTTAAATTCATTAGAATGTTTCTGAAGATTAGGAATATCAACTGTAAATATTGTTTTTCTTAATAATTTTTGTCTCTCTAGTTTTACATTAACATGTAACTTACACCTTACTAATCGATGATCACTTCCTGTGTTAAATTTATTAAGAACATTACAATCTTGAAATATGTTTCCTGTTAGTCAAAATATAATCCAATTCTGCTGTACCTTCATTTGGATGCTTCCATGTCCATTTCCTTTTAACATTTTTCTCAAAAAATGAATTCATAATATAAAGTTTTTCTTTTTCTGCAAACTCCACAAGTCTATGTCCTCTCTCATTTCTATTACCATAACCAAAATTACCTACAGCAATTTCATCTTTCATTTGTCTACCAATTCTAGCATTAAAGTCTCCCATAACAATTTTAAAATGTTGTTTACTCTGATCAAAAGCCTTTTGTACATCCATATAAAAATCTTCTACTACTTCATCACTATGAGAACTTGTTGGGGCATAAACCTGAATTATCTGCATTTGGTATCTGCTATTAAGTTGTATAACTAATCTTGCCACTCTGTCCGATACACCATCAATCTCCACAATATTGTTCTTCCACTTTTTATTTATAATGAATCCTACTCCACTTGTATTTCCAATATGTGTGCCTTTATAATAGAGTATATGTCCACTTTTTAAATCAATTGTTTCTTCACCTTTTCTTCTAACTTCACAAAGTCCAATAATGTCCCATTTAATATAAGACAGTTCTTCTAATTCTTGCAATCTTCCTTCACTTGAAAGTGATCTGCAGTTGTAAGTACCTAAATAAAAAGTCGTCATCAAATGGCAGCCTGGGTCCACAATCAGGGGATTCTTAGCACCCTCCGCCTTTGGCCACCAACCACTGCCTTAGTTGGTGACTTTACAGCCTCCTGGGAATAAGGGCCATGCTTTATTTTTGTCTGTCATAATTGTATATATGTATTGGAAAAATATTTATCATTTACACAAACATTCATTCTGCCTTATCAGGCACTGAGAAGAAAGACCATGGTGTTTCTTGATCTTAAACTCAGAGGTAAAAAACCAATAAACTCACCATGCTGGCTAATACGTGTTGGTGAGCAGCCCATCCATGTTTATATTCTATATGAATAATCACATAGTAATAACAGCTGCAACGACAAGAACGTATGGAGTGGACATTAGGAATTTGCCCTGCTCATTTCCTTTAAGGCCTCCAAGAGGAATCAAAGGGTCTTCTTTCAGTTAATAGCAAACTCCTTTCTGCAATAATGTTAGTAAATATAAAATAAAATATTTACAATAATATTGAAATATTCTGTACATCCAACTCCATTATGCATGTATATCTGAGCATGTACACACATGATTTCTATTTAAAAATATTAAACAATAATTAAATGTATAATTTAGATATTTGGAAGTACTTCTGAGATATATAAATATATGATGCACATGTATAAACAAGACAATGGGACAGGAATGTAAGGTTTAAACTCTGGTGAGTGGCTAGCTAATATGCTAGATCATGAAGCTCAATCTTGACTAAGATTGACTGCTTCAATGTATGTATGTGTGTATAATATACATCAAGAAGGTTAATGAAGTAAGGAGATAATTAATTTTAATTTTGGGAAAGCGGAGACTTTCCTTATTAAAAGAATCTAAAAGTAGAAACAATTCATCTTTATGTAAGTTAAGTCTGTACATTCTTGTAGTTATTACTAATTATCTATGTAGAACAATAAACTTTTTCATCTATAAAAGTGAAACAGTAGTAATTGCTATTCTCAGTAATGTATGTTTAATAAATAAACATCAGTAAACTGTGAAGACAATGGAATGAATGTAAATTACACTAATATATAGATTTCACTCTCATTTTTAACAACATCCATAAACTAAACTTAAATATTAACAATTCTAAAAGAATAAGTTTATCCCATTCTTTTCATTGATATTTGTCTACTGGTTAATTATAGCTTATTAGAATTTGCAGTTACTCAGATTGAATTTTATATTCTTTAGTTATAGAATATTTATACATACATAATTTGAATTTAAATTTATTATGTATTTAAATAAAGTGTCATGGAATTACAAACGACCACTTAAGATAATCAAATATTATAATTTGATTACAGAAATGTACCCAATAATATAAACATATCTATAATAGGAGAGTGGGGAGAGAAAGAGAGATAAAATTTCAATGAGAATGCTAAAAAAAGCCTTTTGATACATTATGTAATGAAAAGAAATGTTAAGAAAAAGGAGTATCATGATAAAAGAGCTACACATGTTATAATTTATTATATAAATGAATATTTTTAGCATATTTATAATAATCACTTTTCAATATATTCACTTTTTACTATTGTTGTAATTACTTACTACATTATATTTTTTTAAATACAGGCCTATATTTTTTATATAGATATATAATAACCTCCATCTAAATGTTACACATCTTGCTTTTTATGTTGTGATCTCATTTATAATGAACTTGTTTCCCTAAGCCTTCAACATATGGCTTTAAATATGTTGTTGGCTTCTAAAATGCTTTTTAACCAACCAAGTATCTGTAGTTAAGCAAACCTTACCTATATCTTCAAATGTCACATTTTACCATTTTGCATTTACTGATGTACATTATAAGTAGAACTTGAACTCCGGATTTTTCAATCTATTCTTCCTCCATTTCATCTCAAGCAATCAAAACACATGACCACACACATGTGAAAAAAATGAGTGATCCCCAATATGCATATTTCACACAAAACCAGTACTCATCAGTGGGCCACATCATGATCTCCAATACATATATACCACCAGTGCTCAGGTTATATTAAGATAGCAATTCCTCAAACTTTAATGGACAGGCTTTTATCTTTATACCCTTCCAACTATTCAATCATCCATTTAATTAAAAAATGATGATGAAAATGCTCAAAGCCTTTTTTATAGTCATATCCATGTAGACATTGTGTCAATCTAACCCCTCATATCATCGTATCATTTATGTATGCATGTATATTAATAGAAGAGGGGTGGGCTAAATTTATACTAATACGTAATCTATTTCCCAAGCATATGTAACTTCTAACCGCAAGGTTCGATTTGCTTACACTGAATGCTTCTTATATTTGTAAGTAGATGGACTTGAACTCAGGAGTTTTCAATCTATTCTTTCTCCATTTCTTTAAAATAGCCATATTTTTTTAGTAAGCACTTATTAACAACAACACATTTTTAATAATACATACTAATAAAAAATAATTGAATTATTATTAATTAGATGAACTCTACTTTCTTTTTTAATCATTACTTTCCGGTAGCAATTGTTTTAAATTTAAAATGTAAATAGATTCAACTTTACATGTGATGGAATGAAAAGCATTTCAGCTATGAGGTTATAAAAGATTTTAAAAATATTATTATGAATAAATAAATCATCTAGTTAAGTTTTGAAAAAAAAAACTGATTTGGAAGTTGTGTGATTTATATAAAGTGGAATTCCTTTTAAATGCTAATTTAAAATCTTGCATAAGTTCAATGTTAACTTATAATTAAAGCAAAAAGGCAAAGATTTTCAAATTTTATTTCATTAGTAGATAAAAATACTTTTTTATCAAAAAAAAAAAAAAGTTGATGTATTTAAAAAGTACATAAATTATAATTTGTTTGTAAAATAATCAATTGCTATAAATACTAAAAAGTCATATTTAATAAAATATAAATCTAATTGCTAAAAATAATAATAATAGCAAATATTTAAAATTAAAGCAGTAGTTTTTTTAATATTTGTTTAAATGTTTCTAAAACAATGTTCATCAATTTCTTTTTCATGATACTGGGGAAAGGGGAGAGGGGTATTTTCGCTATATTATATTTGTGCAGATCCACTTTATGTTTAGTGAAATGAAATTAGATTTTTTTAAAAATAAATTAGACATATGTTCAGGGTCATCTCGTGTTTTCTTTAAGTGGTGTTTATTTATTACTTCTCATTCTGTGCAGAAGTATCAAATACTAAGAAAATTTTTGTTATGAATAGTTATTTTTATAACCAATTTTTATTTTGGTTTGTTTTAAATGGAAGAGATAAGCTAAAAAGAACAAATTTCACTGAATTATTAAAAAAAAAAAAAGTAAAATCTTTTGTTTTTTCTTCCTTATTCAAGTATTATTTTTTGTTTCTACTTTAACTATGAAAGCTCTTAACAATTTTTAAGTCTTCTAAACTTCCTGAAAGAATAGATTATCACAGTTCTTTAAAAGTCTACAAGCTACATGCTACTATAAAGTATCTAGTCTATGTGTTTCATGTTTCTAATATGGAAACATTAATAGCTAATAATACTTAATATATTAAATTGAAGTTAATGATTTTTTTATGAACTCTATGATCTATATAATGTTTTTATGTTAAAACAAACAGTCTATTCTCATTATATCACATTTGAATATAATGTGAAAAGGTTTATTTTCATGTAACTGAGTTGATAACAAACTCAGATAGTTATTTAATTAATAGTCAGTAAATGAATATCTAATTAATATTAGCTAAAGGATAAAACAAAGATAGAAAACAGATGAAATATTTATCTTCTGGCAGTTGGAAGTATGGGGTTAATGCCTTTTAATTCACTGTTCTTTTTTTTTTTTTTTTTGGATATTTATTGAAAATCTTTGCCTTGCAGTGGGATATTTACAAGGGAGTTATAACTTTTATTTACGCATAAAATAATATTTAAAATTTTTAGATACAACAACTTTAATTGTCAAAGTTAATACTGATATATATCATTTATTAAAATGCAAAAATATTTTTTTTAAAATTTCTATGTCTTTATCATAATTACTTTTCTAAGAAATGTACAATAATTTTACAGCATTAAATATTTTTTATATAAAATATTTATTTTTTACTTTAGTGATTGCTTTTAAAAAGAAACATTTTTTAACTAGTCAAAAAATGAAGCAGAAAATTTTAATTATAGATCATTGGGAAACAATAAATATTTTTATTCATTTGAAATCGTTCTGTGTCAAGAAAAATCTATTTATTTATTTTTAGTTTTGAGTATATTTTCCTTAAATTTGATATCTCTCAGAATAAAAATAAACAGTATAAAAAACAATTTATTTTTCTAATGTTTGTAAAAATCTTAATATAAACATCAAATCACTAATTACCTTTAATATTTTCTGACATATCTAAACCCCAATGTAAAACCAAAGTATAATCTTGACTTAACATATAATACAGCACACAAGTAAATCTGTATATTCCAAAAATTAAAACATTCTTAAGATTACATATTTAAAAGATTACAACAAATAATTCAAGACTATCTGGCAATCATATAATCAAAATACTATTAAATGTCCATTATTATATTAAGACTACAACTTAGCAACTTGAAATAAACAACTAAGATTATAAATAAATAATGTCACAATTGTATAAAATTTCTGACAGTAAATAATGAAATAATGTTAAGAATTATAGAGATACAAAAAGCAATGAGTATTCTTAATAATGAATATAAAAAGACCATATTCAAAATTTATATAAAAAAAACAGTGGACAGTTTGAACAGATTAATGGTAAATAATTGAGTGTAACAGAGTTTTATCCCATATCCTACAAGTTCTTTTGCCTTTTGACAATTATTATTGATAATATTGTAATGGATGGAGTAATTAGGATAGTCATCCCTGGTATGATGATAAATCATCATCACTCCCAGTCAATTTAAAATGAAATATCAAATTAATTATTAAAGTAATATTTAATAATTCAAAAATATATAAGAAATGTTATATATCACAAGAGAGCATGAGATCATGAGATCTCTCTATGAGATCAGCCAGTTAATTCTTTAGAGCAAATAAAAGTATAATTAACTAAGTTCAATCAGCATTATCAATAAGTAAAATTAAATATAAATAATACTGAAAATAACTATTCATCATCATGAATGACCAACAATAAAATAAATCAACAGTCCATCTTATGGCTGAATTTGAAATGGATCTACTGTAGACCAGGCCAACTATTTAGCCTTTGCCAGCTTGGGGCAATTATTTAAGCATTAATTTGGATGCACCAACTTAAGTTCTCATCCATAAGAATACAACTATCAAAATGCCAGGATATTAAAACATGCTGATCATCATCAATGCTCATGCCACTTAGTACCATTAATGTACTGGCCAATTATAAACTTAATTTTTAATAGACTAAACTAAATAAAATGTAGTGCAAGGACTTTAAAAAATATAATATTATGTGCCAACCAGAATATATCAATCCTACCACATACCCATTTATATATCTGATTATTATGCATGAATCTAGCTCAGAGAACATAAGCTCTATTATTGTATTAAAAAACATTTAGAATTAAATCACTAGAATAATTTTAGCAATTGAATAAGTTTTTAACAACAATAAAAAAAATGAAATTAAGGTCTCTAGAATAAGCCTATACACATATCAAGTAATACTTCTGATTTTGAGTAATATACAAAATTCAAATTATTACATTGATTTTACAATACCATGTTCATATAGTTTCTCACAAAAAAAACTTTATTACAGATAATATATTGTTACAGATATAATATGGTCATACAATATGATAAAGAACCATATGATAAAATTACAATGTTAATACAATATGATAAAAACATATGATAAAATACAATATTAATAATGGCTGATAGTCCAAAAGCATGTTAGTTGCAAAGTTCAAGGCCTTGTAAAACAAAGTTCATCTTGCTAAAAAGTCAGTTTGTTTTTCAAGTGATTTGATTAGCAAACTAATGTTAATCTTCATTAAATTAGAAATATTCAATAAAGAGCTAGCACAAAAGGTACAATCATTGCATTGAACAAATAGAGTTCGATGTAAAAGTTTGTTTAAATTTAAATGTAATGCAAGAGTTCTATGTTTATTCTTCAGGAATTTCAAAAAGCTTCCAGGTTTCCTGGAAGATAAAAGGAAATGTAAGAGTCTTATCTCTTTGTTTGATTTAAATTATGGTTTGTTTGAAGAGTTGGTCTTCATCTGGGTGAGGAAGGCTGTATTGAACCTTGCATCGAACTATCCATATAGAGTATGTTAGGAAAATGGGCATATGTATTATAGGGATATCCCTTTTGCAGACACATTCCTTAAGATTGAGTACTTTGTAGTAGTCTGTTTTTGAATTTGTAAATATGGTTGCCTTGATGTTGCCCAAAACCCATGCATGTCTTAACTATATTACTATATTCATATATGTTTATTTAAAACACAATCAGCACACAGTCATGTGGCTGAACATATTTGAATAAACATTTAATAATAAAAAAAATAATTAAATTTTACATGTATCTATTTGACACCCATTGATATATGGACAGACATGTGCAGTACAATTGATTTATATTTCAATCATCATATAAATGTAACAAATGATTAAAAAATTTTAGTTATATTTTTAATAATACAAATACCTTTGCTAGGTTTACTTAAACATGGATATAGAATTGCACAGATTATTAATATAACAAATTTATTTTTTTCAAAATGTTTATAATTATTAATTCTATTTTGAATATACATAAAATTTACATGTATATAAAAAAATCAGTTTATCAAACTCTACCATAACTTCCTTTTTTTCTTTTTAGAAAAAAGTATAGTAAATTTTTGACAGGTTAGAAAAATTCCTTTTTATCAGGTTATTTTCAGTCAATTATAAATTTCTTTTAAAATTTATATAAAAATTCCAGACAATTTCTTTGTTTCTTTTCTTTAAAAAATTCAGCCTTTTTACAGATTAGGTTAATTAATTATAATGCTTTTAGAATTTAAAATATAAATTTCAAAATGCCTTTTTTGTTTTCTCAATAAATAACTTTAAACATAATCATTATATATTATATATCTCACTTGGAGAATGTCATTTCAAAAATTAATTATTTAAAACAATCCCATTCCTTACATGTATACACAGCACCATATGTCTACCAATTCTTTGGCAAGATGATGGGCAAGTATCACCATCAGGACAAACATACATAGTCCATGCAAAGGTCAGCATCATGAAAGTATAATCAGCTATGTTGGCATTCCATGAGCTCCCTTTTGTCTAGAGCTTGAGCTTCTGTCTTGTCCATATTTAAGGCTTATTGGTCCATTAGAAATGGACCTGGACTTCAGGTGAATCCAAAATCCCACAGTGAATCAATAGACTGCTGCTAGAACTCCTGCTTTGACTTCAGTTATGTCTCATCCATGGTATCTATCTGTATAACTCTGAAAACCAGCTGCTAGTCTGCCAATTGTTTCTCAAAATATTAAAACCAGACTTTGAAGCTGGCCAATTTGGCCTACTGCTTTTCAAAAATATTAAAACCAACTTAATACCAGACTCTTCTAGCCAGATCTTACAAAATCTACAAGCCAAACTAAAATAATATTTTTATCAATTCTTTTTATAAGAGTAATTGGGGTGATAAAAACACTAATTTAAAAACTATTTGTATCTTTCTAATACTTTTGAAAACAACTTTGAAATTTTACCAAAGGTGTTTTTGGAAAAAGTTGATTCCTTTGGAATTTTATAATTTACAAAGATTTTTAACTAGATAGTAGAAATGCATAAAAGCATTAATTAAAAAATAAATATTTTATACAAGTTTTAATTAAAGATTTCAAAAATAAACCATGCTTGTTTTTAAATTTCAAAATCAGAATAATAATAATTTATTTAGACTTTTTTAAATATTTTAATTTATAATAAAATTCTGTTTTAAATACAGAGTTATTTAATCCTTTACAGTTATTATTATTCCCAATGAATGTAAAAAAATATCTACAAAAATTTAAGTCTTTGTTTATTTCTACTTTTTCTTTACTCTATATATCTGTGCATACACAACTATATTGCTGTGTCCCATGTAACCCAATCAGTTACAATATATAAATATGAGTACAGATAATACCAAATAACAGAGTACAAATAATACTAAATAACAATCTAGGTTTATAACTTGGTATTAGAGGCCTCTGCAATTAAGAAATAGCATTAATTTTATCTTTTACAAAAATTTCTAGCTTCATAATAACAAAAAATAAGTTGTTGTTGTTTTTATATTCATTCTTCAACATTTGTTTATTCATTTTTCCATGCTATTTTATTAGATTTTTATATGAGGCACTAAAAAAATTTTATAACATTAAATTATTTTAATAAATTTTTGAAAATTTAAATAAAAATTCTCATAAATCATTCTTTTCAAATCCCCAATATTGAAGTGATTAAAGTTTTACAATTTAAAAACTAGCCCTGTGTGATTTAGCCCAATAATAAAGTGATATACTTAACAGCTAAAGATTCTTGAGCTGTATTTCAATTTGTCATTTTCATTGCTCAAACATCACATGACTTCTTTATAACTAATTATTTAATTGTTTAGTTATATATTGCAATATTTTAGGTGTTCAAGATAATCTATTCACATAACTATAATAGAAATAGACTCAATACTTTATACTATTTGGATATGTAAATGGTTTAATTAGCATATGATGCATATCAGTATTGAATAGAAATGAAAATAATCATTATATAGAGAAGCAATTTATTATTACTTACAGAAAATACACTGTAAAAATTAAAAAAAAATAAATGAATAAAATTATATTTTATCTGCCATTAATAAAAAATTTTAAATTTATTTAAACGCACATTCCGTAAATAATATTCATTAAGGCTGTAGCCTCAATCACATGCATATAAAATGCGATAGTAGGGACCTCTACAGGTCTATAAACCATACGCATGTGATTGAGGCTACAGCCTTAATGAAAAAATTTTATTATAATAGTGTAAGGAGAAATTCATACTGCAATTCAAAACTTTTAATCTATATCCATGCATTTATTAATCTATCTATCTACATATTTGTCTTAAAATATAAAAGAATCCTACTGTTCTATATATCTAAGCAAACAAAGCCAATTTATATTATGTGTAAATTTATCAATATATTTAGTGTGGTAATTAAAACTTTAATAAAATAGAGTTACAAAACAAGTACATAGCTTCTTCAGAAAAATTTGCACAGCTAATAAATGAATTCAATTTTTTTAACACTTTTAATCAGCTGCACACCTCATCCACTATATATATTATTATCATATACTAGCACAAAAACTCAGACTACATTATCTTTCCATGCATTTAGTAAACGACCTTTGTTTAGCAAATGAGTTAGAAGCATTCAACATCTAGACTTCAGGCTCATTAACAATTCGATATAGTAAGAAAGTTCATCTGATGGTTTCTTTTATATATAAAAAATAACTAATAAGATTTGTAAAAAAAAAAATGTTTTCTTTTTTTTTTCCTTATGTGTCATAGCATCAACCGGCAAGCGAACCCACTAACCCGGGACAACTACTTGTAAAGCTGCTGCCGCTGACTTGTCGACCACCAATGCTTGACAAAATGTTTTCTTTTATATATAAAAAATAACTAATAAGATTTGTAAAATGTTTTTTAATGATAATTTATTTATAAAAATCAAAGTGTATTAATATTTTTTCACCAAAAAACTGGAAACAGGTGAAAGTATTTTAATAAGAAAACTATTATATGAGTTCTAAGAGTTAAAACTATCTGATCATTCCTTAATCAAATCATTCGTGTTTTTAAAAAGTAAAATAAAAAATACATTTTGGATTTATTTTTTTGTTAAATCCAACTGAATATATGCCAAATTTGCAATGAAAGAAATCAAAAATAATTTATTAAATTAAACATAAAATATGCTTATAGATTTAAAAAAAAAATGGAATGCTTGTTTTATAAGAATTTAAAATAAGTAATGTTATTTATTCAAGATTGAAATATTCGTTTTTCAGTATATTATTATACAATTGAAAATATTTTAGTATAGTAAATATTATAAATAACATTGGGTAAAAAACTAAGAGGAAACAAATAATTACACTTGTAAACATACCTTTGAGCTATTACTTAAAAAAAAAACATGGGGATTAAAAATCATACTAAAAGGTTCTCGAATCTGCCTTTTGTAAACTAGTTGTTTTTTTTAAGTGTCATAGCATCAGCCGGGACGCGAACCCGCAACCCGGGCAACTGCCTGCTAGTGCAAGGCAGTCGCGCTGACTTATCGACCACCAATGCAAGACTTTTTTTTTGTAAACTAGTTAAGCTAAAAATTATTACTTTATACTAAGCAAAAAATGAGTTTGTAAAAGTAATTTTAAAAAATGTTTGTTTTTTTGCAAGGTTGATTTTTTAAATTTTTGATAGTATTGCTACATTTAATATTTATCTATATAAAGAGCGATTTTGTATGCATAATTTGATACATTATAGTTTATATGTAGTCAATAAATAAATTGTATTAAAAATAACTGAGCAAACTTGTAAAAGTTAGCTAAATGGGGACGGATTTTTTTTTTCTGTTTAATTAATTACATTGAATGAAGAGTTAATTTTATCCTAACTCTTTTTATGCGCAAGACACAAATATAGTTACAAAACATATATGTATATAAATTAATTTTATATACGTACATAATACATCTACAACATTAAAATTTAAAGGAGGAGGCGATTAAATAAAATATTTAAAGAGTCATTGAATGGGGGGGGGGGGGTAATAGAAAAAGGTTGAGAAACATCAATTCAAATTTAAGTTATTCTAATTAGACTTTAGATTAACATTTATTTTTTTTCTAATTATTCAAATATATTGTAAGATAATAACCTTTAGAGGTTACTAGGTCGTTTATATATGTAAGCAATAAAATGTAAATAATAAAAACTGAATTCAAATATTAAATTTATCACAAGTGTCATTTTAATTGTTTTTGAAAAGCATTAAATCTTCATTAGTTTAAATAATTATAGTAAAACTGGAGAAAATCCAATTAAAAGAATATCAGATTCACAATTTTAAACATTGTTAGCTTGATCAAAGTTCCAATGTGACAAGGAATTCTGAATGCAAATATAATTAATGGAAAACATTTGTTTATTTAAAAATATTTTCTACTTGTAAAAACACACACACACCCAATTATCTAGAGAGTATAACTATATGCTGAATTTGCAGTTATGCATCGAGGTGTTAAAACGTGATGTATTGCGAGCTCTGCACTTTTTCAAAGGTAAATGATATTTGCTCAATTGATTATATTCAATTTATTAAACCATGTTTTTTTATACTTTATAAGTAATTGCAGAGCAAACGTCTTGCTTTTAGGCAGAAAACTTAACGAATATATATACTCAATTGCATACAGATAAAGCTTGGTTTAATAAAAAAAAAAACAGCTAAACGTTAACAATTAAAGTTTTGAAAAATTTTTATATAAAATCTTTGTTTATATTTGGAACTTTGCAATGTCCGTATATTCTATATAGGCTTATTTGGCTTAATAAGTTTTGAAAGATGACTAATAAAAAAAATTAGATCGAGTGTAGTTTATTGCTGGGCATCTTTATAATAACCAAAAGAAGACATTGTTATAGTCTCTTTATTTATTTATTTATTTATTTATTTATTTAACATATTCATTTTTCAGTTAATAAAATATTCAAGAACTTTATAAAGGATTCTGGTGAGATTCCAGATCGATTGAAAATTAGCAACTAAAGTTGATATATTTTAATGACAAAAAAAAAATATTTACAAATTATATTTATATGTGTGTAACAGCTGAAATAATAACAGATCAATTTTCTGCTGCATGATATTACAAAATACTGTGGTAGTGCTACTGTGCTTGGACATTAAATCACTCTCTAATGGTTATCTTTAATGCTATTTTGCTGATTTTGCATTCTTTTGATAGTAAAACTGGAACTAAAATTAATATTGATTTATTAGTTTACAAAAATCTGAAGACATCAGTAAACTACAAAGATTTCTACAAACAAGTTGAAAAGCCTAGAATATTGCTGATTGGTAAATTTTTTGATCTTGATAAATAAATAAACTTGTAAATTCCTCTTTGAGTGTTGTTACCAATAGAAAAAAAAGTTTGTATATTTTCTATTTTATTTAAATATTTAGGTAATTTTAACAGAATATTTTTTTTAGAAATTATTAAGAAATAAATATTTTTATATTTACACTTATATATATATTTTAAATATGTTTAATTTTTAAAAATAAAAGTTAAGAAATTCAAACACTGTAATACAGACCTTTTGTGATATTTTAATAATTATAAATGCAATTTTAAATTTTAGAATGCCATAGCTTTATGATGACTTAATAAAAATTTGTTCAGAATTTAAAAAATAAAATTCAATCTACAAAGATTTTGTTAATTTATTTTTTATTGTTTTTGCTATAATTGTCTAATCATAAAAATGTATTGTATTTGAAAAGTCAAATATCATTTTGTAAAGGATGTTTTTTATTTGTAAACTTTTATTTTTAATGAATTAAGTGTAATTTATTGATTCACAATATTAATAAAAGTTTTAATATTAAAATTAAAATAAATTATTGACTTAAATTTGTACTAGGAGATAATGGAAAAAGAATAAAATACAGAAGAATTAATCTGGTCCACACTCAAAAGTCTATCATTCTGAATGTTAACTATTTTTAATACTATCAAACTTTATCATAATATATTTGGCTGAAAGTTTATAATGACATTAATTTAATAATAATTATATGTTGGACTATTACCATCATCTAATATTAATTGTTCAATGCTTTTAGTGAAATACAAAATTTATTTAACCTTTTCAAATACATTTAACTGTTAGTAATAGTTATCACATTAGTATACAATACAACATTATGACTGGTATTATTTTTTTCTTTTCTCCGGGTGTTAACTAATGATAGTACTAGACATGAGCCTTTAGATTAATGAATATTAAATTTTGAGGTGATGCTATAAATTAATCATTATCAAAATAATCTAACTGGTTAAAATGTCATCTTAAAATTCAATATTTACAAATTTAAAAGCCCAGGTTTGCTTGCCTTACTATTACTGTCTCTGGTCAAATCAGCAACATCTGAAGAAAGGATGATAATACAATTTGAAACATTGTATTATATACTAATGTGTGTGTTGTTTACTAATAGTTAAATGCATTTGAAAAGTTTAATGTTTTAATTTTTTTAAAGAAATTTAACAATTAGTATTAGATGATGTAAATAGTCAAACATAATTCAATAATTACATGTTTGATAGTTTTTGTTTGCAAGGTTATTTAAATGAGTAGAAATGAATTCTGCTCTAAGAATCCAATTCAAATGAAGCTTCAGTAATATCTTGCTAATTCGATATTTACATTTATAGGTATTATTGTTTTAGTTTATTTTCCACATAATATTTTGACGGCAAACAAAAATGAATTTATTTTTTGTCTGTAATGTGAATTGACTTTGATATAAGAGATCATTGGATTAATGTAGCCAGTTCTTGGAAGTGCTATAAAATTATATATATATATATGTTACAAACTTATTATGCATCTAAGACCATTTTTAACAAATAATAGAACTATACATATCCTTCACTAAATTTCAAATACATCAACTGCTACTATATCATAAAAAATGATTGTAGCACTCATAGTAGTTATATTTTACTGAAACAAATTACTCACTATTAAGCTATGCTAAAGCCTAAAACATCTATTTCATATAGGAGTATTGTTATGGTAGCTTTGTTTGTAACTTTAATTCATTTTACAAGTGTAACTACACTTTAATTCACACTCATTTTAACAATACCATCAATGCTAAATATTAATTGTTATAGACTAATCATTTTATTAGGCTATAAATTATTATTTTATTTTTTCCCCAGGTATAAAGATTAATGTATCATATTACATTTCAGCATAAATATACACCTTTCAATTTTTTCAATTCATCTGTGATATAACTATAATAGTTGATAAATAGCATGTGTTTTATGAATCCCTGGATTGCTTCCCTTGTAAATAAATATTATAATAATGATTAATAGCATTCAGGATTTATTTATGAAATTAGCATTAAAAAATATAACACCTTTACTTTCATTGATGACTAAACTTGTATGTATGTAAGAATAAACAAGTTTACTTGAAGGCTGTTCTTCACTTTGCTGAGTTGAGAAATAGCATATTAAAAACTATTAACATAAACGTGATTATTTTATTTAAATTTAATGAAATATTGATTTTTTTTTTAAAAAAATGAAAATAAATAATCTTATGGCTTTATTGCTTGACAGTTCTCAAGAAGTTCAAGTATCAAAAGTGGCAGATCCAAAGACAATCCATGCATCTTAAGCTTCAAATTCTACCACTCTATTACTGAATCAAACCATATAGGACAGGGTTTTTTTATTTAATAAATATATATATATATGAATATATTAAAAGTATCAGTGCTTTTTCCCATAATTTCCATACCATACCAGGAAAATCTTGGGTACAAATGGTCAGTTCCAATTAGCTGTGAATTTTTCCCAAGTAGTCAGCTTCTAGCTTACTTAGCTAATCGTCTAATATTAATTAGTAAATCAATATCTACTTACTGTGAGATTGATGAAAAAATAAAAATGTTAACTCACTCAAACCCTGATCCTCCAGTAATTGGAAAAATCTAGTAATACATTTTTCTTTTATTTATTCTCTTAGGCAGGCTATTGAGAAAGTCTTGCACTGTAGTAGTCTAATTGAAAGGTTGTTTTATCTTACCTTATTTGTCATACACACATAAAACAACTTAAATTCTCATTTAAATTAACGTTAAAAAAACTTTAATAATGTTCTTGTTGCACATAGCAATATTATTTGCTCAAAACCGCATAAAAACTTCCTATGTATGAATTAAGTTTAAATTTTTATTTTAATAATGATAATGAAAAACAAATAAACACGTTAAAAAAATTAAATATACTTCAAGGAAATATATATCTGATTGTGATTAAGCAGTTAACTTATACATAATACTCGGCATCAATTTGAAATACCCGCAAATAAAACTAATCGAAAATAAAAAACCTTTTTATTTTTTTCTAAATAGGAATTTGTTCCATCCTAATAATAATAATTACTACTGTCTCCTTTTTAGAAATAATTAGTTTAAGGCTAAAGTACGCTGCAGTCGAACAACAATTGAGATTTTTTTTTTTTCCATGTGTCATAGCATCGGCCGGGACGCGAACTCACAACCGTCTGCAACCAACTACTTGCTTGCATGGCGGCTGCGATACCTCTCGGCTGCGATACCTCTCGGCTAACATAAAAACTAGACTCTGATATTATATCAGCAAAATATATGAAGTGTTTCTAAACTATTCATGACCAATGATTATTTAATCTTATTCTTTTGTTTTGACACTCGTTTTTGTCTTGGCAAAAACAGTTAATATAAAAATATATACATACACATATGTATGTGTATATGTGTTAAATTACACTACAAAAAAAAAGATTAAAATGCATAAAAAATTATGTATATATTAAAAACATTCCTTAAGGTAACTATAAATCACATTAATCTTCAAGAATAATTAAGAAATAATATAATGACACAAAAAGGTATATAAAAAACATAAGAAAGTTGAATAAGACTTTAATTATTTAATTGGTTGTAGAGGGGAGAGGAAGAGAGTCAAATTTACATTAAATTAAAGAGAGAAAAATGAAAATTGATGAATTTGACAATGAACAATGTTGTTGAAATTATTAATTAAAGATAATTGTTAGCATTATAATTTTTTAATGCAAACTGTTAAACAATAAAAAAATGTAAATCATTCGAATGTGACATATTTCTTTATCAATTATCTCTTTTGTGATTTATTTTTCTTTCAATCTGGTTATAATTATTTAAGCAACTATCTATAACTTTTATCAAATGTATCCATAATGCATCTTAAACATTATTCTTAATTACTTTGCAAAGGCAGAATAAAATAACTAGATGATCATTTATTTCAATATTTAAAGCTACATTGTAACTCTTGTGATCTTTAAAATGTATACCAATCTTTTTATTATAAATGTTATTCATAAATATAATATATAAATATAAAGTATTTGAAGTGATTGATCTGCAATTGATTTAGATTTTATTACTTTAATCATTTAACACAAATTATAGAAATTTGAACATAAAAAGTTAATGCACATATAAATTATAAAGATGAAGATCCAAATACCTTTGAAGTATAATAAACTTTATCCAATCATTTAGAAAATTATTAAATTGTAGAGTTTGTATTTTTGTTATATATAAATAGCCTACATGGATACACAAAAGATCAATTCCAATTGCATTTGCCTTAATCTATGCGATTAAATTCTAGAATTACTCCAACATTGCATTTTAGTAGACAAATTCTACATAACTGTGAATGGAAAGATCTTTTCTGGGTTTACTCCTCAAAATTCCACTCCACAAAGTTCTATTCTATGTTTTTTTTTATTGCATGCATAAATTTTCTGATTCTAGAAATTGAGAGCAATCTACTTTATATATATATTTATATCATGGCAGCCAACATAGTGCATTCATTTATATTTAAAATTTTATTTAAAGAAAAAATAGAAATTAATTCAGACAAAATTTATATACTCCTAAACTTCACTTAGTGATTGGCTTTTTGGCGATATTTCACAATAGTGATCATCATCAATTTGTACCCACTACTTCAATTTACAATCGATTTATTCACTATAACAATCAGGAAATTATTTTTTTTTACAATTTAGAACATATAAACTTAAAATATATATAATTAATGAATCTATAATACTGTATACTGTACATATAAGTGTTGAATGTCCTTAGAAAAATTAAACTTTATTTAAATTTAATGTACAATGATTGGATTATTTAAATAAAGTTTAACTTTTCTAAAGACATTCAACACTGATATTAGATGATGAAATATTTCAATATATAAATAGGGTTCAGTATTATGTAAAAATAGTTATTGATTTTGTGACTTCGTTAAAAATATTGTTTAGACCTAAGTGGTTTCAAATCAAAAAAAAAAAAAAAAAACATTTTAAAATGCCAATGTTGAATTAGAAAAAAAATTAAAAAGAAAAACAGATTGCCTTTAAAATAAATGTTAATGAATATTTTTTTAATATGTACTTTATTCCTAAGTTAGTGTAATTTTTAAGCTTTATGAACCAACCAATTTTTTCCCATAGGCCCCATTATCAATATGTATCCTGTATACAATATTCTTGCTTAATAATGAGTTCTGGAGAACTAATTGCCATCGCTAAGGGGGTAAAGGTGTATATATAATTATTTAAAATAAAGTTGGAATGACTTAAATGTTAATTGATTAAATACTATTTTTTTGATATTTTGAAAATCAAATCTTAAAAAGTTATTTATTTTAATATAAATACTTTATTTAATCTAATGCTGATTTTTACAAAAAACTAAATTTGAATATAACAAAGAAAGAAAAATATTTTTGTCTGTCAAGCGTTGTTAGCTGAGAGGTCATTGCAACCACCTTGCAAGCAAGTAGTTGGTTGCAGATGGTTGTGGGTTCACCTCCCAGTCGATGTTATGACATATGAAAAATATATATATATTTTTCTAAAACAAATGTGTTTTTTTATGTACCTTAATAATAGAGTTAGTTTGACAATTTGTTTTTGTTTAGAGCATAGGTTCCCAAACTTTTTCAAGTCACCATCCCCTTTGCAAGACATAAATTTTATAACCCCCCCCCAGTATAACAGTTTTCCACATTCAATCTGATATTTTTGACATAAATAGCAACTAATGATACTATACCAGATGATGCCTACCCCATAATTCATATGATACACACAAGATATAACATGATGTCAATGTCATATATCAAAATAAGGTATCAACATAAACTCAATATCAATAGCAAGGAAAGAAACAAAATTTAAGTCATTAAATTTAAGTTTAAATGAGTGAAATCAAACCAAACTCGATTATATTTCCTGATTTCTCCCTATCCAAAACTCTAATACCCTTCTAATTGGTACCACAAAGTTTTGGGCAGTATATCTTTGAAAAGCTGAACCTAAACCTCACCTTTATGTGCCACTTTTGAAAAGAAAAAAACACTTTCAAAAAATATATATCACAGCTAACAGAACAAACAAAAAAAATTAAATCAGCATGTCAATAAATTTTTAATAACCACATACAGAGATTACAAAAATAATAATAATTTCATGCAAAATAAGTTTCTCTTTTCTCAAATAGAATAGTGTGTTGAAAGCAAACAACAACAACTATATATATATATATATATATATATATATATATATATATATATATATGCCAAGGTATATATATATATATATATATATATATATATATACCTTGGCATATACACAAGCATTCCAGAAATTAATTTGGTAGAACTGTTTTAAAGTAAGAAAATCATATAATAATTTATAGAAAAAAAACACAAATAATAAAAAATACAGTAAAATTTATAGAAACAAGACATAATGAGAATAAATAAAAATATAAAAATTATATCATCCGGCTTTCTTTTGGTTTCTTTCCACTAACCATCTCCAGACTTAGTAACTTTTAAATGTGCTATAAACCATGACAACAAGGCAGTGAGGGATTTTCTTCTTCATAGCAAAATGTAGACATTAATGTGTTCATCATCATCAGTTGACAGCAGTGTAGGAGTCTAGCTGGTGCACTAACATTGCAAATTTACTTCATTAGCATTTTAATGATAAAATTTAGGCATTTTTATATTTCTCAAATTTTTCTAGAAATCTTTATAATAATGACAGCAGCCAACCAAGAGTTGATCATGCAATTCTGGATAGATTATAATTTGAAGCTAGGCTCAGCTCTGCCTTTTTTCATAAAGTTCTCCACTGTTTTACAACTAGAATATTTGTTTTAGATCAGCAAATTCTTAACTGCCCAGCAAACAAAAAATAAACTCAGAAGAACCCCCCCCCCATCATCTGCTGAAAGCCTTTTATAACACACCTATAGCAATACAAATTGAGTACTCCTCTTTCACTATTATAGCTGTTATCCAATTTCTTGTATAATTGATCATAACACAATTGATATACCTTTTACACTTTTTTTATATTTCACTTCTTTCATTTTCCATCCAGACTTTTTTAATTCCTCAAGGAGTTCTGTTTTACATATAGTTTCTAATTTTAATGCAATGGAAATAGCTTTTTCCATCTTTACAAAAGATTCAAAACAAAAAAACATATCTGAGATACAACAAATTTTTAGATTCTCTCAAATGATATTGACCTTAAATTATTTTATTTTCTAAAAAAAAATATAATATGCAGGGTGACCACTTCTATCTATTAGTAAAATTTAAAATTAGCTAGACAATAATAACCTGCATTCCTTTTAACTTGGTAGTAGAGGGGAAAAAACCATCAAAAATGTACAAAACATTTACAATTATTTTGACTATCCCCCTTTTTTATATATTCTTGCATGTAAACAATTTATAAAATAACTATAAAATTGGCAAAATAACATAAAAATTAGCGGTTTGAGAGTGAATTAAAGTCATTGATTGGTATATCCAGAGAAAATGCTAGACCACTTGAACACTCCCCAAATGCTTCTAAATCCATTATCCCCCCTAGAAGTCTTCACTTCCCACTGGGAGATGATACTGCCCACTAGAGGACAATACCACCCATTTTGGGAAACCCAAGCTTAGAGGATTCATGTGAATTTTAAAAAGAATAGAATCTTGTTTTTATTAATCAAGATGGAAAATTTACTTAATCTTTCTGTTTTTAAATTCCTTCATATTATTTATATATTATATACATATGTGTAGCTACTTGAATAGATGTATATCTAAATCTATTCACTCTTTATATATAAAATAGGATATTTATTACCATATTAATAAGGGAATGTTTTGTATTGTCTGATGCACACATGTTTGCAAACATATATGTGTTTATTTAATATCATCAATAATTTATATACTTGCAAAGTACGATTTAAGCAATGTTACATATATAGTTTTGTTTTTCAAACTTTTGGAAACAATATCTGATATGTATAAGCCAAAATCAGAATGATTTATAATACAAAGTATTTATCAGACTTGTAATTTAATTTTTTATCATTGTCATTATTACTTCTAATTAGTCAATAAATTTCCTAATCATTATTTAGGTTCTTATAGTGAAGTTATTTGATGATAGAATAGATTGTGTATATAATCTTTCATTTAGTTATCACGAATATTGTGATACCAAAGCTAGATTAGAACTAATGCTATGTACATGTGTGTTTATATATAAACATTTATTTAAATCTTTCTACATATCACCAGATTTAATTGTTTTCTCTGTGAAAATTTTTGTATGTTTTCATTATTCTATGTCATAATTCAATAAATTTAATTTAATTTGATAAATAATATACATTTGCAAATGATGAAATTCTAAAAAATTATATTCAAACTTTGCAAATATTGAAAAAAAATTGGGTTCATGATACTAACAATAGACAATTCCATCATTAAATGAATGACAGAACAGAATCACTCTTATAAAATGAATAAAATCTTTTATAAACTGCAATTTATTTTTAAAATGTGAGTGAAAAAATATTAATCTCTGATAAATCTATAAAATTCAGCTTTAAAATATTAAAAACTTTCATAATTTTTTTAATATTTCCAATTATTTTAAGACAGTAACAGCAGTGACATATTAGTCATTATTTTCATAATATGAGCTACTCAGAACACAATGATTTTCTTTGTTAATGTTGTGCTAGAAGTTATTACTTTCTATTTTTAAAATAAATATATACATAAGAAAAAAATCAATATAATATTATATACTTTTGATTTTTAATAAGTATTATACAAATATTGAATAAAAATAATTATAAATCTTAATAAATTTTGTAAAAACATGTTTTTACTAATTCCAAAAATGTCTCAAAATAATCTTGCAAAAAGTATGAACATCAATTTCAAAGGAAGATTTCAATCAAAGAGAAGAAAGTAGTGCTTAAACTCTTTTATTTTACAGGTCTCTTTTGATTTGTTTTAATTTAAAAATCAATTATTTAAAAAAGAATGAAATTAAAAATACAAAAATAAGAAAGTAAAATATTTCAATAAACAAAATTTTTAAAAATATGATTATAGCATTTTTTTTAAAAATTTCTCTGACTGAATGCTTTCAGACTTATGTTATCTATAAATAATCATTTTTAGAATTATCTAGATAGTGCTAAGATCATAAAAGTCACTTTTAAAGTCCACTTATTTTACTTTATGGGTTGGTGATAACTAGTTAATATATAGCTAGTACATTCATAGTAACCTGATGGCCATGAGCATTAATAATGATCGGCATTGATGCGATGATCCTAGCATTTTTAATATAGATATATTTTCATAATTATTTTTAGGACTTAACTATATTCATGCAAATGAAATATTGATGATTGCTTTTATCATCATCATTATCATCATTTTCAACCATTATCAATCTACTGCAGAATGATGATTTCTTCAAGTTTAATCCAGTTTTTCTAATCTCTAATCTTTCATTTCCACATCCACCAAGAAACTTTCCTTATTTCATCCATCCATCTCTCATGTGGTCTTTTTCTAGCTCTTTCACAACATCCAGTTTAAAATTTCAATTGTCTGTGTACTATCATCTCTTCTAAAAATATATCTAGCCCAGATTCACTTCAATCTCTTAATTCTTTTGATGTTCACTTTCTTACTCATGTATTTCATTTTCAATCTCTTGTTACTCCTAACATAGGTTCTGTATTGCTTTTGTTAAGTGTCCAAGCATCAGATCCATAAGTTAAAACTTGTAAAACAGATGTATTAAAAATCTTCCTTTTCCAACAAAGTCATCTTATCTTTTAGTATTAAGTTATTTTTACCAAAAGCATTCCATTCAAGTTTTAATACAATTTTTCATTTAAACATTGGCTGTTGTGGTGTGATTTATACATATTTTTTGTCATTAGTACATCAACTAAACACATAATTTATATGGATGATTTAATTATTTTCCTTCTCTCATTAAAATATATTTCTCAGATGCTTTCAGTTCTAAATAATCACAGTAAAGAATAATATTCTCTTCTGGCATTGCTCTTCTTCAAAACTTTGTGCATTTCCCAGTTCATCTTTTCCCTAATGGGGACTTGTGAGTTGTATAGTAAACCAAGGTGGCAGCCTTTATTTTTAATAAATCTACAGTTTTGGTGACCCCCTCCCCCCAAATTGTTATAAAGAAATGCCTGCTGGGAAACATTGTATTTAATATTTACATTTTATTTTTTTATTACTGTTATTTTAAAAAAAGAAATCATTGTGGAAAATTAATTATAATATTTATCATTTATTTTCCTTTTTTGGATTAACATATTAAAATAAATATATATATATCAATATAATATTTACACTTTATTCATATCAGAGGGCAATCATATCATGATCATTAATGCACAATTTTTAGGAGTGCATAATCCCCTACCTTTGGAAATAGTCCACTGTATCTAGTTCTGTGACAGGAAGATCCCAAATTTTTATCATTATTACAATTTATCAAAAAAAAAAAAAACTGCTAACAAAAAGAAACACATTGAATTGAATTAAGATACGACAATGTTAAGTGCATTATAATATAAGTTTAAAAAAATGAAATAAAACTTTTTAATAAACTTTATTAAAAATTATTCTTTTTTTAAATTTAATAATAGATTTATTAATTTTGTTTTAATTTAACAACTAACTTACCTTTGGTAGATTGTAGGCTTTGAAACTGTATATTTATCAAAAATATGATCTACCATCTTGGTTTACATGAAAACTCACAAGTACCCTCTAATGTATTAATATTTACTAGAGGGAATTGTCTTCTAATCTCAATAGAAAAGCTATTAATGCACTTTTCAAAAGCTATTACTCAATACAGGCTAAAGTTTCTCTTACAAAATATTATTAATATCCTGGAATCACTTTAAAGCATATCTATTGTTAAATTTATCAGTTCCATAATTTAAATAAATTAATTCATTCTATAATTTTAATATGGAATATAAAAAAATAGTATCCATAAACATCAAAAGTATGTAAAAAAAAAAATTCAAATATAGTGATTTTTTATTCTATTCTATTCTTAAACTTTATTTACAAAGAGGAATTAGCTAAATAACAATGTTAATGAATTCATAGCCTGACTTTACAAAAGTTTATTACTCTACTTCCAATAACATCTCATTCCAATCAGTTAGAAATAATTCTTTAATAATGTGATTGCTTATATTTCTAAATATAAACAAACAATTTCTTCTCTTTTTAAAAAAAAAAATCAACTATTAGGAACTTTGTGAATATCTAATATTATAAAATCTAAAAAGACATATCATAAGCAATTCTATCCATTTAATAGCTGATATATCATTTAAAATTCAAGCCTTGATTAGAAATAGCTATTTGCTCTGATTTCTAATAAAGCAACCATTGCTACATAGAAAGAAGAGACATTCAGCCACCTGTTTTTAAACTATCTTCCTTGTATACATTTTGTTATCTAATCTATTTTTTGACAGATTCCAAAGTACTATTTTTGACAGTTAAATAAATAGTATATTAGAGTATTTTACTTAGTATTAAGATTTCAACTTTGTTGTTTCTACTCTTGGGTTTTTTGAGATATTACTTCTATTTTAATTGATATCTCCAAAATTACAATCTTTATTTTAATAACTGAAATACAGGCTTATTATATACCTATATCAATATATGTAATATATAGGGTATATGAGCACAGACTTAAGCCTGTATTTCAGTTATTACATAGTATAGATGTCTGTCCATCCCTTCTTTATGTATTAAATGGGGTATATCCTGTATATGAGGGGTCAGATTGACTTTAGGTCAACATGGGTGTGACAAGAATCTCAGCCTCAGGGTGGCCTTTTAGCATTCCATCATCAGATTTTCAATTGGATGGATGGTTGAAAAGTTAGAGTGTGGAATAGATTGAAGCCTGTCCATTAAAATATGAAGATTAGCTATAGTGGTTTTTTGACAAGATGAAATCATGAAACTTGTTTTTATATGTTATTTAATATGTATAAATAGACATACACACATATGTAAAAATGTCATGATAGTAGTAAACTACTATGGATGAAGATTAAGTGTCATTGCTGAACTGAATCATTCTACTGCTCATATATTGAACCTGATTTTGGACAAAGAAAATTTACATATGGTCTTGGATGTCACATAACTCAGTTGGAGGTAGTTAATTCTTTTCATTTACAGATTTAAAAAAAATTATGATTAATTATATATATATATACTTAAATAAGTCTCACAATAGTGTGTACACATAAGCCATTTCATAGGAGTATGTGTGTATAGGTCATTTCATAGCAGTGAGTATGTACTTAGGTCATATCATAATAGTATGGATGTATGTATAGATTATATATATAAAGTTAGTAGTAATCTGCAAAATATATAAAAAAAATTCACGTATGTAAGAGACTGGATGGCACCCAAAGTGAGGTTGATTAATTAACTCTTTATAATCCAGACAGTAATTGTGTTTAAATGAATCAAACAGTCATGAATTCCATGGTGAAATTTGTTATTATGTCATATCTCAAACTATTAAAATAAAAGTATTATGAGTGAAACCTGAAAATATGTTTCAATCTGGTGAATAGATCATCAGTGTCTAAGTAGTCAGAGACTCAGCATCAGTAAGTTATGTCATGGGTTAGCCAACTAAGCAATTAGATTTGTTCTGTTCTATAAATACATATCTTTCATTTAGAATGGTCAGATATTGTGTGAGTATTGATTTTTCATTTTATTTCCATTTATTTTCATTCTCTCTTTGTACCACTTATATATATAAAGTTTATTGCTTGGCAAATTTTAAATATAAAATTAAATTTTAATTATTTTAAAAGTTAATACATATTTTTGCAACATGTGAAAAGATTAATAAAGCATGAAATTATGTTACTATTAGAAGAAGCAAACAAAAAAGTATTTTTTTTTAATTATTAATTTAAAGTTGGTTGATTTTTAAACAAAAAAAAATCAAAATTATGACTAAAAAGATATATATATAACACAAATTATATAATAATAATAATAATAATAATAATAATAATAATAATAATAATAATGAAGAAGAAGAAGAAGAAGAAGAAGAAGAAGAAGAAGAAGAAGAAGAAGAAGAAGAAGAAGAAGAAGAAGAAGAAGAAGAAGAAGAAGAAGAAGAAGAAGAAGAAGAAGAAGAAGAAGAAGAAGAAGAAGAAGAAGAAGAAGAAGAAGAAGAAGAAGAAGAAGAAGAAGAAGAAGAAGAAGAAGAAGAAGAAGAAGAAGAAGAAGAAGAAGAAGAAGAAGAAGAAGAAGAAGAAGAAGAAGAAGAAGAAGAAGAAGAAGAAGAAGAAGAAGAAGAAGAAGAAGAAGAAGAAGAAGAAGAAGAAGAAGAAGAAGAAGAAGAAGAAGAAGAAGAAGAAGAAGAAGAAGAAGAAGAAGAAGAAGAAGAAGAAGAAGAAGAAGAAGAAGAAGAAGTAAATATATATATTTAAAAACAAACTTTAATTAGCTTGCTGCAGAGGAAACGTTTTTTCTAAAGTCCCCTCCCTCTTTTCAAAAAGGAACCCAGAAGAAGGCATTACATATCAAACTTATCAATAGCCAGGTGGTGAGAATTTGAGAGATTTTATTATCTAGATAAAATTAGCTAAATATTCAATAATAATAGTAATAATAATAATTATATATATAATATTTTAAACGAAAGAAGTTGACCTTATAAAATATATTATATTATTATATAATACATGCATTGTGAAGATTTCATGACGCAAATGATGTGTGTCTACTTTCATTTCTTTGACTTGGAATTCGAATCTGTATTGAGTAAAATTTTTATCAGGTGGCTTAAATATTTTAAAATATCTGACTTCTAGTTCGCTCAACTAATCATCCACTATTGACTAATAAATAGATAGCTAACTAATATTAGTAACAGAATAAAGCAAAAAATACATAAATCCTTCTATCCAGAAAATGGAAAACTTGGGAGTACTAATGTGTTGAGATTCTTTTGCCCTAAAATCGGCTAATATTCTATTTTATATTGTATCATAATTATAAATTTTATACAATTAACTCCAGTTTTGTAATATTATATATATATAATAGATATGGTCTATATAATAGATTTTCGATGTTATATATAAATCTAGTTCAATTTTAAGACTTTCAAATGTTTGATTTTAATAAAGAAAAAATGTTTATAATAATAGAATGAATCATATAAAAGCGTGTGTGGTGTGTTCGAGATACGTTAGTAGAAATGTATTTAAAATATGTTAAACTTAAACATAAAAATAAATGTAAATCACCCATTAAATATTACCAAATACGATATTTAAATTTAATTACTTGCTTCTACTTTGTAATCAAAAAATAGTAGTTAACAAGATAATTAAATAATATAAACAGCATTATTTAAAGTGGTTAAAAAAATTAATATATATATATTAGTTATTATTTAGTAGGACAATGGATTTCTAAATGAGTTCTATTTTATTATCAAAAATCAAAATAAACAATATGTATATCTGTAGTGAGATGGAATAAATATCATCAGTTATCCTACAAAAAATAGTGACAGAGAGAGATCAAGCTTAATAATTCAACTATGTAAGTTGTTTAATAAAATCTCCAGCAAACAACATTTATAGTTAATATCACAGAAAAGTTCCAAATGATTGTCTTTAACTCTCTCTATTTCTGGTTGCCCACAAAAACTGACTAAAATGATTTATCAATCTTAATTAATTAGCCTGGTCACATTGGTAAAATTTTTAATTCCTAAATAAAAAGCTATAGGAAGAAATTACTACAGCTTCAGAAGTTCAAAAAAAAAAAAACAATTATTAAGTAGAAAATCTTGAATAAAGAAAACTAAAAAATAATAGTGAAATGAATAAAAACCAATTAGTTTTTTATTATATATTTTTATTTAAAGTTAATTTGTTTGTTTGTCAGTCTGAGATATATTGAAACTCAATTATATATATATATATATATATATATATATATATATATATATATATATATATATATATATATATATATATATATATATATATATATATATATATATATATATATATATATATATATTCCCAATTACAACACATTTCTTAGAGTTTTCACATAGTTGTTGTTTTTTAAAGTAGCAAAAAATTTAAATTTTTAATTTTATATGATATTCGATAATTTTTACAATACTATTATCTAGCAATATTAAATTGTATCTAAAGAAAAAAAACTAAAAATTGAAAAAATATGTAATTTCTTTAACAGATACTTTTATTCAAATAAATACACTGAAAGGCTAAAAAATATATACTAAAAAGTGAAAAATATTTTTTCCCAGTTTTTCTCTATTCTTAATATTATCCAATCAACTAACTGCTTATGCTTAGAAATATTCTTAGACTATTTCTGAACATAATTGTTGAATACTTTTATTTGGTTATATAATATTGTGAAAGCTAAAAAAAATTTATTTTTTATTTTTTTAGAGATAGTAAGCAGAAAAAAAAAGAAATTTATTTTAGTTTATGAAAAATTGTTGTTGTTGTTGTTGTTATTGTTGTTGTTGTTGTTATTATTATTATTATTATTATTATTATTATTATTATTATTATTATTATTATTATTATTATTATTATTATTATTATTATTATTATTATTATTATTATTATTATTATTATTATTATTATTATTAGTGCATAATCATGGCACTTGTTACTTTAACATCATCAAAAGAAAATTCCATTTAAATGGTGTATTTGAATTCATGTGTGTTTATATGTAAATAATTTACATGTAATTGTAATCGCTTATAAAAAGGGTTTATAATAATCTGCATTTATTTATTAACAATAATAAAAACTTTCAGATATTTTTAAGATATATATATGTGAGTGTGTGTGTATTAATAACAAATAATCATAATTTTTTAAATATCAATAATTAAAATGGAAATAATTACCTTCCATTGAGTTATGTGAAATCAAAATCACAAAATGACAGAATGATATCACTCTGTTATATAAATTGAGTTTTTGATGTAGTTTTGAAATTAGAGTAAATTTTGTCCACTGTTTTCATTTATGTACAGACTACATGGTCTGAAATCACCACTGCAAAGTATTTAATTATATTTTAGTTATATATATCGAACTGCCCACCTTCCTCCTTTAATAAGAATAACGAATATATATATACTTTCGTATTTCCTTTATTAACAAACTTTTCTATCTCTGAAGGTTTCTGGTCCCTCAGGTGGAGTGAACAATATCATTGGTAGCAAGCCACCAATAACATAAACACTCAGCTACTAAATTAAAACACTGGCCAACCAAGCACTTTATTTATTTTAAGGAGATCCCTTTAGGTGCCAGTTAATCATGGAGTAATTAACATGCCTGCTTGTCCAGCAATGAATCTAGTACCTGAAATCCCAGTTAGCTCATTGAATTGTAGCTGTCTTAGAAATATCCACCCATTATAAAAATTCTATTTCTTAATATTATTAAAAAGAATTTTACTTTCCGCACAATAAAACATTTGCATCATTCAAAATCCTTATTTCAAAAGATACTACCTATTCTTTTAGCTTCAACTTAAATCACTTCTTAATAATGACTAAATTTTCAATTCCCATTCTATTTCCATAAATTAAATGTATTGTCTCATAATAAAGGTATACATTCCTTCTATTAGCATAAATATTTCAATAACACTTTGAATCTCGCTCTTTTTTCTAAAATTAGCATTTTATACTATATTAAAAGTGTATGATCATTTTAGTAATAAATATTTCAATACTAATTTAACCCTCACTCTCTTTCCTTAACATAATTGTTTTGTCTCATAATACAACCATGCATACACTTTTCAGTTAAATAAATATTTTAATACCTTTGACATAAAATAAAATACAAAAGATATTTAATTAAGATTCGCACACACACACAATTAATAATTCTGCATAAAAGTTGGACAATGGAGCTAATATAATTTATACCCTGAAGATAATACTTCATGGGAAGTTAAAAGTTAAAAAAAAAAATTTTTGTTTTATTTATTTATCTACCACGGCTTATAAATCAAAAATTGGAGAATAAGAAAGTGAAATGTTATCTAGGATTTGAATTTGATTTGACATGAGTATGACACTAATGTAGCTTCTGTAAAATGTTGTTTCCAACTGGTTGGCACTAATTCCTTATAGATCTTTCCTTAATTTGTGATATTATAAGAACTCTTGTGGATCTTGGCATGGACACTCGTTGTTCCTTAGACTTCACATGAACTTGGTTTGTTCTTCGAACTATCTGCTGGTGGTACTGCAGAGAAGGCTCAGGCTAGCCAGATGATAAGATGGGTTTAGCAATGCATCATTCTCTTCTAATAGTAGCTTCTGTAATTTTTCTGGAATCAATCAATTTATTATGCAGTTTATTTTCAATTGATAATTTTTTGATCCAATTCATTTCCAATCAAATTTATTTCTAATTTTATTAATAATTTTTTTTTCTTTATTATATTATTTTTTTATAACAATACAAAGTTCTCCCTTTTATACCCAGCACTTCTTATCTTGTGGATCTATTGTACATTCTATTTCACTCTGATTGGACTTCTGTTTCTTTTATTTAAAGTCTCTGATCCTTTCCATTGGTCATTGGTTTAAGTGAATAGTAATATTTAGTTTCTTTGTTAATTTTTCTTAGCCATTTAATTAGATTTCCTTTTATTTTATTACTTTAGCCTTTCCTTTCCTTTTTTCAAAATCTATTTATACACGCACACATTCAATCTTTTTATTATAAGACCAAACAAACTCACTTTTTTAGTTTTATTATGAATTAACTAAAAGTAATATTGAATCATTTTTATTTCAAATCCCCCTTTTTTTTTATTTAACAATAAACTCCCCTACCCTAATCTTTTTGTTTCTAAATTTCTTTTTCTTCAAACTTTTAAACTTTTAATTTCGTTTTTTTTTTTTAAAAAAAAAAAAATTTCCTACATATTTTTACTCTTAAAACATTAAAACACTCTGTAATAATGTACCTCGGTACAATATATATAACCGTAAATATAACATGAAGGTGTCAAAAGTATACTTGGTGCTAACCATTTAAAAAACATATTTAAACTCTGACTTACATATATATATAACTTTCTATAATATGTATGGTATATGAGCACAGACTTTCACACCACCCATCACTCACCACTCTACCTCATATCATTGATACACTTGAACAGATATATGTCGAAAAGATAAATAATCACCAATATACATATTTCATGCTAAACCAGCAATTGTCAGTTTGTCCAGATTATCATATCCACACATATATGCAATAAGTGCTCAAATATGTATATTAAGATAATTAATCCTCATACTTTAATGGACAGGCTTCAATTGTCCACACTCCAACTCTTCAACCATCCATCCAATTGAAATCTGATGATGAAATGCTCAAAGGCCATCCTGAGGCTGAGATTTTTGTCACCCCCATGTTGATCTAAAGTCAATCTGACCCCTTATATACAGGACATAATCCATTTAATATCTATACAAAGGATGGGCAGACATCTTTACTATGTAATAACTGAAATATAGGCTTATTATATACCTATATCAATATATGTAATGTATAGGGTATATGAGCACATGGTGTGACAAGAATCTTGGCCTCAGAGTGGAACTTTCAGCATTTAATCATGAGATTTTCAATTGGATGGATGGTTGAAGAGTTGGAGTGTGGAGTGGATTGAAGCCTGCCGATTAAAGTATGATGATTGGCTATCTTAATATATATTTGAGCACTTATTGCATATGTGTGTGGAGATGATAATCTGGACCAACTGCTGATTGCTGGTTTAGCATGAAATACATATATTGATGATTATTTATCTTTTTGACATATATGTGTTTAAGTATATCAGTGATATGAGATAGAGTGGTGAGTGGTGGGTAGTGTGAAAGTTTGTGCTCATATATCCTATATATTATATATATTAATATAGATTTATAATAAGCCTGTATTTCAGTTATTACATATTAGAGATATCTGCCCATCCCTTGTATAGGTATTAAATGGATTATTTCCTGTACATAAGGGGTCAGATTGACTTTTGGTCAACATGGGTGTGACAAAATTCTTGGCCTCAGGGTAACTTTTGAGCGTTTCATCACCAAATTTTTAATTGGATGAATGGTTGAAGAGTTGGAGCGTGGAGTGGATTAAAGCCTGTCCATTAAAGTATGAGGATTGGCTATATATATATATATATATGAGTACTTATTGAATATCAACTGATGATTGCTGGTTTAGCATGAAATATGTATATTGGTGATTATTTATCTTTTACATATATGTGTTTAAAGTGTATGTCTGTGCTCATATACCCTATATATTACATATATTGACATAGGTATATAATAAGCGTGTATATCCGTTATAATATGTATGGTAAATGGTAAAATTGCTTTTAAATAGTCTACTTCAACAATTTCTAAATAAAATTGTTCACTGCCAGGTAGTGAAGGTTTCAGAGATTTGTTTTATCCGCGATCAAATAATAGATAATTGCTATTTATGAACCAATAATCATAAAAAAACTAGTAGATTATCTATGAGTTACTTGTCTGAAAAAAAAAAAAAAGCTTACACTTGCTTGCTATTTGAAAAAAAATTAAAGTTTTATCTGACCTATATGCAGTATGCATAGCATATGAATGTTCTAATTACTGTGGAATAAAGTCTTTCTATATTATAGATCATAACATACATATAAACCTTAGACTTAATTCCGTTTATAAATATGTTATATATGTATCAAACTTCCTTTATTCATATATTTAATACCATTCACTTTAAATATATAGATTATTGAATATTATTAATCTTTATTATGGTAGAGATTATTATATTATTCCTAATCCATATATACACTTCAAATTTATCTTTTTAAATGTTTATATATATATATAAGATTGTACGCATATATAAAAGTATGTGTACATGTCAAGAAAGAAGTAAAATCTTGTTTTCCCTTTTGGCCATGAACTTTCTTATTTTAAAAGTTTATTCATCTGCAACAAGTTTATTTTTAATTTTTTTATAACAATTTAAACCGTATATATTAGATATTTTAAATCATTATTATATTTTTTTTTTTTTTATTTTAACAGGTTTTTTTCAAGATGTTGTCGTTCACTTTAACATTACTTTTTCTATTCTTCTCATCTATATATTGTAACCAATGTCCTAAACGGCTCTCATCATCTTGTACTTGTGAAAAGCTTCAGTGGATTAATGCTGGGATTAAAATATCATGTAAAAGTTTGGATCATAGATCGCTTGCACATGTTATGAGAAATATTGATACTCCTATTGGTGTAATGGAAATTTATGACAGCAAATTACCTAGTTTACATGGAAGGCTCTTTCAACATGCTAATATAACAAAGTTAGGAATATGGAATAGTGGAGTGATAAATGTTCATGAAAGTGCATTTATTGGTTTAGAAGATAAGCTCATTGGCTTGACTTTATCCCTTAACAAAATTACCACCATTCCTTCCAAAGCATTATCACATCTTCGGGTGCTTCAAAACCTTGATTTGACTTTAAACAGAATTACTACAATTCCTGATCATGCTTTTGAAAATAATCCATCAATTCAGTTTTTAGATCTAGGTCATAACCGGATTCCACTTTTAGCTGGAGGAATTTTCTATAACATGCAAAATCTACAAATTCTCAATCTCATTAACAACACTATTTCTTATATCAAACACAATGTTTTCAGGAATTTGACCAACTTAACATTTTTAACTCTTGCTTCAAATAAACTACAAACAATTGAAAAAGGAACATTTCATGGACTTCCCAACTTAGCTCAAGTTGATTTAGAAAATAATAATCTTTTAATGATAAGGCAAGGAACTTTTAGAGATCTACCAAGCTTAAGCAAATTATCTTTAGCTAACAATCGGATAAGAGTTTTAGAACCAGGAATATTTCATGATATACCAAAATTGGATGAATTACTTTTAAGCAATAATCGTATTAGTACTCTCCCTCTTGGATTATTTGATGAATTGGTAGGACTCCGTTACCTACACATTTCAAAAAATAATATTACATACTTAGCTGAAAACACTTTCAAAGGATTAATGCAATTAAGATATTTATACTTACAAGAAAATCAAATTAGAGAAATAGAGGAAGGTGCCCTTTCTTATATGAAAGAATTATTTTTATTACAACTTTCTAACAATGAATTATTTCACTTAAGATCTAGAGTATTTCATAACTTGGAAATGTTACAAAATCTTTACTTAAATAATAATAAATTTTTAACTTTACGGAAAGAAGTTTTCCAACCAATAAAAGAGACATTAAAAGTTATAGGCATAGAAGGTAAGTACATGGAATGTTTATATAAGCTGTGTGTAAATATGACATTTTTAAAATTATTTTTAATAGAAATGTTTAATAATTCATGCAATGAAATTTTGGTGAAATTTAACTGCTGTATAAAATTGATTCTGCAATATAATAAAGTAGGTATTTTACATGTCTATTTCCATCACAGTGGAAAGAGCATTAAAAATAATATTTCTGCATTCATAGTACTGAATCTTACCAATAAAATATACATATATTTTTAATTCATTTGATAATAGATTATTGCTACTTAACAAAATATTTGTATAGTATTTATTTTCTTTCAAAGAGTTTTTCTTCATTTGATTTTTTATAGTCATGATAACTATGATTTCTTTTTTACTAGTGGAAAAAAATTAGCCAAAACTTGAAATTGTTTAAAATTTATATAAAATATTAATATGAAATACTATTTTACATAATTATTATAGTGATAATTTTTTTAAAGATTTAAACTGTAGATTTAGTGTTTATTGAGGTGAAGCATATTCTCCAATAGTGAAAGTCTTAATATTGTAGTTAATTTTTGCTTTTAAGTCAGTATAACCTCAATTATCTAATCAAAACAGATTAATCTTAAATTTTAACTTTTAGTTAAAATACCATTTTGCTGATCAGTACTAGAATTGCTAACTGATTACCTAAAACAATTACAAATTGATAGTGATAAGCAAAATTTTTCTAGATTTACTTAATCTGGATGCAAATCCTAGGTGATGAAACTATCAAAGGGCATTTTTTATTTAATCTCTTTACTTTTATGCTAAAGTTTGTAACTTTTAGATTAGCTATTAATAATAATTAAATAGTACATATTTATTTTACATATTTTAAATGAATGTTTTATATTTTTAAAACTATAATGTGATGATGAAAGAAACATAGATCTCCCAATGTAGACTTCCCAATTAAACAAGTAATGGGTCTAGGTGTGCTGGAATGCAGTTAATGGAGAAGCTAAGGAACACGTTGTAATATTAAGTGGCTGAGCACATTCGAGAAGTTTTATTTTCTCATAATCATAGTGAAAAGATCATCTGAAAAAGATGCAATATATAGGTGATGAATATTTAAATATATGCAAATAGTGGATTAGAAAGTCCATTTTTTGGAAAGGGAAAAGCATGCTTTCTTTCAGTTTATAGCGTGGATGTTGTTAGCTATGTGCCATGCTTTTTTGATTTTACATTTGGGGTCATGTCATTCAATTTACATATATTTAAATATTCATCGCCTATATATTAAATCTTTTTCAGATGGTCTTTTTGGTATGATTATGAGAAGACAAAACTTCTTGAGGACCCTTAGTCACTTAATATTATAAATAATTTCATCACTAACCGTATTCCAGAGCACTTATATATAATAATGTGAATACAAAATTGATAACAGAGATTTTTTAATAATATCATAAGTTTTTTTAATTAAAAATTTTATTTTATACACACAAATTAGTTATAAAAAAAATTAGAGGAGTTAATACCAGTTGTAGAAAATAATCTGTTTAATAAAAAGAATTTGGCAACCAATAAAAAGAGTATCTGTCAAGCGTTGGCGGTCGAGAGGTCAGCACAGCCGCTTTGCAAGCAGTTGTCCCAGGTTAGCGGGTTCGCTAACAGAGTATTTTTTTGAAAATGTTGTCTAGCTTAAAACAACGACAATGACTCATATATATTGGATAATAAGTAATCAAAAACACTTGCAGACCACTGTATGTTGTCAGTAAATTAATGATTAATGATGGTAGTGCATCTTAGTGAGTTAATTCACTGAGAATATTCGGTGTAATAAGAAAATTGCTAACTATGTAAGAAATTTACCAGTATAATAATTGTTAAATTGTTATATCATCAATACTTGGTTGTGAAGATAATTTCGTCATAGCTAACTTTATCTCTAGAGAGAAGTTACGTTTTTATTTCTGTTTTATTTTCAAACAAAATAAAAATTATTTTCCATTATAACTTTTTTTTTCTATGGTTAATCAAAAATATAATTTTAAAAATGAATGTCAACTAAAATCTAAAATATTAACTTTGAAAAATGAATTTTAAAAAAGTAATTAAGTGAAGATATACATTAAAGGACAGCAGTCTGTTAATGACAAAATAAAAAGTATTTGACAGAAAACAAGTTTGGTTTGATGTCTCATAAATATTTGTTTCAATAATTTCTGTCTAAAAGTGATTGCATTAAAATCTAACTAAAATGCAAACATTACATAACTCAAAAAAAAAAAAAACAAGTATTAATAATTTTACAAAAAAAAAATAAACAAATGAATAAATTAGATTATAGCATTATTTACAATCTAATTAAAAAACAATGGTGCACATGGGGACTAATGATTTTGATTTTCTTTGAAAAGGCCACTATTTTTGTTTGCTCTTAATTTTTTCACTAAACAGTGGCATCTATAGAATAGATTTGTAACTAAAATCTAAATTTTTTTAATAAATGTAAAATTTTAGTATTTTTTAAATTAATTTTTGCAATTAATTCAATAGGCAATAGGAAAAGAGCAACAGTACCCATCAGTGTAAACCATGATAGTGTATTCAATTTTGTATAAAGATTAAACATATAAAAACTCATTATAAATTAATTATATTTTTAAAGAATAACAATTTGAATTAAATAATATGTGTGTGTGTGAATGCGTGTTTGTGCATGTATCTGTGTTACATTGAACTATTTTAAATTTTATATTCAGGATCACTAAAATATTAGATTAGAAAATCTGTTAAATTATTTCAGATGCTGTAAATTTCATTTGAATTATATATGCATATTAACTGTAAATAGATAATTTTTGTATAGAAGCCTTAATGAATCAGAAGTATTATCACATTACCAGAAAATATTTGGGCAAAATAAGGCAATTGATTCAAAATTCCAACTTTAAACTTTTTATAACATTTAAATTAAAGAACTAACATTATCTCTAACAATGGGTAAAATATTAGCACATATCTATATATATAAAAACATGCAATACTTTTTTATTAGATAAAATAACATGAAGCAAATTGTCATTATTAATTTAATCAAATTCTCTATTTTTTAGTGATTTCTTCATGTTTAAACTATAGTTTAGAAAAATAATAAAATAAATAAATAATCAAATGGTTTTATTACTTGATTAAAGGGTGAGCATTGGAAATGACTGACACTGAATTGTAACATTAAATAATTCAGGACAAAATAATTGAATGGTTTTATTACTCAAGAATTAATAATAAGTTTGAGTACTGCAAGTGACAAAAGTGGAATCAATCTGAAGATGGTATTCTACAGAGTCTGGAAATCTATCACTGCACTAAACCTATGTTAGTATAAATAAAAAATAAATATTTCAAAACTATTCTAAGCAAAATATTTTAACTATTTTCGTATTTAGAGTGTTTATTCGGAGTGATATAGTGACACTTCAATCATTCAGATTAAAGTCACTCTGTTGCAACTGTCATTTGCTGATGTAGAATTCAATAGTAAAACTGGAATTAAAATACATATTGATTTATTAATTCTAAAAAAATCTGTAGGTGTCAATATTATACAGAAGAGGTTAATATAAAACACTGAGCAATGGCCATTTTTTTGTTCTCAATAGTTACTGGACTTGTGAGAACTCATCATTTATTCAATCTTAAAATGAAAGTATATTTTCCATAATTTGTTTATATATTATTATTTGTGCACAATATTTTTAAATATCTATTTTGTGTGAAGTATGATCTTTAGACTCTTTAGATTCAGATTTTCTTTGAAAACATGTTTTGTTTTTGTATTTTAGAAATAGAAATCAAGCTAAATGTAATATTATAAAGTGAGATGTTATGATTGGTTGAAAAACAAATGCCTCTAAAATTATTATACTGTTATTTTTTGACATTGTTAAATAATTACAAATGGAATTTTAAATTTTAAAACATAATTTGTTTGTTTTGTGCATTTCTTACAAAAATTTCTTTGGATTTTAGAAAATAAATTCAGATAAATCTTATTTTGTTCCAAAAAACTTTTTTATTAGCAACTGTGAAATAACAAAAGCAATTGTTACATATTCATATTTTAGTTTATTACTTTTTTTTTTTCTATATTTTCAAAGTTGAAGCATTATTTTAAAAACTATTTTTATTTTTAATCTTATATTTTTAAGAAATAATTTTAAAATGGGGAATTATAAAACAATAAAGATTATTAAAATAAAAAGTTGGAAATATAACCCAGTAGCTTTTAGAGGCAGTCACAAAATATATCAGTAAACTAATTAAAGAAATTAATAAGTTTTTTTGATAAAAATTGCTAAACTTGATTATTATATTTTTCTCAAAATTAATTTTCAGTTTACCTTTTTATTTAATTAGAATTAGAATTAAAATAAAATGGATAATGTCTAAAAAATTTCTCATTAACTGAGGCACAAATCTAATGATGAATGACTTTTTTATTGTATATAATTGATCTGCTCTCTAGTCATAATGAATGCTAATTTATGCTGTAAGAGAATGATAACTTTTCTTTGTGTTCTAAATTTCTATATAGAGGATTATCCCGAACAACTACAATTAGGGAAGTGAATAGCAAATCAAGGGAAATGTATAGGGGAAACATAAAAGTACCCAGAATTATTATCTGAAAGTGGGTTTACTGTGTACATGCTTCTGCTGTTACATACCTCTTGCAGGGATCCTTTTGCATCAATCCTCCAAATTATGTTACTGTGTGAAATCATGGTTCTACATGACATATTTGTTTTGCAAAGTGCGATTCAAATATTGTTGATATTTTGTAATGGCTGAAAAGTTGGAATACTGCGAAATTCTGTTTTCTTTTAGTAAAAACAGTTGTAATGCTTGAAACAGATTACAAGAAATATATTTGGGGGCAAACACAAGTTTATAAATGATTTAATGAAATTTTCAAATTCACAATGTCCCATAAAAGTGTTGTGAGTGAAGTCCAATGACAAGATAATACTGATATATTTTTTTATTAACACAAATGGCATTTTTCTCTCAAACTTACTTTTTAATGGTGAGATGTTTTATCTACAAGTTCTTAAACATTTGAGTAATGTGGTAAAATATAAATGTGCCATTTTCTGACAAAGTGAGGAATGCAAGCTTCACTACAACTATTCCTCTGTGAGCAGTCTTGAAAGTAAAACAATTTTTAATTCAATTCAATATGACCCACTTATCTGTCAATCATATTTACTCTAACCATGTAACTTCTTTTTATTATCTTGAATTAAAAAATGCCTCAATTTTTTTTTTTTTTTTTTTTGCTGACTTAAAAGTAAAAAAAATATGATTTAGTATTAAAAGACTTCACTTTTTAAGTGTTTTGGACTAATTCAAAAAGTGAAAACACATTTAGGCTGTGGATAGTCTTTGAAGGAGATTAAATTTATAACACTTAAAGTTAAATAAACAATTTTTTTTGTTATAAAATTCCTTTATTTTTGCCCCCGCCCCCATATATAGAAAATTATTGTAAATTGATTTATATTTCAATTTACAATAAGGAGTGTAATAAATGACAGCACTGTCTTATTGCATAAATTATTCAATGCTGTAACTAGAAGCAGATTAATTATTTATAGCAGCAGACACTTCAAGAGCATAGTCTTGAATATTACATATATTTAGTACTGTAATATTTTTCTTGTTATAAATATATTATTTTAACATTTTTAAAATACCTGTCATTATATTTATAACATTTCAAAATAATAATAATTTACAAGCCTCAAAAGTCATGAAAATATTTTTCATAAATTAATCATTTATTAATTTGAATTAAA
Organism: Epiperipatus broadwayi; assembly: GCA_028023455.1. Classification (NCBI taxonomy): domain Eukaryota; kingdom Metazoa; phylum Onychophora; class Udeonychophora; order Euonychophora; family Peripatidae; genus Epiperipatus; species Epiperipatus broadwayi. The sequence goes on along the minus strand of JAQFVV010012873.1, from coordinate 354,385 downwards.
GTTGCATATGCTTTCTTGTATATGTCATTTGAACATTATTAAAATGGGAAAAACTCTCCATACAGTATTGCCACTCAATGCAAGCCAGAGTAATCAATGAATGCCATAAGGCTTGTGCATAAAATCCCCACCTAGTGCCTACCCATCCAATATCCCCAAACTAGTTTCTGGCTTGCAACCTTCATCAGTGAGAAGCCTTGGATCTGAGAGCACTGCACCTCCAGAAGCCACCTTTTATTTCTATTTAACTACAAAACTATGATTTAAATTGAAAACACAATAATATTTTCAATCCAATAGTCATATAGGTCTGAACTCAGTTCAGTACCTATACATTTTAGTGTCTGTGATTCTTTAATAACCATAGATACCACTATCCTATTAGGCATGATTGGTTTTAAGCCAATAAACATTACATGATCACCATTTCTTATGATTGCTTATAATTGTTATTAAAACAGGCAAAATACAATATTGCCTTCTGGCAGCCATTGATTAATCTAGCTTGCACTCAGTGGCAATACTGTATGGAGAGTTTTGCTTGTTTTAATAACAGTTACAAGCAAGCATAAGAAATGGTGATCATGTGATGTTTATTGGCCATTTGAACATTATTATCTTTCCACTTACTGCTAATCTAATGTACTTGTTACAATGTTAACATCTTTTAAAATAAATCAAATACTCAACATTTTTTCTCTGTTTAAAAAAAAAAAGTTTTAAAAATAATTAATTTTAAAATATACTTTCATCAAAAAATGACAAAATCTATTTAACATTCACCATTATATTATATATAAATACTTTCATCTTTTTAATCTTGCTTTACATGCTAAGCATATGCAATAAATTATTAAATTTCCACATGTTTCTTAATCCAAGAGCATGTTTATTTATTAACTGTACATTTTCCGAACACCTTTTACTCTATAGAAATTTTACTTGAAATTGTATATTATTTAACAAGTAACAAAAATGCCATATTATTAATACTTATTTAAAAACAATCTACCATTTACATATGGATACAGAATACCAAATACAATGAATTCCAATTTATGCCTGAACAAGTTCTATTTGTAATGAAGATATGGAGGATATTATATGAATGTAAAAAATGTTTTTGATCATGCCAAACAATCTTAATCCAGAATTGATGAAAATTGTGAATAAATTTGATTATAGTAATAGAAATGAGAAAATACATGCACCTAAGGAATTTACAGAAAAAGAAAATCTGCATATTGTGAAGTTTTTGTTTGAGGAAAAAAATCTAAATGGAAATGGACATGGGAGCATCCAAATAAAGATACATCATAATTGAATTATATTTTGACTAAAAGAAAATATTATTTTAAGATTGCAATGCTTTTATTAGATTCAATAAGAAAGTAATCATCATTTAGTGAGATATAAATGTTAATACAAAACTAAGAATAACAGTTGACATTCCTAACCTTGAGAGTCATTCAAATGATTTTTAATTACAATTTGCAAATCATTTTAAGATGTTACCAGACTTTGAAGTTGGTTCAGACTTGATTGAGATCTATGTAGTGCTAATAAAGATTGTAGATGTAAAACATTAGCAATTTATCAGTAAATTTTCATTTTAAACAAAAAAAAAGAAATAAATATCTATAGTTTTGTGAAATACCATTAAAAAAAAGTTAGTTATAAAAACATGACTGTGAATTGGAAAGAAAACTATAGAAGAGAGAACAAACTTCAAAAAAATAAAACAACATTTGGTATTAGAGGAAGGTTGTTTCAGCAAATAAAAAAAATGGAATTATTATTTTAAAAGAAGTGATGAAATAATGAGTGTGTAAAAAATTTTTACAAAAAAATATCTAATAATAAAGAAATAAGTTAACATCTACATCTAGATTTCTAAATATTTTAAATAAAAAAGTAATCTATGCAATTATACTATGAATAAGGGAACTGTTTCAGAAAATGATGAAAATATTATTGATATTTTAAAAGAAGCAAATGAATAAATAGATAAATTGTTAGCATGAGTACATATATTAAATGGAGAAATATTAATAACATAACTCATGATTGGAAGACTACAATAGTGATATTGATATTTAAAAAAGATTAAAAAAAAGATTGTAGATCTTGTTTACAGCAAGATTTAGACTCACATCAACTAAAATAATAAGCTGCATTAAAAAGTTGTCTTAGCACAATGAAGTACATTCAAATATCAATTTAAAATTTATAGAAAGGGTCAATGAATAGGAATTGTTGTATTGCTTTGGATTTGCAGATCATGACTAAAGCTATGAACTATCAAGATATAGACCCAGGATATATTCTGAAAAGTATTTAACAAATTGCAGCAGCAGTGATTAGATTACATGGTGTCACTAAGAGGATTAATAATGTCACATGATCATCATTTCTTATGCTTGCTCATAACTGTTATTAAAACATGAAAAACTCTCCATACAGTCCTGCCACTCAGTGCAAGCCAGAGTAATCAATGGATGCCATAAGGTTGGTGCCTAAAATTCCTATCTAGTGCCTACTCATCCAGTATCCCCATACGAGTTTCTAGCTAGTGGTTTTGTCAATGAGGAGCCTTGGATCTGAGAGCATTACACCTAGATCTTAGGATCTAATGCATCCCTCCAGCAGCCACCTTTTATCTCTACTTAACTACTACAAAACCATGAGAATAAAATTGAAAACACAATACTATTTTCAATCCAAGCTCATTAGTTTATGTAGTCATATAGGTCTAAACTAAGTTAAGTACTCATACATTTTGGATGCCAGAAGGATGTGCATAAAATTCCTATCTAGTGCCTACTCATCCAATATCCCCAGACTAGAATCAAAGACACCAAAATTTATGGGCACTGAGCTGAGTTCAGATCTATATGATTACATAAGCTAATGAATTTGGATGGAAAATATTCAAATTTTATTCTCATAATTTTGTAGTTAAGTAGAGATAAAAGGTGGTTGCTGGGGGGTTGCATTAGATCCTAAGATCTAGGTGCAGTGCTCTAATATCCAAGACTCTTCACTGACAAAAACCACATGCTAGAAACTAGTCTGGATATATTTCATGAGTAGGCATTAGATAGGGATATTATGCACAAGCCTTCTGGAATCCATTGATTACTCTAGCTTGCACTGAGTGGTACTACTGTGTGGAGAGTTTTGCTTGTTTAATAACAGTCATGATCAAGAATTAGAAATTGTGATCATGTTATATTTGATGGTTTAATAGCATAGTGGTGGCTATGGTTATTAAAAAAACCAAAGACACCAAAATGTATGGGTACTGAACAGAGTTTGGACCTATATAACTACATAAGCTAATGAGTTTGGATTGAAAGTATTGGTTTTAAATTTTATTCTCGTAGCTTTGTAGTTAAGTACAGATAAAATGGGACTGCTGGAGGGTGATTGCATTAGATTCTAAGATCTAGGTGCAGCAATCTCAGATCCAATGTTTCTCACTGATGAAAGCCATAAGCTAGAAACTAGTCTGGCGATATTTGATGAGTAGGCACTAGATAGGGATTTTATGCACAAGCCTTCTGGCATCCATTAATTACTCTGGCTTGCACTGAGTGGCACTACTATATGGAGAGACTTACCTGTTTTAGGATTAATAATGCTGAGGATATATGACAAGGTGATTTCAAATTTTCAAAACTTTTTATAACAACTTGTATTTTAAAAAAACCTCTTAGTGGATTAAAATATAATCTTAAAGAAATAAAAATTAATGGATCTTATTTATTTCATTTAAATGTTTGCAGATGATGAGATTGTTTTTGCAAATAATGCTTCAGAATATCAGGAAATGTTGCAAATGTTATTAGAACAAATAAAGAAAGTAGAAATATAGACCAAGAAGATTAAAGATAATGTTAAATGGATTTTCTCAAAAGGGAATAAAGATTGATAATCATGAATTAGAAAGTGTTAACAATATACAAAAGCATTGATCTTAGTATTAACACAGATAGGAATGTAATGGATAAAAAATTGATCCTAGAATTAAACTTGGATAAAAGGCTTTTGGTAGAAATAACATAATATTAAAAGGAAATATGTCTACATCCTTGTAAATAAGTTTTTAATTGATATATTTTACCATACTTAATTATCAACCAAAAATTTCAACTCAAAATCATTCCCATTAAGCAGATAACCTTCACTAAGATATTCACATCAATAGTTAATGCTATTTTTGAAAGAGGCATATTGCCACACACAGCAAGCTAGAGTAATCAATGGATGCTAGAAGGCTTGGGCATAAAATCCCCATCTAGTGCCTATTCATCCAATATCCCCAGACTAGTTTCTGGCTTGTAGCCTTCGTCGGTGAGGAGCCTTGTATCTGAGAGCACTGCACCTAGATCTTATGATCTAATGCAACCTTCCAGCAGCTGTGTGTGGCAATATGTATAGTGAGTTTTTCTTGTTTTAATAAGTTATAAGCAAGCTTAAGAAATAGTGATGATGTGATATCTTTTTTAAAAGCACGCTTGCTTTTTTTTCTAGCTGCATATTTTAAATACAAATAAATTAACTCAAACATCATACAAAAAAGTACTATACAGAGTTTATCTAACATATTTATTATCAACAGTAATAATTTAAACATCTGTGATTTGATGCACTCATCTTTTAAGAAAAAATATTTTGTGTGATTTGGTCATTGTCCATGCATCGTGACTCAGCAATTTCTTATGACCTCCTGAGCAATAAAATAACCCATTCAATTTTTTTATTCAGTAATGATTATAAGTCAAACATATTTTAGGCTTGAATAATATGAAATATTTACCAGATTTAGTTTCATTGTTGCATCTTTCTTTCAAAATATACAAATATGTAGATAATTTAACACTTAACTGTTTTGCACTTTTAATGATCTAAGTGTTAGAAATGTTTAGATAACTTCCAAATACATTGCTTAATTTTATTGTAGCAGTTGTCCTGGATTAGCGGATTCTTTTCCAGCTGATGCTATGACACATGAGGAAAAAAAATTGCCTTTTTATTCACTTACAAAAATAACTAGAACTTTTTTTTCTTCAATTGTTTTCCTTCTATACAATATCATTATAAACATTCTAACAGCTATATCCTTGTTAATACTAATTGCTGTTACTATTCTTATTTTACGCTATTGTTCTTGAAAGCTTTTATTGATTATGTTTCAAGTATTTAATTTATCTCTATTATCATTATTTACCAAAGATAGTTTCTTCATATCAATTTATCAATCATCTTCAAGATTGTCAGTACTTTGCTTTGTTTCTCAAATATTCATAACTAGTCAATCCTTTTCCATCCCACCACCCCTTTTTTAAAAAAATAATAAGAATCAGTTGACTTTTTCTTTCTTTTCTTTTTTTTTTTAACAGATTATTTTGGCACATCATTTACAATATATTTTTAAATATAGGCCCAATCCAATTATTTTTTTATTATATAATTTTCTTAATGATAATTCTTTTTTTTTAATCTTTTTGATTGTTCTTCAAATCGGCACTTAAAAATCTTATATTTTCTTTTTTTTTTTCAATCACATTACAAACAGAACATTTAATAAGCATCTTTCTTTTCTACAACTTATTTATAAAATTATTATTTATATAATTATGTTCTGATCTTGTTTCTTTTTATGTTCTCGTTTTACAAACCCATGAATAATACAGATTTACAATTACTTTATAATAACTCATCTTTTCTGTTTATTTCACAAATTTACCATTCCGTGTACTAATTCTAATATTATCATAGCATTTAATTTGATTTAGCTGACATCAATTGCATCTTTCTTAAGTACTTAAATAAAATCCACCCTGTTATTGCATTTCAGTTAAAAAGAGGTATAATAATAATTTTAAATACCTGTGTCTGTTACTACATATAGAGTAGGTGACTAACAACATTCAATGATTAAGTCTAATTATATATTATTCATTAAAGCAAAAACTTTTTTCTATATGCTTAAGGCAATCTTTTTGACTCAATTTAATCTATTTTTGAAGCTAAATTCTTCAAAGGGTTAATTTAATATGCCTGCATTATACTTGCAAAAAAATATTGACAAACTTTGTCCCTGTTATTACCTCTCTGTATATCATTTTATCTTTCAACTCTTAATCTATTTTGAATAATTTAATTCTTTGACTTTTGGATTTTATTACTAATATCTTATTGATTATTCCATATATGTTATCATGTCACTTGAAATTTTTACTCTGAATTTTGGTGATCTTGTGATTCATATGTGCTTCAAACTTAAGAATCCCCACTCCCTTTTCTTTTACTTTTTTTTTTTAAAAATTTAACATATAATATAAAATATTTTTATTGAAAATATATAATTGTATTATCTTTAAATTTTAATATTATTGTATGTATTACTTTAAAATAAAATATAGATTTATAAATATATTTATCAAAGTACATGATATTCTTATTTTTAATGAAACTCTTTTCACCACTGAATTATTTTTGTACTATAGTTAAAGCAAATAGTAGTAGAAATTGTAAACTATTTTAAATAGTATTTTTAATTAATCGCAAGTGATCCTATTTCAAATAAGTGTTTTCATTGCTAATATTGTAAGATATAAAACTATTGATTATTGCCAAAAATTTAAGTATTATGCATAAAATAAATTAGCTGCATTTTTAATATAGACCATCATCCATTGTCTGTCTGATTAAACAAATACAGAGCTGTATAAATCATTTGCTGTTAAATATGTGTTCAAAAATATTTATTATATATAAACTCTTCAAACTGACGGATGAAAAAAGATCATATTATAATCATTTGTGGTTTTGAACTAATATTTTAAAAATAGGCAAATCCTAATTAGTTCGAAACTTTGAAGAAACTAACTAATAGTCATTATTATAAATAACCAATTATTGAGAGTCCTGGTATGTATACAATCAAGATTTCGATTGAGATAAAATATATACAAACGAGTGCGTGCAAATAAAGCTTTGCATTTACTAATATAGTTTCAAATATATACACACATGCATACATCAGTAGTAGGATGCATGTATTTATAATTTTAGTTTTTTCAATACAGAGGGTTTTTTTTTACTTAGAAAGCATTTTTTATAGTAGATATATATACATACAGTAAAAAAAAAAGTTTGAAAACTTATCATTAGAGGGCAGTAGTTATATTAATTAAGAGTGTGAATCGCATCATACCTTTTTTTTTTATTGTTTAATAGCGTAAACTTAAAATATAAAATTGTCTATTAAAACTTAAAATATAAAACAAATGGTTATTCTAAAATGTCTCATAAATAAATCCATAAAATTACAATTATATTAAATCCTGTAATCAACAAAATATAAAAACGAAAAAATTGACTTTTTAATAAACGAGACTGCACAAAAAGAGGACAAATTTTCTGTAAATTATAAACTGACTGAAAAATATTTATTTATAGATAATAGTTGTACAAAATAACGGAAATATCTGTGATAAAAAGTAATATTATTTTAAGAAATGCCCACATTCTATATAGAATAAAAAGTTATAAACATTGGATATTGAATAAAGAAATAGTGAACCATACTTCAAGAAAAAAAAATTCTTTGAGTCCATCAAAATAATCTGCAAAATTTCAATACTCTTTAAATCAGTAATAATAAAGCTCATAGTAAAAATGTAACACCTTTTTATGTTCTTTAAACCAATTTTTATAGTGCCTGAATGAAATGGAACATTATTAAGTTAGAAGTTAAAACAGGCAAAACTCTCCATACCCTAGTGCCATTCAAAGCAGGCCAGAATAATCAACGGATGCTAGAAGGCTTGTGCATAAAATTCCTATCTAGTGTCTACTCATCCAATACCCCCAGACTAGTTTCTAGCTTGTGGCTTTCATCAGTGATGAGCCTTGGATCTGAGAGCACTGCACCTAGATCTTAGTCTGGGGATATTGGAAGAGTAGGCACTAGATATGGATTTTATGCACAAGCCTTCTGGCATCCATTGATTACTCTGGCTTGCACTGAGTGATACTACTATATGGAGAGTTTTTTTTGTTTTAATAACAATTATGAGCAAGCATAAGAAATGGGGATCATGTGATGTTAAGTTAGAAGTTGTTCATATTTTTGAAAATAACATTTGCATGACTTTGGTTGTCCAAATATTTAAATATTCTACAGCTCATTAAGTAATCATGCAGAATGATGATACATCTTTTCAAAATATATGGCTAGCATCTCTAATAGTATGCTTCACATTTAGAAAAAGTATAAAAAGAACAAGCAATAATTTATTTGACCATATGACATAATTTTACTTATCTGTTGTTTTGTTTTTGCTTGTGTCAGTAAGATTCAGAAAGTAATGATTTTGAAATGGTAATCCAATCATAAATGTGCTGTTTGTGAAGATCATGATGGATATCTGGTATTCACTATTACTGTTTTGATATTATTTTTAAATATAATTTTTTATAAAAATTTTTTAATAATTAATACAATGAAGCAACAGAACTAGGTTGTATCAAACAATACAACTTCAATTTTACACTAACTAAAAAAATGTAAATAAACAAAAAAAAAGTAATTCATAAATTTATTAAAGTTTGCAAATCCAGTATAGGAATAATTATTTTTTTCTTTGTAAATATAATATTCTCAAATTTCAAATGTGAATTTTTTAATCTTGTTTTGTAATTTAAATAGAATCATTAGCATAGACATTTGTGTTTGTGTGTGTGTGTGTTTTTAAAAAATTTCAAATACAGTATGTATTAATACTTTTTAGTAAAAGATACTGTAATACAATGAGCAATAAATCCAAAAAAAATCATAAAATATTTTTATTAAATGAGAGGAAAAAAGTATTTTAAAGTTTAATCTTATGTTAAGATTTGTAGAGGTTCCTACTGTCACATCTAGGTGCATAGTCTTAATATATATTACTTAATAAGAAAATGCAAAAGTCATGCTCTAAAATCAGTCACATTTTTCAAAAAAATGAAACATTTATCAGTGAAATTATAAAAAGCAGATCTGTACCACTGTCACTTGTACCCTTGAAAAGTTGTAATTAATATAAAAGAGAGTTTTTGGAAAAAATTTAGCTGAGAATTTGGATTACACAATTCTATGTTATTCATTGCAAATATGGAATAATTATACATTTTCTGTAATTGTTACAGTCTTAAAAATATTAAAATAGATGGTGAAGCTGAATTTAATTAGCAATGTTTTAATTAAAATTTTAAAAAATTATTGAAGAAAAAAATGTCGAGAACAGATAATTAATTGTGGTGAATTAGAATTGTGAATGAATGAACACACACAGGATTGTAAATATATATGTAAATGTGCTTACTCAGTTATTTATTATTAATAATACTATTATTTTTTTAAAAAATTTGTTTATACTATTATCTTAATTTGTATATGCCTACTATAAACATAAAGCATATTGTACTATCTGTGTAAGTCTCCTTAAATTAAAACAGGATCATACATGAAAAAAAAATTATATTAAACATTAGCTCATTAATTTACTCTAAAATTATTAGCCATCACATGGATTCATATATGTACACATACAGACCAATAGAGTACACAATAAATAACACCTTCACATTTATAAATCTTTGTATACATTTGTGAAACCAATATTTATAATAATTAATATATTTAGTAATAATGATAATTGCTTAATAAAATTTCCTAAAGATAACCACAAGCAAACCAAAGGGATAACTATAGCAATAATAATCACATTATTCAATAAAATTATATAAAGATTTTTTTTAAGTGTATTCTCTTACATACAAATTTATTTACTGCAAAAGAAGATTGAACTATTACAAACCTTTTATTCATTAGGGGAGAATGTATATATCTATGAAATTTTATGTGAAGAAACTCTACAGTATGGCTACTTAAAAAGGAAACTAACTTCTGTCTAACAAACAAAATATTAATGGCTACTTAATGCCGATTGAATTGCTTTTAGAACTGGCATTCGGAAATTTGTTTTATTTCACAGAAAATGTTTAATAGTTGACTCTTTAATCTCCAATATAAATAGATATGTGTGTCAATGATGGAATATTGTCACACAATATTAATAAATAAATTAAGTATTAGTGCTAACACATTAGAAAAATGAAAGGATTATTTATAAAGAAACATCAATTTTGCAATTTGTTTACCTTAGTTACTGTATCTCGACCTTACTTTTATCAGATTTTGTATTTATCAACCGGATCTATTGTGAATACCTCTTAGGTTTGCATGTATATTATTATATTTAAAGATTATCAGACATCACATGGATAAAGCATAGTTGCTTCCAGAATCAATTAGGATAATTAAATCATGCAGATATTTTAAAACTAAGATTTAACCATATTCAATAAATATTGCAAATATACATGTGTAATAACTAGATGAATAAATTATTGTTATCAAAGGCTCTTTGTATAAAACCACATTGCTTATTTGTAAAAAACTAACAATTTCTGAATAATTGTGTTCTATTAATATTGAACATTTATAAATACGATGACAAGAATCTTATAGATTGCTTACTCTTATTTAGAATTTTATAATGTTTATTTATAGTTATTTATATTAATTCGTCTTTTTTTTAAGAAAGAATGATAAAATATATAAGCATAACTAGGAGAAAACTAGCACAATTGTTTCAAATTATAAATTGATATCAACTCAAGCACTTATGAATAACTTATTTAGATTTCTTATATCTATTATATTATTAAATCGTAATAAGTTTAAAGTTCTCTTTTAATATCCTTTTATTAAGATTTAGTATATGTGTGTGCGGTTTCTCAATAAATCTCTTGTCTCACATCACTATAGATTTAAACATCTTATACAAATATTCATATAAAACTTTATTTTACCCTATTTTAAATCATTATGTTTATAGACTATTTATTAGTAATAAACTATTGTTGTTATCATGTTATGCTATTGGTCTGAGATCTTACTTGTTCAATTTACCAATATAATCATTATAAACCACATTTAAACAATAAACAATAAGTTGGTTAGTGTTCAGATCATTATATCACATTTACATCACCTTTTAGAAGCTAGCAGTTCTTACTAACCAAGTTACTATAATATCGGGTACGTATAAATTGGGAAGATCAACTAAACATAAGTGAACCAAATAATTAAATTTAAAATTAACAGTCTCCCTATCTCTTAGTCGTCCCATCACATTTGCACTATTTATATCTTACAATATATATGCATGTTAAAAAGTAGTGTATATTTACAGTACAATAAACAACACTTATTGCATTGTAATTAAGGTTAGATAACAAAATAAGAGGTATTATGCACTATATATGTTGTGCATGATGGGAGCTTAGAACAAAATATAGCACAGTTCAAGACTTCACAATACTTTTATAATGCAATTTGTTGTTAGAGATTGTTTATTTTGCAACATTAAACAATTCATCAGCTTTACATACCAATAGTCCAGCTAATTGAACAATAACAATTTTCTCTCTTTTAAATTCAAACCATTCTGACATTTTTTTTAAAAAAAAAGCCTATTAAACAATTTTATATTTAAATCATAAGTATTTATTTTTTAATTATACAAAAAATATAGTATATATATATATGCTATTATTTTCATCAAGCCTGCTGAACCAGTTATAATTGGTTGCTACATGTCTGTGAATTTAACTTTATATATAATGGTGATCCTATTTACTAATTAATGTACATAATGTTAAGATAATTCAAGACAATTGAATTTTAAAACATAACTACTGACAGAACAATTATTTTGAGCAGATATATGATGTATTTAACTATTTTATAATAAATCTGAGTTTGCATTGCTTTAGACATATATTTCATAATCTTAAATGGTTATATTCCAAGTTATTCTTTTTTTTTTAAACTTGTTTGTAATTAGTTGCTGAAAACATTTTATTCCAGTAGCCACTTTATGAGTGCTTTGAATCTGAATTATCTAGCCAAAAATGTGCTCAGCTATTGTTAAAGAGATAAAATAAACCTTTTCCTTAGCCAATGTAAGAAAAACTTTTGGCAGCTAAATAGTTAAAATGTATTATATTAATTTGATTTCATGCAATATCACAATTTCCTAAATGTTTTTATAAATAAACAAGAAATCATAATAATTGGAATATTTTCATGAACTTATTATAAATATTAATATTGGAAAATTTAATATGATTTTTTCCATATATTTTTAACTATATTTCAACTATGATATAATCAGACAAACATCCAATCAAAAACTAGCATTTCAAATTGAAATGATACCATCTACTAATAGTATTTATCTGGTCCATTTTTAAACCAAAAATTGAAACATTTTTAATTTACTACCCTAGATTTCATAAGGAATATACATCAGATATAAATACTTTATATATGTGAAAATATTCAGAAAATTATTACATAAAGTATTTGTCTGATTTACAACCCTTATATAATCTACTGTAATAAATTAAAATCAATTCCATTTTGGGTTTAATAAAAGTGGCTCAGACAAATACTATTATTAGATATTATGACTATAGTTTGTAATGTCAGTTTTTAATTTGTGTTTGCCTTATTACATGAAAGTTGGAATTTATCTATAAAAAAATACATGATAAAATCCTATTAAATTTTCAATATTTACATCTATTCATTTGTAAAAATCTTCTAACTATTATATATAATTGTTATAGGAAAATCTTGTTTTCATGATTTAGGATGTTGAGACATTTATAGATTTTACATATATAAAATATTTATATCTAACTTACAAACTTTATATAAATTAGGGTAAGGAGTTCTAGTTTTAGGCTGCAATAAATCATAACTGTTTTAAAACAATTATAATTAAATTTATAATAAAATTTACTGAAATGATTCTTAATATTATGTGATTGACATTCGCATCAGTTTTTAATTTGTTGAGTTTTTTTTTTTTTTCCTATAGTTTATTTTATAAATAAAAACCAGGAATTTGAGGTTTAACCTCAAGAACATCAGAGGTTTTAAAAATAAAATAAAAAATTTATTCTTGAGTTTCTGAATATGCATTATAGAATATAATTTAATAGAGAAGACATAATTACTTAAAATATTTTAAGCCAATGACTGATAAAAGACAAATATGTCTCCTAGAATTGTTATTTAAATGTAATAACACAAACTTTGATGTATGATGCTTAAACATTTTTGATATATGCATAAAGATTGTTTGACTTTTTCATTGAACATTGCTACTTGAAAATTTGTAATAAATTTCTATTGATGGCATAAGTTAAATTAAGCTTATATAATATTATTATAGATTTATGTGGTTTTTAATTACTTATTCATATACAAACATAAACATTCCCAGCAAATAATATTATGTAATGAATCAATATTAATACTCCAATGACTGGTTTATTAAATAGATGTAATATTCTCAACCTTCTAAAATGTTTTGCCTTGTGTTTTGTATTCAGAGTATTTCATTTACTTAATAAACCAGTAGTTAAAGTATTAATCTCAATGTGTTATTCATATACATATAATTTTGCATACCTGTATATTCTGACATATGTAATTAAATTTTATTACTGATAAACAGAATATAACAATTATCAAACAATCTGTTGCAACAATATTCAGCACTATTGTCACTAGTTTAGATTTGCTAATTAAAAATTTTGAAATTGTCATTTATTTTATTTATTCTATAACCTAAATATATAGCTGTAGATAAATATTTGACTGCTTTATAAAGCAAAATATTTACAATATTTATTTCATAGGTTTACTTATGATAGTATCATAGTCTTCATTTTTTTTATAAAAGTCTATTTTATCTTTATACCATAACTATTTCTTAAATGTTTAGTTGTAAAAAAATGTAGTATATATAATAGTATCATCTACTTATAATATTAAGATGGTTCCAGACAATTGAATTCTAAAAAGTAACTGATGAGAGAACAACTGTTTTGAGTAGATATTCAATGCACTTAACAATTTTATAATAAATTCTGAGTGTGCATTGCTTTAGATATATTTTAGATAATCTTAAATAGTTATAATGTATTATATTAAGTTGATTTCATGCAATATCATAATCTTGCATATTGCTGTGTCTCTTCTGCAATGGCAGAAGTGATATTATGATTACGAATCTACACGAGATTGATAATGACTGATGTGTGATTTGCAATAAAGGCAAGCAATAAAATATTTTACTATCTATTGAATATATTAAAAAGACAAAGAACTAGATCAGAGTTTTCTTGAATATTTTAGATAATCTTAAATAGTTATAATGTATTATATTAAGTTGATTTCATGCAATATCATAATCTTGCATATTGCTGTGTCTCTTCTGCAATGGCAGAAGTGATATTATGATTACGAATCTACACGAGATTGATAGTGACTGATGTGTGATTTGCAATAAAGGCAAGCAATAAAATATTTTACTATCTATTGAATATATTAAAAAGACAAAGAACTAGATCAGAGTTTTCTTGAATCCTTGTTATAAATTTTATTTAATATATTTACAAGAATGAGCAAGTTCATTAAAAATAGATAAAATAATCATTAGGCCACAATGAACATTTATTAATTAAAAACTAGCAGATGTCTAAACCTTTTTTATCTTTGCTCCTAATTATGATGAATTTGAACTTATAAGCTAGTAGATTTTATAATTAAAGTTAACCTCGAGGCCCTACCAACTGCTGCATTCCTCCACCACAAGCGGAGGAATAAAATGAATCCGGTATGTCCATTGTGCAAGAAAACCGATGAAACAATTTCCCACATTCTTCAGGATTGTGATACCTGGAATAACCTATGCTACTTAACACTGCAAAAGACCACAGATAAAGACTGGGTCTGGGTGGATATGGTGAAAGCTTTTGAAAAAGGCTCCTTTGGCAATATTAGATTGGCAACTTACGTTAACTTTGTCATCTAGTCAGCACAAAATAGAGTAACTTTTGAAAAAGGAATTGATTACAATATTGAGTTATTATACTTCAAATTGCTAAATGATGCCAAGGACCATGACAAGAAGACATGCCAGCCATGTCTAACTGAACAAACTTGGAACCAGGTTAAACTAGGGCCATGCCTTGCCTAGTGTAGTGCATACCTTATATACTAAATAAATCGATATATTAGTGACTAGAAATTATAAGAGCCCAAACGACCATAAAATATCAGGATGATAAATCCTAGGAAATGAAGGTTTCTAAGGCTGAACAAATTAATAGAAGTTTAGGAATTCATAGAAGGGAAAGTGACTGCTCTTCAAATGGTATGCCATGCAAACCAAGAAGTAAGCATATATATATATATATTGAAGCTGTGCATATATATACAATGATATATATACTGACTTCACCATTCACTGTTGACTAACTAAGACCCTAAGTCCAACCACAGTGAATGTATGTTTTTCTCAAACTTAAAGAATGACCTGCATTAACAGTTATATATTATTTTAAGGGAAATTATTTTAAGAGTGGGAAAAGTTAATGAAATAAAATATAAAAAAATAAGAGAATTTTTTTTAATTTTTCTTTAATTTTAAAATATGATGGCAGAAAGAGATAATATAAATTTTCATAATTAAACATAACCCATTAATGAATGCAATTATTTTATGAAAGATTTTAATTAAAAGAAAATAGATAACATGGGAAAATTTGAAACAATAGGCTTCTAATAAATAGTTTTGTAGTTTATTTTGATGTTTTGTAGTTTAATTAAAAACACAATTGGGGAAAAGTGGTATAAATAAAGAACTTTTCTTTTGTTCTTCAATCTGAAAAAATCTACTGAAGCTCTTGTAAGAACTCTTATATTAAGGATTTTTAGAATCGGCTGAAAATTATTCTTTAAAAAAAAAGAAATTCATTTTGTTTGAATTCCTGCTTGCTGCCTTTTCATTGTGGCTTTAGATTATTTGCTCTACATGGATTCAAATCCAGAACTTTATTACTCTACAGAAATGCTGGGGTAATTTACTTTGCCTTCACTCTCCCGTTTCTTCGACTGGAGTTGTAAAGATGTGAGCCAGCTGAAGAACCAAGAAAAATGCCTGATAAATATCTACCCTGTAGTAATTTAATTCTTTCTATGGAAATATGAATCAAGGAACTGCCATGCAACATTAATGGAACCCATCTCGACACATGCACTCTAATTGCTAGTAACTATCCTCTTATTTGAAATGTGTTTGTCTTTTCTCAAAGTAACTCTAGAGATATGTTGTTGTTGTTGTTTTTATTTAAACATTTTGTAAATTGTTTTTTTTTAATATTGTAATGGGTATTGGGCTTAATAATGGCTATGAATCTTTTTAAGTTAGGTGAAAATGCCTCACTAAACTTGGTCGCCATTATACTTATAATTAAGTATTTCATTTTATATATATGTTTTAAAGACAGAAAAAAAAGGGGGAACAAAAATGCAGAAAGCGCAAATTCCCCCCCCCCTGATTAATAAATCAATGTTACCTATTAAGTTCTAGTTAATGGGTATAGGACTTGAGATTTAATAATTAAAGATTTGATTTAGTTTTCTTTTGTAAAAAAGGAAAAAACAAAAGAGAGGCCATTACCTATATTTCTTTGCCATATATATTTCTCCTTAATTCAATTCAAAAAAGGTTTCAAACATATATGTATATTTTTAAGAATGTAAAATAAAAAAAACTTTCTTTTTTCATCTAGCTGTAAAAGAGAGAGTACAGTTACCCGTATTTATTGATATTAAAGTTATAGAAAGGGATTTGTATTAACTCTGTGGTGGGATGGCTGAACATTAACTAATTTTTCTAACATGTCCGCCCCTTTGCATAAGTGATTTAATTGTATTGCAAAATAAAATAACAATTATTTTATAAGGGTTTTTTTTTTTGGTTGGACTTTCATAATGTTTTGTATATGTTTACATAAGGTTTTTCTTTTAAATTTAGAGGTTATTGGACCATATTTATATTATATTGCATACTGGGTGACCTGTGAGCATGTCTTGGCACATTTCGGCACTTTCCTCACCAAGTCTACATAAGCTAACAAACTTGCTTTGGGATCACAATGAAGATTTATAAAAATTGGATCTCATCTCTTTTCATATATAAATATAATTGGACATAAGCAACAAAATTCCATGCCTGAATTCAGATCATGAACGAATTCCTTTTCTCTAACTCAGTTTAGAGGTGGAGAGCTATCCAGTCTCGTGTTAGCTCTTGGTAGCTATTTGTTTCTTGGGACTCATCATTTCCCACAATATCCTGTGCAATATTTTATATTTATATTTATTTCAAAAACTGTCCCTGCAGAATATTATTGAAGTGTCTAAATCAAGTCTGAAAATATCCATAGGGGGGAGGAGGGTCACTTTTGAATTTTTGTTAGTAGCAGAGGACAGTATTTTCAATGCTTTCCTAAGAATATGTTTGTTAGTTTGGCTGGCTATCCGAATCATGTACTCTCACCATAGTGTTAATTATGGCGGTCTCTCTCTTTAAATCATGTAACCTGTCCACTGGCTAGAAATGTCCCCAACTTATAATGTGAAGCCATTGTTTTTAAAAGGATCTTTCTTTCATATCTGGATATAGTTGCAGGGAAATAGCCTGCAGCTCAACTAATCAATTCGTTGTACTCTGCAAATGTAAAATAATAAAAGTTTCTTTCTGTCTGTCATTCGCTATTATTAAAACTTTGTAGCATTGTTTATTTTTCTTTATGTGACACACGTATATAAATCTGATCAGTATATAGCTAGTGAGGTTTGGGGAGTAAGTCACTTAGTAGAAATCTGGAGGAGTAGGTGAGGTTCGAACCCTCTCTACCTGCACCTCTAGGTTAGGTTAGAGCAGCTCTACTTTTCATACCATTACAATATATAAAGACATTTATAACAGAACTGGGAATGCTTAAATGGTGAAATAGACTTGTACAATTGGACAATCCAAGGACAATATTCCCACTGCAACTGAAGTGGTTGACTTGTTTCTTTCAAGCTTATGCCTCCCAAATAGTCATGAGGCACAAATAGAGGTGTTCTGAAAGTTTAACATTGCAGGTGATATAATAAAAATTTTTAATAACTAATGGAGAAATGGACATGTATAATTGGACAATTTTGTGAACAATAATTTAAGCATAAGAAGCTGAATTTATGTGTGCAAGTCTGGAAGGGCAGGTGAATTTTGTGTCACTGCACATCTGAAACCATAAAAACCTGCTCACCTATTTATACATTTATACTTGAATGTTTAAAAATCATATGCATGAAATCAATTGTATGGGTGTGGATATGCTTGACATGCACCAACACTCCCTAAATTTGTTTGTAACAATTCTTGTTGATTGCATTGTAATATCCAAACTTATGCCTTTTGAATTGTTCTTGATGCACAAATAAAGGCATTTAAAAGTAAGCTAAAAAATAATTCACTATGAATTATTTATAACTCTAGCTATTTTTTCTATCTTCCTGAAGGGTTTTCAAAATAATATTCTAGACCAGATTGCCCTATATAAAAGTTCCCTAGATTCACTTTGAAATATCAGGAGGCAAATTTATCCTCAGGAGAGACTTTTGTTTTTGCCATTACACAATCACCTTACTCTGCAAACAAAAGAAAATCAGTAATAATAATTAACAGTTTCTAATTTGGAAATTGTCTTTTATTTTGCACAATATGTTCACTGAAATGCATCTTCCAGAAGTTATTGGTTACTACATGGATTACAATTTAGTGTAATTATAAGATTAGAAATATTATTGCATAATTGTTTTAAAATCTTTCTGTGTAGGTCTTCCTAGATTTTTAAAACAATATTTAGCATATTTTATTCATAACACAATAATGAAACATAACACACATGTGAACACATAAATGCGTGAAGACAGAATTGCACAATCCTCACGAAAATCACCCATGGACAATTCACATGTGCATTCCACATTCTGACATCACAGACAAATAATTTTTTTCTTTTACAGCCTGCTAAGGTCAGGGAGAAACAAAAAAGGGTGTCGATTTAGTATGCGCTCACGGCCGCCATTTTGAATTACAAGAACCACCCAAACCATGCTGAAACATCCAACCGATAAATGACATCGCTCAAAATGGCCATTTTCGTAGGAAAAAAAAACAAAAATCGGAATTTTCATATTAGTCAATCATGTGACTAAAATGGTAAAACATAAAAATCTTAATTTTCATTAAAAAAATCAAGTGATTATAATATTAAAACACAAAAATCACAATTTTCATAAAAAAATCACCTGATTAAAATATTAAAACACAAAAATAGCAATTTTAATATAAAAAAAATCACGTGATTAAAATATTAAAACACAAAATCGTATATGCCAAAAGATTATAACTTATAAAATCTGAATGCTAAAAATGGTAAAAAATAATGAAAAGATTTTAAGCAATAATTATATTTTCATTCACTTATAGAAATGGAATCACAAGACCAAAAAGGCGGTAAAGATCTTGAATACACGTTATCTACATCAATCTTTTTAAAAAAAATCATAAATGCTATAAATCCAAGCATTGATAGCAAATCTCAAAAAATTAAAAACGCTATAAATCTAAGCATTGTAATAGCAAATCTCAAAAAATCAAAAATGCTATAAATCCAAGCATTGATAGCAAATCTCAAAAAATTAAAAACACTATAAATCTAAGCATTCCAAGCATTGATAGCAAATCTCAAAAAATTAAAAACGCTATAAATCTAAGCATTGTAATAGTAAATCTCAAAAAATCAAAAACACTATAAATCCAAGCATTGTAATAGTAAATCTCAAAAAATTAACGTATCTTACGGCATTTAAAAATAAATCATAAATGCTATTTGCAAAAAGAAAGCTTATTCCTGTCTTCAACAGTATATACTAAATCAGTATTTTAAAAAACAATATTTAAAAACTATAATGCTATAAATCAGACATTGTAACGTAACATTAAACAGCCTAAAATGCTACAATGGAAAAAAGTGCGGGAAAAGAAAAAAAAAGCAAAAGAAGAAGCTAATATTGAAAATTAAAAAAAATTACACAATCCTTTAAAATAAATCAAAAACGGTAATTTATAGAGTGATAATCAAACATTGTAATTGCAAATCTCAAAAAAATAAACTTATGTTAAGGCATTTTTTTAAAAAAATCGTAAATGATATTTACAAAAACCCTTTAAAATATAGCATCACTAGAAAAATAATAAATGTTATTTTAAAAAGCTGAGTCTGGTCTAGCAACGCTATATACTAAATCAGTATTATAATTTTAAAAAATTATATTGGTAAATGTGAAATGGCGGGAACACCCATCACTTTCAACACTATCAACAAATAAAAAACCTAATTATTTGTCTGAAGGTTTGTAATGATGGTATATTATAAGATGTAATATGTTGGACTATTTCCATCATTTATGAGTGAATGTTGAATGTATAGAAAATTTTAAACTTTATTTAAACTTTCCAAATACAAACAACTTGTTAGTAATAACACACAAATAGACAATACAGGTTAGTAATTACACAACGTTTCGAGTAGTATTATTCTCCACTCTTCTTCAGGTGTTGCCGGCCTATATGCACAGTGACAATATTCACTTAGAAGTTGAACTCGCACCTTTAGATTCTTGTATATTGAATTTAAGGCAAACGCTCTACCAACTGAGCTATTCTGTCAAAGGCAACATATAGTAGAAATTTGATATATTTATACTTGAGGGTTGGTTCAAATCCTCCTGAGTCCTTCAATTTTTTTTTTTTTATACAAGTCTAATTATTTTTATTATTTTTTATTTTTTCCTAAGAGCAAGATTAATTAGAGGCTTCCATACATTGTGTATTGCCACACTGGGTTGACTTATAGGATTATTTACCATTGTCATATGAGCAGCTTCCTTGAATTTTCTTCTATGCATTTTTTCCTCTTTATCCAATATCTTTGTATTTTCCCAATTAAGCATGTGGTCATTAGTACATACATGATCTGCTATGGTAGACACATCTGTTTTTTCTCTTTTAACCATTAGTTTGTGTTCCTTCAATCGTTGTTCAACAGGCCGACAGGTCTCACCAATGTATTTTCTTCCACATTCACATGGTATCTCATAGATGCAGTTTTTGTTCTTCAGCATTTCCAGTTTAGGCTTAGTGGAAGTAAGCATTCCTCGAAGTGTGGTATGGCTTTGGATAGCAGTTCTAATATTATATTGACTGCAGATTCTTTTTAGTTTGTCTGCCATTCCTGGTATGTATGGATACACCACCGTACCAATAACTGTTTCCTCTTTTGGTGTCTTTTTCTGTTGTCTATTGAAAGTTTTTCTGATGACTGCTGATGGATAACCATTCTTCATAAGCATTTGTTCTATGTGAATCTTTTCTTTTTCCAAATCACTGGTTTCTGAACAAACCTCCTTCGCTCTGTTCCATAGTGACAGTACAATTCCTTGTTTAGTGCTTCTTGTATGATTGGATGTATATGCCAAGTATTTTCCAGTGTGTTTTGATTTCCTATATACTGATGTTTTTACTTTGCCCTGAGGGAGTCTTGTCACAAGAACATCCAAGAATGCACACATCTAATATATAAATATATTTATTTATATATTAGATGTGCGCACATACACGTAAACATACGTTATTATACATCAAAGTTCATTATTATAGGATTATACACGTGGCCTGGGATGGGTTTGAATTTGACAAACAGGCCTACTATGATACTTAAAAGGTGAAATGGAATGATAGACAGAATTAGCAACAATAAGTGAATATAAAGAATATATTTTATTAGTCATTCATATACCCATTTTCAAATCATATGATCACATGAACACACACCCTTTATATTTCTTTTTTTTTTTTTTTAATATTAATGAAAAGGTCTCTTTTTTTGTTTTTGCAATATTTTCGGAATAAATATATATGAGTACAAGTTGTGACTTGTAATATGTTACAGTGCGATTATATTTTTAAATCATTAATTTATTTTTATATTTTTTATAATAAATTACCAAATAATTTTACTTGTGTCTTTAAAGTGTTAAAACTAAAATCTTAAAAGTAATACATGTATCGGCATACATATATATATATATATGAGTACAAGTTGTGACGTATAATATGTTACAGTGCGATTATATTTTTAAATCATTAATTTATTATAAATTTTTACCCCTCTTTTGCATTTGATGACTAGTTAGGCTTGAGGCATAAAAGTCCATTAGCTGGTTTACAGTTGCTTTTTTTTAAATTTGAAAGTTTAACTTAACACTTTTATCTTAGTAAGAGAAAGGCCCATCCCAAACTCTAATTCTTGGAAATTATCTTACGTCATACATACCTGCTGTTATTTGTGTGAGACCCAAATACACAGTTTTAAAAATAAATTTGAAAGAGACCATATCAAGCTGCGATATTTCCTGAATAAATTAATTTTACTGGCATCTTCTTTACAGTAATAAACCTAAATCTTAAAAGTATAATTTGTTGATGGCTTGTGCTGTTGCAGTAATGAAGAGATCTAGGAAGAACCAAATTTAGCCTGAGCGACGACCATCCATCCGATTGAGAATGTTGGTAATTTTTTTAAAATTCTTAAAATATTGGTAAAAAATTACTTAAATAAATGCTAACTGTCTATTATTCAGATTTGTGATTCATTATTATAACTCTTAGTTAGAGGGATAATCCCAAAGCCAAATGTAAAATATTATATTTTTAAAAATAAGTTAATTAGGTTTTTTATTTGTTGATAGTGTTGAAAGTGATGGGTGTTCCCGCCATTTCACATTTACCAATTTAATTTTTTAAAATTATAATACTGATTTTTGAGATTTAGTATATACTGTTGAAAGACGAAGTAATCTTGATAGAAGCATTTATCATTTTTTCTAATTATCACTATGTATATATATTTAGGTTTTACGACTTTTTTTAAAAAATGCCTTAACACATGTTAATTTTTTGAGATTTACGATTGCAATATTTGATTTTCATCACTATATACATTAGCATTTTTGGTTTATCTTAAAGTATTTTTTAATTTTCAATGTTCACCTCCTCTTCTTTTCCCACACTTTTTTTCCATAGTATAACCTTTGGCTATTTAATGTGACATTACAACCCAATGTTTGATTTATAGCATTATAGTTTTTAAATATTGTTTTTTAAAATTATAATACTGATTTAGTATATAGCGTTGCTAGACCGGACTGAGCTTTTTAAAATAGCATTTATTATTTTTCTAGTGATCGCTATATATTTTAAAGGGTTTTTGTAAATATCATTTACGATTTTTTTTTAAAAAATGCCTTAACATAAGTTAATTTTTTTGAGATTTACAATTACAATGTTTGATTATCACTCTATAAATTACCGTTTTTGATTTATTTTAAAGGATTGTGTAATTTTTTTTAATTTTCAATATTAGCTTCTTCTTTTGCTTTTTTTTCTTTTCCCGCACTTTTTTCCATTGTAGCATTTTAGGCTGTTTAATGTTACGTTACAATGTCTGATTTATAGCATTATAGTTTTTAAATATTGTTTTTTAAAATACTGATTTAGTATATACTGTTGAAGACAGGAATAAGCTTTCTTTTTGCAAATAGCATTTATGATTTATTTTTAAATGCCGTAAGATACGTTAATTTTTTGAGATTTACTATTACAATGCTTGGATTTATAGTGTTTTTGATTTTTTGAGATTTGCTATTACAATGCTTGGATTTATAGTGTTTTTGATTTTTTGAGATTTACTATTACAATGCTTGGATTTATAGCATTTTTGATTTTTTTAGATTTGCTATTACAATGCTTAGATTTATAGCGTTTTTAATTTTTTGAGATTTGCTATTACAATGCTTGGATTTATAGCGTTTTTAATTTTTTGAGATTTGCTATTACAATGCTTGGATTTATAGTGTTATTTATTTATTTTTTTTTTTTTTGATTGTGTTTTTGGTTTATTTTAAAGTATTTTTTAATTTTCACCTCTTTTTCCCCCCCCCCGCACTTTTTTTGCAATGTTTGATTATGACTATATATATAAATTAGTGTTTTTGGTTTATTTTAAAGTATTTTTTAATTTTCACTTCTTTTTCTTTTCCCGCCCTTTTTTTTTGATAGTAGCACCTTATGCTATTTAATGTGACGTTTTCCCGCCTTTTTTTAGGTGTAGTCCCTTCCCAACACCTTTTTTAATTATAGAGCCTCAGGCGTTTTACTTTTTTATTTTTTATCAATTTTTCCTTCACTTTTTCTGTTTAAAAATTCATATGCTTTAGTTCATATATGTTTGATAAACTCACCAACTAAAATTCAAACTAGCAACCACCGATCTTTCTTACATCATTATTTTTTACCATTTTTAGCATTCAGATTTTATAAGTTATATGTTTGATAAGCTCGCAAACTAAAATTGAAACTAGCAACCACTGATCTTTCTTACATCATTATTTTTTAACATTTTTAGCATTCAGATTTTGATTAGAAGTAAATGGTTTAATAAACTGAAATATGATTTTTTTAAAAAGATTGATGTAGATAACGTGTATTCAAGATCTTTACCGCCTTTTTGGTCTCGTGATTCCATTTCTATAAGTGAATGAAAATATAATTATTGCTTAAAATCTTTTCATCATTATTTTTTAGCATTCAGATTTTATAAGTTATAATCTTTTGGCATATACGATTTTGTGTTTTAATATTTTAATCACGTGATTTTTTTTATTAAAATTGCTATTTTTGTGTTTTAATATTTTAATCACGTGATTTTTTTATGAAAATTGTGATTTTTGTGTTTTAATATTTTAATCACGTGATTTTTTTATATGAAAATTAAGATTTTTATGTTTTACCATTTTAGTCACGTGATTGACTAATATGAAAATTCCGATTTTTGTTTTTTTTTCCTACGAAAATGGCCATTTTGAGCGATGTCATTTATCGGTTGGATGTTTCAGCATGGTTTGGGTGGTTCTTGTAATTCAAAATGGCGGCCGTGAGCTATTTTACTTAAGTTATTGATTGCAAATAATGCCAAACTTCTAAAAATAATGTGATACATACAATTTATTTACATATATACAAAACAACACATATTGGTGCTACTTCAGTTAATTGATTTATAAATTTATTGATGGTAAAAATATCTTTCTAAATCTGATTAGTATTAATTTAATTTACATTATGCACAGATAGAGTATATGGTATACTTAAATGTTTGAAACAATTGATATTTAATAGTCACTATTTTAGAATTCCAGTAACATTAATTGTCTGAATGGATTCCAATCTACTGCATAGACATCTAACTACTCTTATCTCTTATTACCCCTGTTCTAAGACTGAATGATCCTGACAAATGCAGATAATACATGATTATAAACTAAGAATGATCTTATTAATTGACTGTTGTGATCAATTCCAGGTTATAAAATTAGCAAGTAATAAAATAATAAAATAATTGTAAAATACAGGAAATCACATCTGTACTACAATAGTTTCTGAACAAGAACCAATACATGATAAATTATATGTAGACAGTAGGAATTAATCTTCTAGTAGACCACTACTACTTTTTAGAGTATACCATGTATATTAGTGACTGGCAGTCACAAACGTATCACTACAAGACATGTATAAAATAAAATAGATAATATACAATAGGAATTGTTCATCTACTGCATATCACTGTTTAAACAAAATAATGACTGTAAAGGTCCAGAAATTCACAAATGATGTTGCAATCATCTAATACTAATGTGTTACATAAGAATGAGTTTCAGATGTAACAAGTATAACCTGAATTGGTAGTTAACAGCTATCCATTTCTATCAATTATATCAACTCAAATCTCAAGAATAGCTCACTCAAACTGACATCTATTTAATACAACCTTAATCTAGCTTGTCTATGTAGCATGAATGAACTTAATTTATAATCTATTAATTTACTACTTTAACATATTATTTATCTTTACATAAAGTAGAAATAATTGATTTAATTAACATACAAGATTGCAATTACAAGCTAATCGCCTTTTATAAACTAATTTTATACAATTATTGCCGACTAAATTGTGGCATGATAAATAAAACAAACTATGATCTCTTACCATAATTACATTCACTAAGTATACATTGTAATGGTAAATATTCAATGGTAAATGGGTTTAAACATAAATATTTATATGGTTTAACAGTGATTCAGGCTTAAACCAAGATATACAATGATATATTGAATATGTACTGTAAATTTTGATTCAAATAAATATTTATATTAGGTAAAAGATGAATGGTTAATAAAATTCAAATGAAAATGATTTGATTCAAATATATAATAATATTAACCAAAATGATAATGATGATGATGATTTATAGCATAAGTACAAGTTTTCCCAAAAGTACTTATTTGTTTTTCAGTTTCAAAAAAAATAACTCTCAGGTGCCAAGCAAACTAGAAAGTTTACTTTGGGAAAATGTATTAACTTTCAATCATCATCATTTATAAATTATTACTGCCATCCCTGCATCTATCCCAGTGGATGACATGATTTCTCAGAGTTGTGGATATTATTAGCATATCAGATATTAAAAGCACAATGTTTGGAGTAAGTTTGATAAGCAAACACAAATTAAATTAATAAATTAAAAAAATACCTTAACAATTTATTAACAATGCATAATGTTAAATATATAAATGTTAGAACATTTAACCAGAAAAGGTAGATATATGTTTATAAATTTTATCTTTTATTTATGTTAAGCATGCTTTCAATACATTTTAAATCACTGTCATAGCTCTTATACAAAAAAAATAATAATAATTCTAGTTATCAAATGGCTGCTAACAATGCATAAATAAAACTGTTGTGTATATATTTGCAACTATTAATAAATATATAAAATATGAAATATAATAGTAATAAAAGATATATTTAATTTCAGTTTAAGTTTAGGGTCTTATAATACCTATAATGATAGGATCTGACTATATGAAATATTTAAACAGTTCCAAAACATGGTTTTCTATAGATATTCTTTTAATATATATACAGTATTAATTTCTCCAAAGATGATAGTTCATCTCCTTAGACACTTGTGATGTTAGAGAGGAAATCCAGCAGTGTTAGTGATGTTATATATGTTATAGTTTCAGTAGTTCTTGGTAGTTCTTATGCCACTATCCATTTCTTTTTTCATGATATTATTAAGATAGGCACTGGCTAGTTTTGCCAAACTTCAGTGTTAGTTTCTGGATGCTATTGCATTTTTGGAGTATTTTGGCTTGTGTGGAGTTTTTTGCTGCCTAGTAACACAGAAGACCTCTTCTAAATAAAATCATGATGCTGGCTGTTATAACTGGAGTAGTAAAAAAATACTTTTAAAAACAGTCGGCAAAATATGGCTATCCAAATTACAGTGGAAAACAGTTTTAACCAGCAATTTCTCTCCTCAACATTGAATTAGTGCAGCTCTGCTTCTTAAGTTGAATCTTCCAATAAACTAGAGTGGACTAGTTTGCACATAATATAATGGAATCTTTATGTCCTATTTAATGATGTCCAGTAATATATTTGTCAAGTAACAGATTCATTACCAGCTGATTATTAATATTTGATCTCTCTTTCTTGACAACATGTTTTTTGTAAAACATTTTCTTTATTCCCTTGTCAATATATTGTGGAAACAAATTTACAAATATTATATTATAATTTGATACTAAGTAATATTCAAGTTTATTTACTAATGCAGAAATCATATGTAATTTAAACAGAAGGGATTTACACCCTAAGAACATGTGCTTAAAGGGTGTAAATTCCTTCTGTTTAAATTATAATTTCATACATAAATAAATGAAAGAAAAACATTGTTTTTTTCCTTTTTTTCTTTCTTTATTTATTTATATTAATTAGCATAGGAAGAAACAATAAACTGTTGCTGACATTTAATCTCAAATGACAATTTTTAAAATAGTATTAATTCCAAAATTTAGTATCACTTTTAGTTTTGCCATAAAATTTACTATAAAAATGTGAGAGATTTTATTTAATATTCCATTCAACAAAAAGTAAATCAAAAGGGTTCAAAATGCTTTAGATTTTTATAAACTAAATAATTGCAATTTTTTCAGGTATTGATACAATTTTCCTTTCTTCCCTTACAATTCCATTTATCATTTTATTGTTTCTCATATATTACAAAGTAACTTTACAAAATCTTTGATAATATGATCAAATGCATAAGCAAACTTTTCTTTTAAATTTTTATGCAGTTTATATATTTATTACCAAATTGCAATGAGTTTTTCTTATTAACCAATTTTTTTCCATGGAAAATCACATTCAAGTGGCTCTCAGATTTGTTATAGTTACAATATGTTACAGGCAAAGTGGGGAAAACTGGGAATTCTATATAATGTGATGTTTGGGGGCAATTTCACTCTCATTTTTGGCAAAGTATGAAAAAAGCTTTTACCAAAAATATCCACAAGAAAATATAAGAAATCTGATTAGAAGTAACAGGTTTTTTCATATTTATCCTCTGTTGTAAAAATATTTAGAATGAAAGAAACTGTTGAAATATTGCTTTTTGTGGGGTTTTTAGTAAATAAAGATGTTTACCTATATGTTAGATTTATATTCTAGAGTTTCACTTTCTTCATTTTGAGTAGTACTTTTTAGTAACAAGCCTTCTGCCAATAAAATATGATACTAACAAGTTAGTGTGTGATGATGGTAGTAAAATGCCAATTTTTCTTTAAACATTGAACAATTCAGGAAACAAATAAACTGCATTTTTACACCATTGTTTTGAAAGTAAAGCTCCAAGAGTGAAAGATTTTCAAATTATATAAATATTCAAGAATATAAATAATTTCAAAGCAATTATCTTTCTATTAAGTATAAAATGTAAATATAAGATTTACTAACAATTTCAATCATTAATTTTCTTAATCACATGTTAAATATATGAAATTAAACATTGCCATCATCTTTATGACCTCAACCATTCATGCTGAGAGTGTTTTATATTTTGTTGATTTTCCATTTGGCATTTTATAGAATGCCTAGGAGATATTTAGAAATGTAATCATTTCGTACTTAGATATCTCACTTTTGACATTGTATAAAATTCCTAGGCATTCTGTACAATGCTAGTTTTTACAATGCCAGTTTTCACACTTTGTTGTAACATATACATGCAATTTGTGATTAAAAATTGCTAGATAATAGAGCAATCTTAATCTTTATACATTATGTACATTATATATATATATATATATATATATATATATATATATATATATATATATATATATATATATATATATATATATATATATATATATATTGTAACCCTTAGTTTCTTTCATAAAGAAACTAATGATTGGGAAGTAAATAGTAGGATTAGTTTCTCAACTATATCCGAGTAAAAAAAATTTTTTTTAAAAAGTTAAAGGCTTTATTTAGAGAGACCAATAACCATGTGGCTTAAATTTAACATATAGAGAAAGACCTATTTGTATTTTATTTAAAATTATAGCATATCATTATGTAGAGGGAAAGGGGGTTGACTATTGCACGCACTGTAATATCTAAAAAAAATATTGATTTAGATATCTAAACAGAAAGGTCTTTGTGAATCGTAATATTTATGAATAAAAATGTTAGTACAAATTGAAATTGAACTTGTTATAGATAGCATTAGTTTGACAGTTCTTTTCATGAGAATAGGTTTAAATTTTTAGGAAATCAGTAAAGATATTTTATACTAATATGAATAAAAGATATTTTGCACTAATATGAATATGAACAAGCAGTTCACTATTTATTATTGTATGTGTGTGCATATGTGCATGTATGATGCTTATATAGATTTTTTTTCTTCATGGAAATTTACACATTGTACTCTAGATTATCTGATAGTATAATGTAAAATGAATTTATTTTGTATGGGTTTTACAGGAATTAGTTATTGTTTTCAGTTCTAAATTTGATTTAAGTTTTAAAGAAGAAATTTATTTATATAGAATCAGTTTTATAAAATACCTGCGATTATATATATATATTTTATGTTTCTCATAAATCAGAGCAGTGTAAAATGTGTTAAGAAAGGAAAAATTAAAATGTAATTGGAGCTGAAAACAATAAACCAAAACCAACATTTAACAAATGGTGTCAAAAGATTACCTTGAGAGAATGGTCAATTAGAAAAATCAAAGCAAAACAAAAACTTGCAGGTGGCCTTTTTTATATATAAAAGCTAGTGCAAATGAAGTACAGGGGGGACTTTTCTTGAAAATTCAATATCTGATCATCTTCTCTGACCATTTTCTCTCAGACAGCAACTGACTCAACTTATTAAGAAGTGTGTATATATTACTTAAGATGAACAGCTAAAAACAAATAATGAGTGTACAGATCTCTCTCCAAAATCAATTATGGCAAAATTAGCTCATGACAAAAAGTTCTATACTCAATATCTTAATCTTTGTATTTGGCTTTTAAAAGAAGACACCTCAGGAACAATATTTTATCCATAGCTTAATTAATTAAAACTCCAAGGAACAATTGGACTTTAATATAAAGTTAGTTAAATACTCATCATACTTATTAGTAAATTTTTTTGATTATGACTCCAGTAAGCATATATGTGGGAAAAGAGCATCTACAACACTATTTTGTTTGAATTTTTTTTCCTCATAAAAGAAACTAAAAAAATGAAGCTTAAAGAAATAAAGTTATGGACTAAAATGTGAAACCAAGCATCTGGATTCAAACCCAGGAAGAAAAGTATTTAAAATGCAAAAATAATCTGCAGGACTAATTTTCAACAATTTTAATTATAGTGATTAAATATGAAGACATCAAGTATCAATGTAGCTACATCCTGAATGAAGAGAATTTTATGTGTCCATAATCATATAATGTGTTTTCCAAGGCAGTGAACTGAAAAATGGTAATTGGTATGTGGACAATACATATGTGTTTTCTGTCAAATTGGCCTTGACCATACAAAGTATTCAGACTGAGCTTTGAAGGAACCCAAACCAAATAGAAAATGCATAATGTTTTATTGTTTATTTATTTTGCTTTTATTTATATGTTCGTTAGTATGTTTAATAGATATTTAACAGTTATAGGAATTTTTTTTTTTTTAAAAAAAAAAAAGAGAAATGATTTTGACCTATAAGAAACTTGAAAAAAAATGTTAATGTGTAATAATCAGAAAACATAAATGCTTATATATTTGTCATAATAAAAAAAAGGGGGAGAAAGTTGTTTTTTTATTATCAAAATTATATGCCTATTATTAGATGTGTGAAAATATTTGAATAGTCATTGCTATGCCTTAACATGTAGATGCGATCTGTATGATTGTGAGAGGTTGGATGAATGTTGCTGGGTACTTGACTTTTGAAATTAATATAGTACATGGGTTTGGTTCATGATCGGTCAAAACTGTCATTTTGCATTAAGACTATAATCACCCTGTGTGTATATGTGTGAAGCTGTAAATGCTAAGTATTACTGAGGTAGACTTATCATATCACCTTGAATGGATAGATAGGCAATAACTATCTTATAATTTAGTTACTATGTATGCAGATTTTGGGAGATCGAGGACTTGATCCCAGTTCCACTCGTATTTATTATTTAGGTAGGGAATTATTAATATAGTTGTCTATTTAAAGTAAATGTGTAGAGACTAGTTCCTCACATAATATGTAGCCTCAGGAAGAAGGCAGTTCTCTGACCAATGCTAACATTTGAAGTTATGAATTGTTTAATTTCCCTTACTGAGACTCTAATTTGTGCATTGTGAAGTGCTGCATAGTGCTATAAAATATCTGGAGGGTTTTTTGCAAGATAGGATACACATTGCTATGACAGGGTTAGGGTTATAATCAGATGTGTGTTGATGTGGGGGATGACAGGGGGTGGCATTAATTTATAAGCTGGACGATCGGTAATCAGAGTTTGTGGAAGGTAATAAAATTAGACATTGTCAAGTTGTGGCAACATATTAGCATATCAAAATGTATACAGTCGCTAAAGTGGTAACATGATGATCAGAATTACAGGGGGATAGCGGTGAATATTTAGTATGCATGGAAATAAAACTATGGTTTTATATTTCAGCCAATTATTTAGAATGATTAGAAAGTTTGGATATAACATTATCTTGGCATAGGAAATACAAAATATTATTGCTTGTTGGAATAGTTCAATTTATAATTATTGTAATGAAGGGGGGGGGCAAGAAATTGAGTACGCTGTTGGGTAAAGTTATAAGATAATTTCATATTTATATTTAAATGCGGAATTCTGATTCCCAGCATAAGTGCATTAACATTAAATTGAAATATGGGTCAAAACAGTGATTAAGTTTTAAGGAAATTTAAATAATCTGAAAGTATATATATTTTTTATTTTATTTATTTTTTTTAGTTAAAGTGAATTTCATATAAAAAGAAGTACATTTTTATTTTACAATGAGTATAATATTTGAGATTGTAGTGATACTATATATGTGTGTGTTTCTTTTCTTGCTTTAAGTATAATAAATATTTGTTATTGTTATGAATTTACATATGTTTCTTGTATTTATATTTCAAATGTCTAGAACCTATATCCAGCACCTATATCCAGTACTTATATCTAGAACCTATGTCTAGAACCTTACCGCCTTATAACGTATTCTACATACTGCCATAACCAATTTTATAATGATACCAGATCACATTTCAATTTATGAATTGTATTATGTTGATTGATTTCCAGGATCAATTTCCATGATTGATGTCCATAGTTTATTTCCACGATTGATTTCCATAACTCACCTTTGTAAAATATTAACCAAGAAAGATTTTTTTTTAAATAGGTTAGGAACGATCATTTCATGGGGATAAAGAATATACCCAACTCATAAAATGTAATCGATTTAAAAGTACTAGTTAAATGTGGCAAACAGATGATCCGAAATAAAATAAAATGAGAGAAAATAGTCAATTTAGATATATTAAATTTAATTATTTGGTTCTTTGCAATGATATGAATATTAGGAGTAGACATAAAATCCATTTTCTGCTTTTGGTATTTAATATGATTTCCCACTGGCAAACTCACATTAAAATTCAATTTAGCAAATTTTGGGATCATATCCATTGCATTGTAATCATTAGTAATTGTACCTCATTAGCAGATCAAGATCTTGAGAAATTTGAATATTTTAATTATTAAATCTAAGAGAGCTAGCTTGGAAGTTAAATAGTGTAAGTATTAAAATCAGGAAATACTATTATAATAATGATAATGAATCTATAGTTAGTTGGAAGGCATATATGTGTGTTTAAGAAAATAAGATTAAGTGTGTCAGTTAAGAAGATATAAAGGAGAACATAACACATACATTTAGTGTTATATAATTGTGACTATTAAAAGTGATAGATGCTGGAAACAAACAAAAAAATCACAGTTGGGTTATATGGGAAGGATTTATAACCTTTCTTTTATTCTACTTCAAACTAAATAATAATCTTATATTATATATTATAAACATAAGTTGCGTCGATTACTAATTTATTTCTAGCCATTTATGTATTAGAAATATACACAACATTCTTGTAGTTACCACTCGAGATCATACATCTATATAAAGTTGTGGAAGAAAGTTGTCTATATTATTTAGTTAGCAGTAATAACTTATCACGAGAGGATTTACATAATTGTTATTAAGTTTAAATTAAGACCAGAATAAATTGAATTGGATGTATCAACATTATATTTTTTTTTCAAACAATTTGATTACTTCCTTCATTATATCCTATAGTAATAAGCATGGATGATGATCTCTGGTGGGCATTACGATTTCATAGTTACAATTTGGTGCCTGGGTATACATAATCTTATTATTACTGTCATTAGATAAACACACTAGCATTCCTTGTTCGGTTCCAGAGTTATTTTCAATCGACTATCTACTTGCATAAAGTTGAGATTAGAATATATATATATATATAAAACCATTAGAAATCAGTCAATACTTAGACAATCCCAATATAGACAACAATCAACAATTTCAAACTGTTATCAAGGCAACCTATAAGTCATCAACACTAAATTAAAATGCATATCATTTTTTATTCAGTCAGAAATAATATAATCACATATTTCAACACTCATTTTCTTGGCAGTTGCATTAAGCACTCATCATCGTTTTTCACAATTACATAAATAACATTATATTTTTACAATTGATAAACAACATTACCTTTCTGCTTGACAGATATGAAATTTTTAGAATTATTCACTAACTTATTCACATTATTTTAACACAAAATGAAACATATACTTAAATATATCTTTGAAAATTTTCACTTGAGCATTTGAAATATATGGAATAGATATGCATTTTTTATTCTCAATCTTCAATTCCTTTAACTCTTTTTAAATTGACATAATATATTGTTAATCTGTTCAATCTTATAACCAACTTCTATCAATTCCTTGGCAAATATCTTAATATTTTTTTAATTTATCACACTGGTAAATAAAACATAATTTTTTATTACGAAATAAAAAAGATATACATAAGTAAACATATATATATACAAATCTATATTAATCATAAAATATATAAACATTACTACTTTCAGCTAGTCGTTATAGTTTTATAAATATATAATAACAATCTTATATTTTCATTTACTATTCGTGGGTTAAATGTCTTAACATTTATATATTTTAACTATTAGAAAAAAATTTGTAATTCAAAAAAGATATTCTAGATGTCACTACATACATTGTTGTGCCAGTAAAGCATACACATACATACATACTTTGAAGGTTACTTATACAAATGTGACTGCAAGATTATTATTTTTTAGATAAAATATATTTGTTGTTAAATAATTTATTTAAGTGTTATTCATTTATTTATTTAGAAAATGATAATAGATTACATTTATTTTCATTTACTGTAATATATTGTTGACGGAAACAACTTTTCTAACACAGGCAATAAAAAATTCTCACGAACTCTCCCGTAATTTTCTACACATCTGTGAAGAGTTGTTTTCTTCCACAATATTACGAATATATAAACTGCTATATTACTAATTATTAAACAAAAAATAGATATGCATGCATGTGTTTTTATTATTTTATCTATTTTTTTTTGTAAATGTCATGATTTTAACATTTATTTTAATTTTGCAGGTAATCCATGGATTTGTGATTGCGAACTCGCATGGCTTCATAGTTTTTTGACACAGAACACTCAACTTTATCCTTACAAGCTGGAAGAAACGGTCTGCTCTGCTCCAGCAAATTTTATTAACATCAGTATTGCTCGGATTGATATCTCTCAATTGGGATGTCCGGTATCTGAATCAGTTGATAATTCTTTAGAACCTGAATCTCATACAACTGTTACTACTGCTGTACCTCCTGCCTTTTTAATTGGAAGAACACCACCTCCACGAAATTATGGCTTTTCCTTTAATTATAGTAACAATTTAGCACAAAGTCGTGGTAGGGGTAGAACTGTAATAAATCTTTTAGGAGAAAAGTCCGAAGATGATGATAATCTTTTTACTTATGTTACAAGCAGACCACAAACGCCATTAGATACAAATAAAATTGAAGTCAATGATCGAGCTTCTGACACTATTAGTATTAAGTGGGATGATCTCCCTGTAGAAGGAAACAATGGATTTAAAGTTTTTCATGGTTTTCATGGGGATTTTAGAGAAAGCCGACAATTACCTTCTGCAACAAACAAATATACAATAAGAAATCTGAATCCTGCTACCCAATATGTTGTGTGCGTTATATCAATCGATCAATGTGTTGAAGCTAGTACTTTGTCAGACCCTAAAGAAAACACACAAATTACATCAGCTCATGCAACTGCAACAACAGTTAGTATAGAGTGGACAGTTAGGGAACAAGTTTCATCAGGATTTAAAATAATTTATCGGGAGTTTGGCTCTAAAGACTTCAAAGAGGTTGCATATTTGCAGCCTTCAGCTCGTAGTTTTACAATTCCCAATCTACCATCATCAAGTTATCTTATTATATGTATAATGACAGAAGATAAGACATCTCTAACTAGTTTTTCTTGGCACCAATGTACAGAAGTCAAAACAAATGATCCTTAAAACTACTAATATTTATAATCAAAGATGTGAACTTTTAATATATACAGGATGTCTCATAAGTTCAGAATGGGGGAAGGGGGGATGCCTTTATTTACAGAACACGCTCAAATATCCACTATTATTTATATATATAAATTTATAATTTTTATTCAGAATAACAAATGTATAATTACTGTTGCATTAGTATGCTTCAGTATGCACTCATGCTTTAGTTGATAATTGGAAAATAGATGACTTCTTTAAAAAAAACCTGTAAAAAAGTAAGTAATAGCTATCATTGTTTTCATTAGTGGATCAGCTCAATGATTCTGCTAAGTGATTTACTTTCTATTAATATTCTTCTTTTTTTTTTTTAAATGTTGTAATACATATATTGACACAGCTTGTGTCACTGGCTTATGATCATGATCTAGATACATTTGCAGTGGCTTTTCTTCATCTTTGATTTTTTATAAAAAGTTATTTATTTTTTCTTACTCATATACATCATAGTCTATAAACATAAAAAATATATACATTAACTT
Source organism: Epiperipatus broadwayi (assembly GCA_028023455.1). Classification (NCBI taxonomy): domain Eukaryota; kingdom Metazoa; phylum Onychophora; class Udeonychophora; order Euonychophora; family Peripatidae; genus Epiperipatus; species Epiperipatus broadwayi. The sequence continues at coordinate 317,598 of JAQFVV010012873.1, read as the reverse complement.
TATAATTAGAACTTATAGACACCTGTTTATATATTTAATTTAGTACTCAATTTTTAAAGACATTTAAAATAGCCAATAAAAATGACATTTACATGAACACAGTCAAATGTGTATGTATCAAGCAAATTATTAGGATAAACCAGAGGATATAGAAGCATTCAGCTGATCTTTCAGGGTATTTCTGGTATTTATACTTAAAGATAATCTGATTTTGATTTTATTCACTTGTAGCACTTTTAATTTCCAAGCCTGAACCTTTTGTGTTCTTTTATAACTGGGATACCATAGTATTAAAGGTAAAATAATACATAAAATTATGAGGTACCGGAGTACCAACTGCTATAAAAATTAATGTATGTACATATTTTTTTATTTATATTTTTTATTCTTTAATAATTTTATTTTTTCAAGATGGTATATTTTAGAATATAGAAATTTATGTAAATTATTTTTTTAATTATTTTTTAAATAAAATGTATAAACATATCCTTTTTCATGTTGTTATTGTTATTGTTATTATTACATTTTTTATAGCTTTAGAATATTAAATAGTAGTTAATTTTGGAGTAAAAGTAACCATTATAAAAACTGTTGCTCTTTTTTCTATTTTATATCTAACCATTTCATTGAAAATCTGATAATGGAACGCTCAAAGCCCTCATTGGTGCCAACCTTCTCATCCTACCCAGGTTGACCATAAGTCACTCTAACCCTCATGTATAGGACATAACCCATTTACATGCATATATGAGGGATGGTCATGGGTAGGATCAGAAGGTGGGCACCAATGAGGGCTTTGAGTGTTCCATCATCATATTTTCAATAAAATGGTTGGCTAAAGAGTTGTGGGGTGGAGTGGAATGAAGTCTGTTCATTAAAATATGAAGATTGCCTATCTTAATATAAGCTGAGCATTGATTGTATATATGTGTGGAGATGATAATCTGGACCAACTGACGAGTGCTGGTTTAACACAAAATATGTTTATTGGTGATTATTTATTTTTTCAACATGTGTGTGATCAAGTGTTTTAGCAGTATAAGATAGCATGGATAGTTGAGGGTCGTTTGAAAGTCTGAGTTCAATCCCCCTATATATTACATATTAGAGTCCAGGTATGAAAAAGCCTGTACTTTAGAGGGAAAAAATTATATATTTTATATCTAGTTTTGGCTCTATTATTTGCAATGTGATTAAGTGTTTATTTTCTTCCGTTTTTTTATCCCATATTTTCATTGCTATCACAAAAATTAAAATTAAGTTTGACTTCAATTGTTTTTTTCATTGTTGTCTCACTATGCATTCTGATTATTTAAGAACTTAAATTTTATTTTATGATACTCTAACATTATAACTTGCTAAAATTATCGCAAGATTTTAAAATAGAATGTATTTATAGTGACACAATTATTAACCAAAATGATGATCAATAGTTATCATTAGATGTGGTTTAGAACAGTGGTAGAGTTCAAGACCTAAGAGGTAGTAGTTAATATATTCTAACCCAACCGGCTTGAACTTCACAATATCTCTCAGCGTTTAATTAGTAGATTGCTTTTTAGATCGCTTATATTATTTAGGCACTTCAACTTGCTTTGTTGCAGGAGACAACACATGCATAAAAGTTAAATGTGAGTATAATGTTTTAAATAAAAACTTTGTTTCGTTTACAAAAATAAATATAGCTATTTTAATGGAAATATTTATAGAAAATGGAAAAAGATTTTTGTTTTATTGCATTTATACTGACTATGAACTTTCTCATTTATTTGAATTCAATTAGTAAAGCATTTTTATTAACTTTTAGTTGAGAGTGATAACTTTATTTGGTGATTCTTTTTAGCTACATTATAAGTAATTTTCTTTTTGATATCCTAAAGTTGAAAAAGTCAGAAACTGCTAGATTGCACTATTATAATTAGTTATTGTCAAAAAGCAGATCATATCCATCAATCAGACTATATTCCCTAAGTCTTTTTATTTCTCAGTCTATTAGTAAAAATTATAAAAATAATTTTCTTCTTAAGTCCGTCAATCATTTTTTTATTCTCCTATATATTTCTTATTTTTCTAGAATCCTTTCCAATATATTTTTTATTTTTTTATTTTTTGACAGAATATTCAATCCAATTCCTCTTTCACTTTATAATTTTTTTCAATAAGTAATCATTTTCTTACATTAATCTCATTTTTTCAACTTATCTTTATCATTCTCCCTACATCTTGTATTTGAAGGCTTCAAATTTATCCCCACTTTTTTTCTGATTGTCCACATTTTTATTCCGTATAAAATAATAATTTAAGCAAAATATTTAAAACTTTAATTTTAGATTCTATTTTAATGAACAGAATAACTTCATATGACTATTTAATTACTGTTATTATTATCCTTTTTCGTTTACTCTATTATCAGTTAATCAATTTTCCATAACTTTCTATTTAATACTCATTCTTCTCATTTTTCACTACCTATTTTTAATGATTTAGTTTATTTGCATTTATTTTTATAATAAACTTTCTAAAAGCTCTGTCAATCTATATTTTATTAGGCTCATTATAACTATCTTCAAATACTACCATATTATATTATATTGTCATCAAATACAAAAAACTGATTTTATCCTTATCAACACAACAATCTTTTCCTAACCCACAAATATTTTTTTTTAATTAAAATAAGAAATATATTCATTTTTTTACATATATATCTTTGAAAAATAATCATCTTAGCAAATTATTTTTTCCACATTAATAGAACGTATCTCTCAACAATTCTTTCCCAGTCCAGTTGCTTTACTTGCTTCTCTATATCTTTTTCTAAATCCCAAGTGTATTTCAAAGAAGAGTATATTTAATTAGAAATTCTCTTTTTAATAATATTCATCCATGCTGTTAAACACTCTCCTGAGTCATAGATCACAAGTATCAACTAATACTTTCAAACTTTTTTTTTCTATAGTTTTTTAATAATTCCTCCGGAAATTTCATCATTTCCCTGTATTTCACCAGCTTTCATCTATAACTTTTTTTTCCATCATTTACAACTTATTTAATTTTTAACTACCATCTTTTTTTTAATTAATATAGTTGAAGACTTGGTATTTTTATAATATAAATAATTTATATATTCTTACTTTATTTTATTTTTATTTTTCCTGCAATTACATTTACTCTCTCATATTTAGCAGTACTAATTTTATTTCTTAAATCTTTAATCTCAGTTTTTCCTTTACCAGGTTTCTTTCCTCTCCCTATAAAAATCAGTTAAAGAAATAGAAAATAAATCAGCCAAATGTTTATTTATTCAATGTTCAAGTGCTTCTTAAAATTAATATTTAATTACTATCTTATTTTTTAAAAAATTCAAAAATTTATATAATTTATTTTATCATCTCTACATTTTCTGTACAATCTATTAAGCACGTTTCACTTGAAAATCAGTCATTACTGAATCTAAAAAATTTTTTCATTATTTTTATCTTTCAGTACTTTTCAATCACTTGCTCAGAATATTTGTTTCTAGATCATTTGTTCCAATCATCATTGCAACCTCTTTTTTTTAATTTAACTCTTTAATATATATATATATATATTTGCTTTAAGTTAAACAAATAATTGTATAAATTTTGAAATGACTTTCAATTGAATATTATGATTCTAAAAAAAATATATTGAATTGAAATTTGTACATACCTGCAACACTCCATAGCTTAAATAATGAGAATTTTAAATGTATTGTATATTCTTATTTTTAAAACCAACTCTCTTTTTCTTTATTTAAATAATTTCTTTTTATCTTTTTCATTTGCTTTATTTTTAATACAATTAAGCATGAACTGCTTTTTATTTTATAAAATATGATTATATTTATAAAATAAAAAGTAGTAGATGTGTTTGTCCTTTGATAAAGTCAGAAGCATTTTGCATAAAAGATATATACCTAGAAACCTAATCAGATGAGTTAAATCAATCAATCTCTCTCTCTCCCTCCCTCCCTCCATCCCCCCTCCCCCTCCCCTCCCCCTCCTTCTCCCCCTCTCCCTCTCCCTCTCTCTCTCTCTTTCTCTCTCTCTCTCTATCTATCTATCTATCTATCTATCTATCTATAAACCTATCTACTTTTTTCCCTGCATTATTTCCCTATAATTTATATGTCAGTCCTGACAGATTTCTTCTTTTTTTTAATCTTATCCCATTGTAAACTGTTTTATTAATTTCAGTATATTCCTTCATCATTACTGTTTATTTTTTTCACAAAGAAATCACTATTTTTGTAACCGTTTTCTGTTTCTTTGCTCATACAACATATCCGATTCATCTTTCAATAAACTATATTCTAAAAATAAATGTTCTATGCTCATTCTTTGATTAATAAACCATATTTATAAATACTATTTTTATTCTCTTTTCTTCTTTCCTTGGTATTCAAAGCTGCCATGTAAAAATAAATAGCATTAAAGAGTTCTTAGAGCCCTCTATGAAAAACACTACTTACATATATATATATATGAAACAAATTAATAAAAGAATGGTTATTATCCGGGGAGGAGGATGTTGTAAAAAAAACCATTTACTTTTAATTTAAGTTTATAATAAATAGTTTCAAATAGTGAGAAAATGATTTGCAGTGCTTTTAAAAGTAAGTAATAAAGTGATATATGTAAAAAATAATAATTTTTTTTTTTTTTTTGACTGACAGGTCGCTTTTTTATTTTTTTTATTTAAATATTTGTTTTTTTTTTAAATAAATAATATATGTATATTTTAAAATATTTCAATTTTATTTTTTTGAAGTTAATTAAAAAGTTCATAAAAAGAGAGCTTTTTTAAAAAAATACATGATGGAATATGCAAAAAATATAAACCATAATATTAGAAAATGATATGTTTGGGCTGTATAAATGTTTCATGAATTTGTTATAAAACTTACTTTTTTATGGTTTAAAATATCTTTATTTTGAAGTATTTCACTTATGTTTTAATGTTATGAAAATATGGAGTTATTTTTTAAAAACAAGTTTATTTACATACAATAAAAAAATGCATATAATAACATAATTATTATAGGAACATGTAATATAACTTTGTTTTAACAAAAAATGTAGTTCATTAATATTATTTATAATTTCCAAAAAACAACAGAATTAGAAAGTAACAAACACATACATTACACATAAATAAAGGATAACCAAAAGAATAAGTTGGATTTTTAAAATGATTTTCATATATAAATCACATCCAAGTATTAAGAAGGTACAAAGAAGAAAATTTAAAGAAGCTGCTCACATGAAAAATGAAAAAAAATTCCATAAACCAACCTAATGTGACTATATATAATGTATGGAAACCACTAATCAACTTTGCTCTTAGGAAAAAGTGGAGAAATCAGGGGGAACCTCATAGATAAGTATATGAAATTTCTACTGATTGTTGCCTTTGGCAGGATGGCTCAGTTGGTTAGACTGCTTCCATAAAATTCAATACTCAAGAATTTAAGGTCCAGGTTCAAATCTATTATTGTCACTGGTCAGGCCAGCAACATCTGAAGAAGAGTGGAGAATAATACCTCTCAAAATGTTGTGCATATACTAACCTGTTTGATGTGTTATTACTAACAGTTGAATATATTTGGAATATTTAAATAAAGTTAAATTTTTCTAAAGAAATAGTCCAATATAAAAATATTATTAAAACAATATATTTGGAATATTTGAATAAAGTTAAATTTTTCTAAAGAAATAGTCCAATATAAAAATATTATTAAAACACCATCATCACAAACCCTTCAGAAAAACAATACCTATAATTGTAAGTTATCATTATGTTTTGAATTTGTTGATTATGAAAAATCATTTCTTCTATAAGCATTTTCACAAAAGATTAAAACTTTGTACAGTCATGATATATAGAACCTTATATCATCATTTCAAATCAATTGCAGTGATTAGGTTACACTGTGATACTAAGAAAATTGGCATTGATAAAAATATACAGAAAGTGAGTTTATATCTTCAAAACTTTTTATAGTGCTTTTATTGTAAATATTTGACGATTTAAAATGTGAAGGTAGGAAACGAAAAGTAATAGATTATTTAATTCACCAAGATTTTACAATTGATGTGATTGTTTTTGCAAATAATGCTTCAGAACTTCAGGAAATACTATCGGATATGAAAGCATAAAAATAGGATTACAGATAAATTCTAAAAAGGCTAAAACAATGCTGAATAATTTTTCACAGAAGAAAATAAAGATTGATAATCATAAAATAAGTTAACAAATAATTTGGTTTAATTATTATTACAAATAAAAACTTAATGGATATAATTACTAAAAAAAGAACTGTTTTTGTTAAAAATAACTTAATATTAAAGGAAATATGGACCATGTGTTTGAAAATGAAAATTTTTAACATGTGTTTATCAGTTCTTACATCTGGATCTGAGAGTTGGACATTTAATAAAAGAGTAAAATAGAAACTTCAGACTCATAATATAGAAATATGGGTAACAAAAATTATTTAAAAGCCAAATATATAAAATAGACAATAAACAGGTGTCACTGACATCATTGCAAGAATTAAAAGCTGAAATGGAATTAGTCTGAATATATTTCTAAAAGAAATGATAATAGATGTGTAGTTAAAATCTTAATTGGATCTCAGTTGATTTTAAAAATGTAGAAAAATGTCACATGAGAGATTAATGGATTCAATACATTTATAAATAGTGCGATTTCATTGGTATGCCACTAATTCTTTATTATTGCATTAATGGAGTAAAAGAGGGATTACAGTAATTGAATAGTATGCTGATTATTATCAGCTTAATGTTACATGCAACTTATTTATGCAATAGTTTATTGTGTTAGGACATTATACATCAATAAAGATTTTATATTTCAAATGGAACATAAAGGAAGAGTATACTGAGTATTTCAATTATCTAAAATCAGATGCTAGAACATTAATTTATAACTTAAAATATAAAATTAAGCAATAACCATTAAATACGTATACTTCAGCTTCAAGTGATCACAACATCAAATTATGGAATTGTCTAGACAGGGTTTAATAAAGAAAGAATAAGATAGGGTAATGGTGGTGCTAATGTCTGGGCTGCTTTTATATTAAGGAAATTCATTTATGAGACATGATGGTGTGCTTATGAGAGTAGTGAATGGAAGTGCGACTTTTGTTTCACATTATATGAGACCGATTTGCCACACTCCAAATTTACGGAGATCAGTCACTGGAACAAAGAAATATTCAGCCTAAATGGGATCACACTGATGGTGAAAAAATCCCATTATTAATCAGGTCCAGGATCCATTCTTCTATCATGGGCTGGAAGTGATGAATAAATAGCTCGGGACTTTCCCCGATGCCTACATTGGAAGAATAGCATACAATTAAGAAATAGACCGATATTAGCAATGCTTGGACGATATATATAACCATTATTTCTGGTGCTTAAAGTTAACCCAAGGTATTAGTTATTCCTTTTGTTGATGGTATGATCAAATTATTTAAGCTGAAGTAACGAACATTATGACACGTATTTTGAAATATAAGATAGATTTCTCGCTTTAGTAATTTTCTTTCTTTTAATAAATTTAAAATATAGAACTCAATTTTCCCCCACCCTATGCCATCTAACTTTAACAAACTGAAGCAATTTCCTGAAATTAAATGGATAGTGGGAGAGGAGAACAATAAATAATCAATCAAATTTTTGGGTTTGAGATTACCAAGACAGAATTATACTATTGATTATTTAATGATTGTACAACCTCTTAGAGCTAAGATCCATACTCAAAGATTCCACTTCAATATAAAATGGCAGGTTTTAAAGCTTTTCTGTTTAGGAATTCAAAACTTTGAAAGTTTGAAGCCGAGAGAAAAAATAATTTAAAGTGTTATAAAAAAGATTTAATTAAAGTTGGTTATTCTGGGTCATGCTTGATAAATATATAAATAAATTTAATAATAGACATAAATATGATAGAACATCCAATTCTAAACCATGGACTGACATGCCTTACATTTCTAATATACATTCAAAAAATAATATCGATTGTGCACAAGGATTTCAATATTAGTTTTAAATTGGTATATGCCTAGATTGTCTGTTCTGCAATGTCAGATACTATGGAAATCGAGAATCACTCAGTATACTCATTTATATAGCAGAGCTAAATGCTGCAGTGCTTACAGCTCAGTATTCATAGACAATGAGAAAAAATCTAGTCATTCCTTTAAATCTGCTGGTGCTAAAATTATTTGCCTAAAAAATAATAATAGTAAAAGAAGCATGATACATTATTAGCTCTAAGAACTCCATAAATATAAGAACCAATCGCATTCCTCTTAACAGTCCTTTAATCTAATGACCTAACCAACTGCTAGGTCAATTTGCACTTGCAAATCTTGCTAATATTCACTTTAGTCGTGCTTTGACAAACGTAAACCGTATGGAAAGCATGACTTAGCAAAGTAATAAATATTGTTTATACCAAAATATAATTCAATAATAATTGATAATTATCTACATACTCTTATAGAATTTATTTTATTATATATAATCATGATAGACAAAATTAAATTATAATTCTTATTCCCAGAATGCTATAGAGTTATCAGCCAAAGCAACAGTTGGAAGGCAAAAGCAAAGAGTGTAAGAATTCTTTTATAATGAATTCTAACTGTCATTGAATGAAGACTATTTATTTAGATACTAATAACTGCATATTACTTTCAAGTGAAAGGAAATTGCACGAATCGTAAGAATGACTTTCTAATATTAATTAATATATTGGGGGATTTGGTGAAAATAGAAGAAATAGTAAAGAGACAATTGATTTAAAAAGTGAATATGTATTTTACTACAAAGGCCCAATAATAGAAGTGCAAGTAAAATGGGATTTATTAATAATAAAAAACGGTAGAACAATATTGAGGGGAGTGTTGCTATATCAGACAGAGTAGTGAGAATAATTATTCAAGTGGAAGATACCAATTACAAATAATTCAGGTTTCTGCTCCAATAAGTTCTCATTGTGATGAAAAAGTAGAAGATTTTTATATAAATATACAAAATGCATTTGATTAATCCAGACAGCATTTTTAAATTGTTATGGAATAGAAAGATGAAAGTGCAGTAGCTAAATTTGGTTATTGTAGCAGAAATGAGAGAAGACATGAAATTTTCCAAAAAAGGAAAAGGTATATTATGAATTCTTTCTTAGATAAAAATGTCAAACAGATGTGGACATAAAAGCATCAGAATGAAGATACAGCAGAATTGAAATATATTTTGACTAACAGAAAATATATATTTCAAAATTGTAATGTTCTTAATAAATTTAATACAGGGAGTGATCGTCAGTTTTTTGAGATGTAAGATAAGAATTAATGTAAAATTAAAGAGATTAAATTTATTAAAAAAGATTAATAATGGTTGATATTATTAATCTTCAGAACTACTCCAATGAATTTAAAGTAAAACTTGCAAATAAATTTATATAAAGATATTAACAGACTTCAAAGAAAATTCAGCCTTGAGTGAAATTAATAAGAAAATGGCTAATACTCTTTTAAAAATTGTGTAGCTGAAAAAAGTTAATTCATCAGAAATTATTTTACTGAGATAAGATAATATATGTAGAAAGAAATATGAATTTTTTTTTTAATGATCCATTAAGAAAAATTGAATATTTACAGTTTTACAAAATGGTATGAAAATAATGATATAAGAAAATATAAGTATAAATTTGACAAGGAAAGCTACAGAAGAGAATCAAGTCTCAAAAGTGTAAAATAATATTTTGCTATTAGAAGAAAAATAAATAAAATTAGAAAATTTGTAGAAGAGTTCTAGAGGTAAGGCTTGCAACTAAATCTATGAAGAAGAAAAAGGCCTCAGGAAATGAAATTGAAAAATTGTTGGCAAAGTTAAATAAACATGCATTAAATGATTGGTAAAATGTAATAACAATATTTATATGTAATAAAATGACAAACAAAATATTAAACATTAGAGACTTATTACTCTCTTAACAAAATAATTACAACTTATCTACAGAGAAACTTCAGATTCTAACCAATCAACAGAGCAAGCTGAATATAAAAGTGGTTTTGTCACAATGAATCACACCCAAGTATCAAGAAAAATTATAGAAAGACTGATAAATATAAGGATTATGAAACGGTATTCAACTTTATAAACAATTTTTTACACTAATTAAAGCATTGGATCATCAAAATATATTGTCATATTCTGAAAAATATTTCTCAAAATGTAACATCAATGATTAAATTGCATAGTAATGCTAAGAATATTATCATTTAGAATGATTTATGACAGGATAATTCTATATCTCCAAAATATTTTGTAGCAGTTATGCAAAAAGTATTTTGTGAATTAAAATCAGAAGCTAAGAAAATAAAAAATAAATGGAGATTATTAAAATCATCTAGATATTGTAAATGATAAGTTGTTGCTTCAATGTTTTGGAAATTTTTGCAAGAATTATCAGACTAAAAAAAAACAATGACTAAAGAATTATTCAGTGAATTTTCTTATAAGAAGAAAATAAAGATTGATAATCATGAATGAAAAGTTAACAATTACAAATAGCGACCAGATTTTTAATCTAAATGAAAACGTAATTGATGAAATTAATCACAGAATTAAATTTGGATGGGATGTTTTTAATGTAAATAACTTAGTATTTAAATGGAATATGCTATGGGTTTGAAAAAAAAGTTTTTAATACATATATTTCCCCCCAGGCATTTACCTATGGATCTAAGATTTAAACATTTAACAGAAGAACAATACAGATATTTCAAACTACTCAATGAAGTATGGAAAATTTTATATTAGGTGTGATAAAAAGAAATTTAAAATGATATACATGGATGAGAAAACAAACAGGTGTCGCTGATATTAAACAGAAATTTTATTTGATTAGGCGTAGAATTAGAAGACAATAATAGATGGACAGTCAACGTTTTAAATCAGATTTCAAGAGATTTTAAACGACCTAAAAAGAGACCTTATATGAGATTGTTGGATGAAATAAGGAAGTTCGTTGGTATGAAGTAGATAACAAAGGCCAAACATCAGATAAGCTCAATTAAACTTGAAGAGATCTTCATTTTGAAATGGATTGATAATGAATAAAAATAATGTTAATGTTGATAAAGAAAGAAAAAAGAGAAAGCTTAATATAATTACATTTGTTAATTTACAGGTTAGCTGGATAATTTTTTCCTTTAATTTTATTTGTAAATGTGTCTAAAAACTAATTCAATTATTGTAAAAAGTTAAACATTATCTTTTAAAAAGGTTTTGGACTACAGAAGTTTTTTTAATAATAGATATTGAATTACTGCTATTGGTTCCTACAGTATATTAAGCATTATTGTCAAACATTTACATTAACTTAAGATAAAGTGATAATCGTACTATAATATAAACCATCTAACTATATTTAATTATTTTTTAAATACCACATACAAGTCAGCTGGGAAAGATTTACTAAGTGTCTTAGATGCTAATCAAATAGTCATTTAGTTTCAATACATGTTTTAATTAATTAAAAAAATTTGAAAACAATATTGTGTTTTTACATTTCACAATCAGAATAATAATAATACAATATTTATATTTATTCAGACCTTTTAAAAGTTTAATTTATAAAACAATTTTTATTTTAAATCGGGGTTATTATTTATCCTTTTACTTATTATTATTTTATTTTAGGAAATATAAAAAAATATCTACAAAAATTTATTATGTGTTTATTTCTACTTTTCCTTTATTTTACATATACATATATTCACATACATTACATTTGTGTGTATTATGTAACCCAACTGGTTACTATATATATATATATAAAACCATTACAAGCATAAAGCTAAACTAGTCAATATAAAATCAAAACTACCCCAAATCCAAAATTAAATCAGACCAGCATAAAAATAATATTAAAACACGACCTATTCTGTCTAAATTGTCTCATAAAAAAATTCAAAATTGAATAATTAAAATCTTGCCTCTTTTCTAAATAATATCTATTCCTTTTATATAGATAAATAATTTTGTAAAACCTTACAAACGTATCTTTTAAAAAACTATTCAATATATATGTTTGTAACTTAAAAACTAAATTCTTATTTTGAATGATATTAGAAGGATTAAAAATTTGTCTAGATTGAGTGATAGGATAGAGTCTTTACGATGGCAGATTTATTTTCTTAAAAAATGTAGGAAATTTAGTGTTTTTCCTAGGTGCTGTGTTATTAATTTTAGTAGAAATAAAAAGTTGCTTCAAAATAAGAATTTAGTTTTTAAGTTACAAACATATATATTGAATAGTTTTTTAAAAGATACGTTTGTAAGGTTTTACAAATTTATTTATCTATATAAAAGGAATAGATATTATTTAGAAAGGAGGCAAGATTTTAATTATTCAATTTTGAATTTTTTTATGAGACAATTTAGATAGAATAGGTCGTGTTTTAATATTTTTTTTATGCTGGTCTGTTTTAATTTTGGATTTGGGGTAGTTTTGATTATATATATAAGTCACACTTAAAATATTTAAATTTAAATTATCCTGTTAAAGATTTAAACATTCTACAGATTATCATAAAGTAAGTTATTTTTTGTTGTTGATAAAAACATATATAATCATTATAGCAGCAAAATAAACTATCAGAAAATATATCGGCATTAATGCTTAAATATGTTAAATATTTGTCATATCTGACCTTGCCTTTAGAAGTGGACTATTCCACATTACTTGCCTGATTGGCTAACACCCAGTCGCTACCCAATGGGGATAAATCCTTTATTGGGATTTGCTTACATAATCTGAGTGTTTCCAGTAAGTAGGGGATCTGCTATTAAATAGTCAGCCTTTTTGGAGGCAAGGCAGAGAGCAATTACTTCTGCCAATCTGAACAATTGAATGTGCTCTTCAATAAACCCTCTATCATCAACAAAGGTATTTTCTCTAATCATTATCATAATGTCCATGCAATAAGACAGGTTTACTTAAGGATTGGAAACTGCTACATCTGCAGACAACTTGAGGCAAACTGTCCTGCACAGCTGGAAGAGTCTGAACTAGAGTCAACTCAAGGCAAGCTGTACTGCATGGCTGGAAGAGTCATACTTGAACTTGATGAGGCAGGCTACTTATATAGCTGGAAGTGAGTTCCATTATTTGGCATGACTACCTCAGCATTAAATTGTATGGACTATATTTATATGTTTTATTAACTAACACATGTAAATATTTTTGTCACTAATAAATTATACTTATTAATTAATGAGTAGGTCATCATTTGTCTGTCGGTTTGTAACTGAACCTGTAAATTTAGCCAAGCACAACAGATCTGGTGCAATTAGACAAAAAATTCTTTTCTCATGGCTGGAAAAATTATAGTCAAGCTCATTATAGAAATAAGCATATTCTTAGGTTGCATATTTGTTTTTGTTTTTTTGTTGTTGTTGTTGTTGTTTTTTAAAAAAAATTACATTTACCGTAATTCCATTACAGTGATTTTTTAAAATCACATAAAGCTGTCAAATAAAAATTGATTGCAAATGTAAAGACATGTCAGTTTGAAGCTACAAGCAATCATGAGAGCTTTACTCACAACACAGTGACAAAAGCTTGCCCTAGTGGTTGTTAAGCTTTGTTGAGTTAGTTACAACATCATAGTTGTAAAATCCAAAATTAAGAGTGGTAACTCTGAATAAAATCAAAAATTAAGAGTGGCAACTCTAAATAAAATTAAAAATAATTACGAATGGTATCTCACATAAATAATTCAAATTTTTGTTTCATTTTTATTTTTGTTCTTATATCTAAATTCCTGCCCTTGCACCAAATAACACTAAGTTAAAACAAGTTTTATTGTACCCTATGTTCACCATAACTCATCCGCTACCTCCATTTTTTATTACAGAATTTTCCTTAAAAATATAAACAATTCCCATGCGAGATTCTATCATCTTTTTAAGGAATCACTAATTTAAAAAAATAAAATTTCTTTTTTGGTTCTCTGTTGTATCTGCTATAACAATAATGCCAATATTATTATTTTTATTGGTATAATTAAAGTGTAAATTATAAAATCTTAGCAAGAAGCCTAAATGATTAATTATAATGGAAAAAAAATATTAATTATTCTTTTCATTTTTAATCTTTTATTAATATTTCTTAAATATTATCATTACTTTATAATTAATATTAAGAACAATTATAATTAATAATTACTTAATAATAACAGCAATAAAACAGTAGCAAAATGATAGAGGATTGTGCATAAAATCTCTATCTAGTGCCTACTCATGCAATATCCTCAGATTTGTTTCTAGCTTATAGCTTTCATTAGTAGGGAACTTTGGATCTGATAGCCCTGCACCTAGATCTTATGTGATCATGTGATATTTTCGAGGTTAATAACATTAAATTCACATTGCAGAATATTTATATTTAAATTGATTTAAATCACTAAAACATCACATGGAAAGAGTGATTACAGTTTAAACATTCGATACTGTTTGTTTGAAAGAGGAAAATATCAAAAAGTATTGGTATTATTTTTGTTAAAGGATATTATAAAAACAAATCTTAAAATTAATCATCTAATATTACTATTATATAATAATAATTAATTCCAAAAAAATTGATGAATATTTAATTTTTAAAAAAATTACTCAATTTTATTCACAGAAGATAGTTTATGTAAGTAATAAATGAATTTAAAAAGACTTTATTTGTATGACAGATATATAAGCTTTATAATGTATTTATAAGAGCAACAATTTATGGAACTTAATAACTATTTACTGGAAAAAATAAGTTTGTATAAAATTGTTTCATATTTAATAAATTTAGATTTTTAGGAAACTATAAAGATAGAAAGATTTTATTTTAGTAATAATACATAAGGGCATTAGAATTGTAAAAATTGATAAATTAAAATTTGAACTCTTTCATTGTAGGCATAAAATAATATGTTTAACAATGTATACTTGTTACATTAAAAAGCATAAACAATAGGTGTAAAAAAATATAAAAATTATTTAAAATAAAATTATTTTTTTACTGTCTTAAAACAAAAATTTTAAAGCTGTCAAGTTTTAATTACTATTAAAATTTTGATTTAAAAAGTATGTCTATTGTCTTTTAACAATAGAAATAAATGATATTCGATAATAAATAACAATTTATTTCAAATAATTCATTAATCTTGAAGTAAAAATAAAATCACTTACCTGTTGATCTACTATTTGATATTTAATAGGTACTCCATTTTCAGCAGTTCGACCACTATTAATTGAAACTTTATCCTAAAAAAAAAAATTAGAAAAAAAAAGTTTATACATACAATGTATATATTCTCTATATCTATGTATGATGAAATTTATTATAATATATTATTTTTGTTGGTTTGTTTTACGTATATCTTTATTAAACAAGCATTTGTATAAAATTTTTGGGAAAAAATAACTGAAAAAAGTTAGATAAAGAACATTATATTTAAATCTTATTAAAATACTAAATAAATTTAAAAATCTAAAAGTTAATACAATTTTAAAAAAATAATCATATGTACATAAATTATAAATATAAAATAAACAACATAAATAGTGTAATTTTTTAGAAGTGTAAACTAAGCTATTGTTTAATAGCCTCGATTCTGAAAGTCACGTGACATTTAAACATCAGAAATTAGCAGCTAAACTTCAATACAGAAACCTTTTTAGTGTTTAAATTCGTCACTCCATCCCAAAAAGACACAGGATATTTAATGGAAATAGTAATTATAAAAAGAAATCTTAGTAGTAGTTCAGTTGAGCTATATTGTTCCTACGATTGATGATATAGTCAATACTATGTTTTCATTTTTTTTCTTTTCATCTTTATTTCTTTTCTCGCAAACAACATTGATGAAATGTTTCATTTCGTGATTGAAAAATATAGAATAACTATAGAATTGATTTTAAATCTGTTGCACTAATGTATATGTTGAGTGACTTGACTATAAATTAGCTTTCATTTCATTGTAATAAATTTATCAGCAGCTGAGGTTATGTCCTTTTTCTATAGTGTTGTTCTTCTACTTAAGAGTTATTTATCAGTCTGTTTGAAATTTCTTCAATTCTATCCGTGCATTGAAAAAATAATCATTGTATCTAGGGATAAAACAAAAGCTACAAATAATTTTTAACTATATTTTATTAATTAATCGTAACAATGTTTACATACACAACAATTTAGATTAATTGGTTTGTTGTGACTAGAAAGTCTAAATGGTTTTAGCAGGAATATGAATCATTTAGCACAAGACCCAACTCAGTGGTTTTCTGAGTTCTTAGTCACCAGAGTGCAATCTAACACTTTATTTCAAATTGCATGCATATACACATTGCAAGTAATAAGTGTAATATTTATTAATTGTGATAATGAGTTATTTGCTGCTATAATGTTTAACAATCTATATGTCTGATTATCTGCATGTTCTAATAATAACTGTATTAAAGTTGTATTCCTATTTATATGTGGTAATCATAAATCTCCATATAAAAGTGGATTCTGCATCTATTCTTAAAAATTTGATAGTTTGTTTCTTGTTCAAAAATCATATTGGTTAAAAGTTTGGTTTTTTTCAATCCATTTTTTACAGTTCCATAATTGAATGGAGATCAATTAGTCCATTTATAAATAAGTAAAAACATTAAAATCAAAAGTTATTGACAAATTCTTACCAATTATTTTATATGCTAAGTCAAATAAAGCAAACAAAAAATTCAATATAGATATCAAACATACAAATAAGAACACTTCAGTAAAAGCTAGTGAAACAAATCTTACATGTAAAAATTCAATCATATATGAATCTAATAAAAATAATACTATCCAATCATGATATAATCTTGGGGATAATTTGAACAACATTGGGATTATTTAGTTCCTCTTGAGTATACCTGTGCAGAAGTATATTACTGCCACAGGTTATGCTCATGGAAACCCCCAACTCTAAGACATGGAACTAGAAAGTAAAGAAAGACCTAGATCGAAGTTGTCCCCTTCTTTTTATACCTCGATCCAGTTTTTGAAACTTCTGTGCATCCTTTTGTCCTTTTATCAGCATATAAGATAGTAATCTTGTACACTCTCTCTTAAATTTAAGTTACAAAGTCTTCATTTTTTTAGCATAATTCTTCCATCTTTAATTAGCTAAAATATTTTTCTTTTAGCTTATCTGGATTAGTAATTTGCATGTCATTTATTCTTTCCAATTTTAACTTTTATTTTTAATTACATAAAAAAAAAATATGAACGAAAAATTTAACTTTCATTGTACGTTTTAAAAAAATAAATTATACAAACTAAAAAAAAAATTAATTTCGTCTTTTTAATAAGATCGCTAAATTTACTTTTTCCTATCTTTTACCAAATGCCAATATATTTGTACCATATATAAATAAACGGTACAATACAATCAGTGCTTAGTTTATATTAAGATAGCAAATCTTCAAACTTTAATGTATAAGCTTCAATCTTCTCCACCTTCCAACTCTTCAACCATCCATATCATTGAAAATCCAATGACAAAACACTAAGACCTTTGTTGATGTCAATATTATTGTCATATCCATGCTGACATTCCATCACTTTGATCTCTCATATATAGGACCTTAATATGCCCATTTAAACACAGAGTAGAGGGATGGGCAGAATACAGGCTAAATATGTAATATTCAAATATAAATATATTATCTATACTAATTTTAATGTAATTAGAATGGACTTGAACTCAGACTTTTAAGTTCCC
This sequence comes from Epiperipatus broadwayi, assembly GCA_028023455.1. Lineage (NCBI taxonomy): Eukaryota > Metazoa > Onychophora > Udeonychophora > Euonychophora > Peripatidae > Epiperipatus > Epiperipatus broadwayi. The sequence goes on along the minus strand of JAQFVV010012873.1, from coordinate 299,732 downwards.
TACACCTATACACTATCTTATACAACTGATACACATGATTACATATACATATCTTTTTCACATGTATATGGACATATATATTAGTTGTATAAGATGAAGGTATAGCTATAGGAAGATTAAAAGTCTGAGTTTAAATCCTTTCTACTTACAGTTAAGATTAGTATAGCCAATATACTTATACTAAAATATTACATATTTAGCCTGTATTCTGACCATCCCTCTTCTGTGTATTTAAATGGACATATTAAGGTGATATATGTGAGGGTCAGTGATAATGTCAACATGTGTATAACAATAATATTGGCATCAAAAAAGATATTGAGGGTTCCATCATCAGATTTACAATGATATGGATGGCTAAAAAGTTGGAGAGCGGAGAAAATTGAACCTTATCCATTAAAGTTTGAAGATTTGCTATCTCAGTATAAACTGAATGATTGTACATATGTGTGGAAGTGGTAAAATGGACCAACTCAGGAGTGCTGTTTTCCCACAAAATATGTATATTGAAGATAATTTATTTTTTTCACATGTACATGGTCATGTGCCTCAGTTATATAGATGGAGTGCATAGCTAGTAAGGAGCTTGAAAGTCTGATTTCACATCCCTACTAATATATATATATATATATATATATATATATATATATATATATATATATATAGTCAGATGTTACATGATGACTTTCTGGCCCATGTGATTTTTTCAGTTGGATAGCTGACTTTAAAGACATGTAGATGTTTAAAAGTTTCAGATCTTCTTGACAATTAACTATTAGATAAATGCTTAACTTGAGTTGGTTTTTTGAATCTGGTGTCATAGCTCCTCACTGAAGAGAGCCATAGCTCAAAACTGGTCAGGGATGAGAACAATCATAGATAAAGATGATTTGAATGCCTTCTCTTGTAGTAGCATTTATCACAAAATTTTTAAAAATGATTGTTTAGAGCTTATTATCATATTTTTAATTATATATATATAATAAAACATGATTAGCTCAGATAAATGGTTATGCTCCACTAAAATACATATAAAGCTAAAGCTTTAGTACATGCTCCTTGAGTGCTTAATTTTTGCAAGAGAGACCTCTACAAATCATAACACGAGATTCGACTTTATAAAGATAAGAGGGACCCTCTTATCTCTAACCTATTTTTCTTAATTATATAGGCAAATCTAAAGCATTTTGATTTGGGAGCATGAAGCTAATAAATTCTTCACTGATTAAGTCCACTATTTCTATTAAACATTAACATTCGCCAAATCTTTTGATTTACAATGAGTAATATCTGAATATTGACTCATTGAAATCGAAAGATTTTGTGAATGTTAATGTTTAATAGAAATAGTGGACTTAATCAGTGAAGAATTTATTAGCTTCATGCTCCCAAATCAAAATGCTTTAGATTTGCCTATATAATTAAGAAAAATAGGTTAGAGATAAGAGGGTCCCTCTTATCTTTATAAAGTCAAATCTCGTGTTATGATTTGTAGAGGTCTCTCTTGCTAAAATTAAGCACTCAAGGCGCATGAACTAAAGCTTTAGCTTTATATAAGTATTACATGCTGACATTGTGCTTAATAAGAATTAATATTTAAAATACATATAATAAATAATACAGATATCCTAGAGGCATGATGAGACATTTGACCACATAATTCGCTCATGTACCGGACTTGGTAGTATCAAATTTTTAATTTTCCAAAACAGTAAAACTGATATTTACAGAATCCTCTCACTAAAAGAATCTCTACAAAGTAAACAATTTCCAATTATAAGAATGTCAGTATTTCTCACCCACTCTATCTGGAATGTGAGATGCAAATTAGTATTCACAAATCCTTCACCAGACCCAAACAGTCTATTCATTTCTCTCTTAAACAAAATCAAAAATAAAGACATGATCCTTTCCTCCAAATTTTTATTTGAAGAAACCTGGAATCTATTCCAAATTCCAAAGCCCAATACATTTCCAAATAGCTTATTACAACAATCTATAAACCACAGGATTTATTCCATACCCTGGATTACTTTTTTCATAAATCATCGACTACCAACCCAGTAGTGACATTATAGACTCTTATTTTGTCAATGTACTATAAAAAAATTAATGTATTAAAAAACCAATATTCTCCCTTAATAAAATTTTTTTAAAACTAATAATTAGCTCTAACTAAATAAGAAATAATAATATGGTTCGGTTTTATAAAAATCAAATAAATAAAATATTAATAAATCATAAGACAATGTAGTAAAGTACAAGTAGTAAAGAATTACATTGAGGCAATATCCCACAGGATACAACCTCAATGGCATAAGAATACTATCCCTCCTATTATTGCAAATAATAATAAATCCATAGCATTCTTACGACTTTAAAATAACAATCAATTTAATATAATACTAATAAATAAATCCTAATCTCTTTATTAAAATAATATGACTATAATAATCTCAGGTTCTTTAAACTAATTCTAATCAATTTATAATTTTCTGTAGTAAAGTATGATAAGGGATTTTGTATCACCCTCAACTGCAACTAACTAATAATAATAACAAATAATAATAATCTTCAATGTATAATTATCAATCTTATCTACTTTTCCATGTTATAGTAATTATCAATAATAATAACAATAAGTAATATAATATAATCTTTTAGCTTTCATAAGGCATCTTAAATCGAATATGTGCTGTAATCTGATAATCTGTGAATATGTGGCAACGAATAATATTATAATTCTATACAATAAATTATATAATTAATTTATGACCATAATGATAATAATGATGTAAAATGAAAACTTCTCATATAAATTATATTAAGAAACACTATAATTTCTTAAGTAAATAATCATATTCATACTGTGCAAATATTATGTTTGGTTTATATATCCGGAGATCATGTGTTTGTAGTGTGAAGAATCAATGTAATATACAGCTTTATAAAACAAGTTTAACAAAATTTTATTATAAAACTTTTTAACAAAAATAAACTATGTACACTATTTACAATTACATCTTGGGTAAATTACATACTTCTTCATTTCAAAATAAAATAAATAATAAAATCTACAAGTACATAAGCCTTTACTTCGACTTACAATTTTTCATATTTCTTTACAATAATCATAATAATATTAATAATAATTATATATACAATTATAGCTTAAAATATATTATCTACCAATTGACCTGTATTATAATGTTTTCTGTAAGCATACACAAAATATGTAACATAAACTACTGAAGTACCACTTATTTTCAATACATGTTCATAGATTTTGTACTCAATTAATGAAACAACTTTTATTATGATAGTGCTGACATTATCCAAAAAAATTATTTATTCTGGTTCATTAATAAATAAGTAGACTTAAATAAAATAATATGATTAACAGATTTTTTTATACACCTTGCTTGGCATTACTTTAATAAAAATTCCTATGTGTGTGTTTATGTAAATTCTAAATGTAAAATGATATTTACAAAATATAAGTACTTGTTCTATTTTATGTTGTTTTCTCTGGATGTATTATTTTTTTTAAAAAATATGCATTACATGTAAAATTAGAATATTCAAAAATTATTCAAAAAGTCTCGTGGATGACTTTATTATCACTTTTTTTAATATATATATATAGTTTTAATAAAATACAGAAATATTTATGATTCTTTATCATTATCGTTTGAGTTTACTTTTAATCTCATTTGTATTTGATCTCAACATAAATCAAGCAAGAAAAACCTATCTTATCCTCTTTCAAAAATAACGATCCTACAATTCCTAAAATTATTTATTATTCTCCTTCATAAATACAGTTCTGTACGATGCAATAACTTTTGAAATTACGATAGCGATTCAATGCGTAGGTATGAAGAACTAATTAGAGTACTGACTCAATAGTATAAACATATAGGATAATCAACATGGCAACAGTGCATACAAAGAAAAGAGGCACGACTTCTCTGTCTAATAACCTCCACTATAAAATAATGTCCGAGCTATTTATTCAGCTCCTATGAACATTAAAATACTCAATACTAAGAAAAAATCACTGTCCATGGAAAATATACAAGTCACAGGGCTATGTTATCTGTACCTGCATAAACTACTAAGATAATAAAATTACTTTCTATTCCCCATAAATCCTACATATAAGCATCCCTTTGGTTTCTTTTCATATTCCCAAGGTAACTACCACTTTAAAATTTCATAATAGTTTTATCTATTTACATTGCAAAAATTATCAAAACATTATACTAAAACAATAAATAAGATTCATGTATGATTTCAACAATCTAGAACTACTAAACAAGAAAAGGTTATTTCACTTTCAAAATTCATCAATAGAAATACAAATGATTTTGTATCAATGAATAAAATCAATACTTTTTAAAAACATTTAAAAATAATAGGGTTCCTTTACTAAAGAATCATATAAATTATATTCTTCGTTAAAACATATTACATTAGTAATATAAAAGAAAAGTATGCTTTTTTTAAAAAAAAAAAATCTAGCTCGTATTTCTAAAGTAACATTAATAAATTCTATGTGTATTTAATGCATGCACATATACTCATACATTTATATGAAAAAGATAATACTATAAAATATTCCAAGCAATCTAAATAAAAATAAAAATAAATACATCATGTAAAAATTAATATTTTTTAAATTTTACTCACAGTGACAAATTGCTAGTTGGTCACTTTTAGATATTTTTTGGGCCACATTTCATAAAATATATTAAATAATATTAGCATTTACTCAGCAAAACTATCATACTCAAAAAGATATTTATAAAACTTTATAGAGAATTAAATATTCTTTATGATAATTATTATACTATGTTAGTAGATATTTTGTATGTAATTTTCCTGCCTACAATAATAAAATAAAATAAAAATATTATTATTAATACATAAAAATAATTAAAACCATATTTACGTAAAACTCCAATCCATTATAAAGTAAATTTTTAAAAAAATGTTCTTTCTTTCTTCTAATATTTCCATTATCAGTCCTTATAAACACTTCCTCCCTGATGTATGTTGCTATGACAACCACTGTCTAACACTTGAGAACAAAACTTTTCTCCCCCGATGCAGCATATTCATGAATAAAAAAAAATGATGAAAATGAAAAATTAAGGGAAGTCAACTTTTTAAATCTGAAGTTACTTATGGAAATAATCATTAATCCTTGGCTGAAAGTTCACAAAAATTATAATCCCTTGTCTATGTCTTTCAAAATAATGATTATTAAAAGTGATACCGATTTAGGAAGTTAAAAAATAATCCAAAGTTTACCCATTCTATAGGATCCTCTATTGGGTTTTTGATGCATCTGCCATAGCTATATGGATTCAGGCATATTCATATGGAAATTACGCACTTTTGTTCCATTAAAATTAGCATTTAATAATTCACTAAGGTTAGCATAAAGTTATTTTGTCAGGATAATTTTATTTACCCAGGTATTTCTTTTTCACAGAATAATTTTCCAAAATTGTTTTTTTTCTACAATTAAATAAATGTGGTCTTTTAATAATGATGACTTGTTATGTAAAATATATTTGCAGTAATATTAATCTTTATCTCTTCATCATTTTAAATAAAAGTTCAGAATAAACTTTTAAAAAGAATATTTCCTTTAAAACATTTACTGCAACTCTTTTAAAACTATATATTTTTCAAAATATTGAGAATTAAATACTTTACCATATAGCTTTGCTTTTTTAGATACAGCTATTTTTTATTCTGATAAAATGCATTTAAATTAAATTTCTGACAAACTTTTCTGTTCAATTTTCTCAACAATGTCCAAGATATTAATATAACTAATGGTATATTTTTCCCATTAATATTTCTAGAATTGTATTTTTATTTAGTATCTGTTCCTCCATCCTTATTTTCCTCTAATATGTAATTATTACTGGTATGAATTCCATAGTTACTGCAAAGCTAGATTAAGTTTCAATAGACTATTTGGCAGGAAATCTTTGTTGCCTTAACAATGCATGATTTTAACTTAATAAAACTTATAATTTTTAATACTCTGTTTAAAAATAATTCCAAGTAATAAATTACAGAATACTTTAATATTTTAAAAATAATAAATTATTAAGAGAGTTATTTAAAAGCACATAACTGACTTATTAAAGCATCCAATTGAATTGATTTAATGACACAGAACCAAGTGAACATCTGCTTTTACAATAAATTGAACTGATGATTTAATTGGCTATTAGATCTAACTAGTGATTTAATTTGCATATAATCAAGATTGCACAATTAAAATTAAAAATAAAATTTATGACTCATCAAATATTATATTAGATATTATATTATTTAATACTAAATTAATTTCATACTTTTATTTAAACAAGTCAAATACTTTAAAACTACATTTTAAAAATAATATTTTATTAATTTATCCAACATTTAGTTTTAATGTATCTATTTTTTTAATCTAATTTTATTAACTACATTTGTTTTTTAAAAAACTAATTAAATATTTTATAACAACTGATTTTTTCTATCTTGTCTTGTAGCCAACAAATGTTTTCAATTTTATAATACAATTCTACAGCAATTTTGAAACTTTATTAGAAAAACTTGCAAGCACACAAGTATGAATATTTACATGTCACATGACTTAAAAACTCAGACAATCTGTATCAATTTTTTTTAATTACTGTCTGCTAACAAAATAAATGTTTAATTGCAAAAAAATATTATATTAAAGAATAATAATATAATAATATAATTTAGAATAATAATTTTGATACTATTAAATTAAATACATTTCTCCACCACAAAATATTATATTTTAAATAAATAATTTATAATACAAATATTAAGTATAATTTTTATTTTACAATACACTAAATTATTTAATTTTAAGTCACTACTTTAAATTTAACTTTTAACACTTATTTAAGAAAACTTTTAATATACTATTTTACTATGGCCAGTTTTCCCAACCATACAAAATTACACTATTTAGCTTTACTTGACTATTTTCACATATTAGTATAGTTTTTATGCATTTAATAATCTCTTTTTTTTACTTTAACAAAGCACTTTTAAAACATTGCCAACATTACACAGTAGTCATACCAATTAAAATATATCCTTAATTTAATTTTTTTTAAAATTGACTAAGTGAATTTATTTGGACCTAATCAAAAGGGTACAATATATATATATATATATATATATATATATATATATATATATATATATATATATATATATATATATATATATATATATATATATAATAAAGAATAAAAATGAGGAGATAATGTTCATGTAATTAGAGATAACCTTTAACTTTTGATGTTTCCAAGAAATTATCAACTACTATTAACTGACAATATCTGAGGCTAAACAAGTTTTCTCATTAGTCTATAATAGCTCATTTGTTGGGGCTTTTGTTGAAGGAAAAGGTATCCTCTTTTACTTCAAACCCAAATTTTTATATGGATTTAAATCTAGAAAGTTATTTTTATAGTTGTGAGAATGTGAAAGAATGGTATTTTAACTTTTCCAGAGAGCTCTATATGTCAAATTAAATATTTTCATGAATTTTTACTATATAATAAATCATTGAAGTGAGACCATGTAATGAGAGATAAGTTTAACCTTTGTTGTTTTCAAGAAATTATCAATTACTACTTACTGACAATCCCTGGGGATAAACAATCAATGGAAGTATTAATACAATATATGCAACTTTCTGGAGAAGTTTAAAGTAATATTTGCAGAATATCAAGAAAGAAGCTATTCTTTTACATTTTAAAAAAATAACTTTCTGGATTTAAATCCATATAAAAATGTGAGCTTGAAATAAAAAGAACCCCTTTTGCTTCATCAAAGTCTTTGTCAAAAGAGCTATTATAGGTTAATGAGAAAACTTGTTTAGTCTTAATCTTGGAAACATTAATGGTTAAAGATTATCTTTAATCACACGGATATTACCTCCTCATTTGTATTCTTTATAATAATAGTCTATATATATATATATGTGTGTGTGTGTGTGTGACCTTCAGCTTTTCCCTAAAGCTAAATTTCAAGGCATGTCTGCCAAAATATCTATAAAATTTTATATATATATTGTGCCCTTTTCTATACGTCAATAATAGTCCATCTCAGTCAATTACTAAAAATTTTAAATTTTAGAATATGTTATTTTAATATGTTAATTATAGTTTGTCAATTATAATATAAAGTACAACTTGAAGCTAAAGAAAATATGTAGTATATAAAATTATAATGAATCATTTAAAAGTAGTTATGTAAAGCTTTAAATATTGTTGCGTATGGTTGTAAAAGCTGGCCATATTAAATAACACAGCTATAAATATTTGAAAGTATGTTTAATAAGCTCAATTTTAATAGTCTTAAATGTATAGATAAATAAATGTTATACAATATTTAAATTTATAAACTATGTTTAATAATCAAAATTAATATCGTATATTTTAAAAATTAGTTTTGTGATGGTGAAGGTTATATCTAATTCTATATTTTTTAAATTATTTTTCCAAATTTTTATAATTATTTTATTTAATATAATAAGTGTATCAATTTTATAAATCTAGGCAGAGAAATAGATTAAAAATCGTCTGTCAAAGTTATTGATCATGTGACTTGTATAATGTATACTTTCACACACATGCTTGTTTCTATTTAAAGTAACAAAGTTTAAAATATTTTAAAAGTTATATTATAGAATTGGATAGAATTATTGCCTATCATAAAAGCAAATAATAATAAATATTAAGTTAACTATCGTATGTAATGTTTTAAATGATGTAATAAAGACGAATACAGTTAATAAAACAATTAAATATTTTGTTTAAATAAAACTAGATAAATTGAATAGTAAGTATGGAATGTTATTAAGGTTATTTTAAAAGTTATTTTAAATGTTTAAATAATTTTAATAAAATAATAATTGATTTAAAAGTAGTATTTTAAATAATATTTTAAGTAATTATGTCATAATTTGTAATTTTGAAATTCAATTCTGTAAAAAATTGAAAATATATAAATTTGTTCTCAAGCTAAAAGTAAGAATCAACCAATCAAATGAGGTATTCTTACAGACTATAAATATGAATTGCATGGGGATATCGGGAGATTAATAATGAATTGAATCCAGAGAAAGGTATATTAGTAACTATCGAAGAGATAGTACTTTAAAATTTTTATTTTAGTCAATTTTTTTTAGTACTTTCTTATAGTTTTATTTGCAAAAAAAAACTAATTGATATTATTTGAAAAGTATTTTGTAAAAGAGAGTTTAAAATAAAATATATTTGGGAACTTCTTGAAAATGATTTTCTAATTATTAAAAGTTACTTGCCAGGATTATTTTATCTGAAATTTGACCTAAACTTCGCAATGAAAAGATGGATATACTGTGGAATGAAATGGATATAAATTCTAATAATATAAAAATGTTTTTGGAATATTTTGATACAGCTTTATTAATGCTTCACTGGAGAACTGTTCTAGTGCATAAAAAAATCATAGTACAGACATTATAGTGATACAATGGAAATCTATTTGCCATCTAAAAACAAATGTATTGAAACGTATTATTTATAAGCTTATTCAAAATTTATTTTTTAAAAATAGTAATGACAATTATATCTTATGAATCATTTTATATAATATTATATCAAAAGGAGTAAAATGTTATATCCTTTCTGAAGGTAACATTTTTAAAAAAATATTTTCAAGAGTTAAAGAAAGAACCCAGGAGAATATGTTACTGAAGCGTTTTTGATATTAAAACCTCCAGTCTTAGAATTGTTTAAAATGTATTTAGAAAAAATTTGTTTAAAAGTACTTGAAGTTTTTTTTAAAATGGTGATATAAAAAAAAAATATCAAACAAAAGTTTAAATGTATTAAAAAGGAAACTTATATAAAAAAGTGAACACATAGTTGAATAAAAAATGGATCCATGGAAATATTGTAAAAAAAAAAAAGTTTACCAAGTATTTTTAAAACTAAATTAGATGGAAGATGCATCGGATATGCTGCAGAGAATATTGGCAGAGAATATTGAAAAAATTTCACGGGATTAATTAATATTATGATTTAATAATTATCATCCTAAATACTAAAACCAAGGATTATTTTCTATAAATTTTACTAAATGGATTAATAATTATTTTTATTTTTAAACTTTAATGCACTTTGAGGAGAACATTTTAAAACTCTAGAGAAAGTAATGAACATTTTTTTTGGACTTATCATGAACTGTTGTCAAGTAAAAAAAATTGGTGGAAGAAATACGTAATTATAGTTTTAAATTTTTATTAACCTAGTTTAAATCTACATTTTTTTTCTATAAGATTAGGAAAACATAAAACATTAATTTGTTGATGATATAAAATTTTATAATGGAATAATCTAATAATTTAGATAAGAATATATTTTAAAATAAAGTGTATGAATGTATATTTCTTTATGTTTGCAATGATCGGTATCTAGTGGATGAAGAAGCCTACTGAATATGATAACCAGATAAAGGTTATTTTGGTAATAATAATGACTATTAATAATTTATAATGTATATTTTTGTTTTCTTTACATCATCTATGAATCGTAAGAATGAAGTGTAAAAGTTTTTTTTTTTAATTATATGTAACGCATTTTATACAACATTTTGGAAAAACATTATGAGATAGGATTGATTTGGAAATATGCATACGAAAATTTTATATTAATGATATAATCCAACATAATAACAAATAGTTATGTGATTCTTTTAAAATTTTCATGTTAGGATATTCAAATATTGTCTGATTAGATTATATATGATTAAGCATACAGAATGATGAAGTAGACAAACTTTTCTTGTGGAACAGTGGGATTGTTTAATTATCAGTGAATTTTATTTATTGTTTGTAAAAGCAGATAGTTATTTATTGATGTAAGATGTGGAAAATCTTGAGAAATAATGTTGAGATAGTGGCTTGGAAGTACTTAGTGAACAGGAAACCAAGATGGTGTTTTTTAAGAAATAGGATATGATAAGGAATAGAAATAATATTTAGTCTTTATGTGGATATCATAGTTAACAAAGCCCTATGACTGGAACACATTTTATTTGGACAGTGTTTTATATTTCTTTAAATATTTGATGTTCTAATAAAGCTGAAGAAATAGCTTTAACATCGTTCATGTATTAGAGGTTATTAGAGAGGTAAAGGTCATACCTCTTTCTTGTAATGCACTGTGCCATGATTTTTGAGATAAATTATGAGTGATACTCTACCTTTCTTCCTTAAATCTTATACATCTATTTTGCTATATTTATTTCTTATAACTGCATCGTTCAGTAAGATATTTTGAAAAGAAATGATAAATAATTTAGAACTTAGGTTATGCTATCGTTTTTTATAAGATTGGTTTATTTGCTTAGAAGCAAAAGAATTTTATAACTTAAAATTGAAGATCCAATGAATCCTAAAGGAAAGGAAAGAATCATAGAATATATTTTTGAATTTATTTCGGAAATAAAATATAAATTTTTAAAATAGAGTAGCTAAACAAAGACATTTTCTTTAAAATGTTAATTATTTTTGAATGCTTTATTATTATTTTTTTGGGAAAAATAAGTATTGCTTATTTTTAAAATACAATAGTACAAAGTAAATTATATAAACAATATGCATAGTATATTTTTTTGTTTATTAAATAACAGGAATATATTGAAACAGTAAGATTCGTATTCGAATCTTAAGTTTCACCTTTTTCTGTCGTCTCTCACTGACCGGTCTATCCCGCCCAAATTTAAACTTTTTGGTATCGAGTTGTGTGTGTAGCAATATCAAAAATGTATAAATATATGTAGAATTCAGCATAAACATGCACACATTTCGATCTCAAATTAAGGGCAATAAATAGGGATAAAATAATATAATTTAGATTTCTCTTAGTTATATAATTTTGTATAATTTTAATCATTTATTTTGGATTATAAAGTTTGTATTTATTGCTTTGTTTAAATTTTGTTTAATAATAATTCTAAAAATATCTGATGTAATATTTAATTAAAAATTAAAATAATCTTATGTTCCCTTTTTGTTTTTGAAATTTAAAAGCATCGGTCAGTGATAGATAATAGATTAATTAAAGAAAAATTCCCCAAAATATAATTAGTAAATATAAAATGTAAACAATAGAACGGCAGCTTTCTTTAATTAAAAAAACCAACAAAGTGCATTGATTATCCTCAGGGCAGATTAAGTAGAACCTAAAAATATCTTAACAAAAATGTGAGATATCAAGATAAGAAAAGAGGCCATCTTAGACTTGCTGGAGACATTCACTTAAACTTTAGCTTTGCTCTCGATCACTGAGAGTCTCCAAAAATATAAAAATAATTTGTTCCTGCCAAGGTATGACCGAGTAAAGCACCTAGATTATTCTCCATCAGGAGATAGCCTATCGGATGCTGAACTTTCCACTGCCCGTCATAAATTCACCATGAAGATCTGCTACCTGAAATAAATGAAAAAGCTGCTGCTGCTGTGAAATTAAATGAAATATCTAAATACAAGAAAGACCTGCCACTCGTGAACTTTTTGCTGCTAAACTCATGGAATAAGAAAACTTCTTATAAAACAGGTACCTGTCTGTGTTCAAACTCTAAAGTACTCTAATAATATGCTATAGCTTTTCTTTATACTACTTATCTAAATTATGAAATGTAAAAACTACCATATGTATGGTGGTCGAATTCTGCACTATGTTTATGAGTCACACGTTTTCTGACCGTTACAATATTGATTATTACACTTACATCATACTAAAGTCGGGCTAAATAAGAATATATTATGATTAGTAAACATCGTGTGATAAAACACTAAAATCTAGTACTGAATTTTGGATGAATATTTTATGTAACATCTTTGACTTTGCAAGATGAAAATTTTTTTAATATTTTGAGAAATCCATACTCATTATAAAGTTAATTTTGTTTTTTCTGTAGATGTTTTCCTATGAATTTTTTTTTAAAAATAAGATAATTTAATAATATTAAGGATGAAATATTTTGCTAATAAGTAAATATATTTATAATAAGTTAACCATAATGAGAAACCAAATGGTAACATTTTTTTTTTATTTTGTCTTAAGTATAAATAAAGATATAACTAAACTATAAACTATTTTTATATAACTTAGTAGATAAAAATGTAATATTAAAATAAGGATATCCATTGTAAATAGTGTACATAAATTGTTTATTTTATTTGTTGTTGTTAATAAACTTTGTAAAAATTTGTTTTTCAAAATTTTTGTGTCTTGATTGTTTATTTCTCCACTTCACTGCATGAAATCAGGATATATTCATAACAATTGAAACAAATATATAATTTTGCACAAAAAGATAAATAGAGAGTTATATTTAAGAATTTAAATATTTTATTGGTATTCTTTTAATTAAATAATTATAATTTTACATTGTTTTATTGGTCATAAATCAGTTATCACAATAGTCATAATCATCATCATCATCATCAACCATTATCAATCCACTGCAGGATGAAGGTCTCTCCAAGTTTAATCCATCTTCTCCTATCTTTAGCTTCTCTTCTCCACAACACCCCTGCACATTTTCTTATTTCATCCATCTCACATGTGGTCTCTTTCTGGGTCTTTTACAATCTCTTGGAATCCAGTTTATGCCATCAGTTGCCACACATCCTTTGTTTGTCAGATTATCATATGCTACCACATATTTATTATATTATTACATGAAGATAAAAGATTATATAAAATTATTTTATTATTTTATTATGGTAATAAAATTATAATAAAAGAAAAGATATCCAGTAGTAGTTAAACAATGAAGAATATTATTATTATTATTATTTATTATTATTAGTTTCAGTGTAGTAGATTATGACATAAAATCCCTTTTCATATTTTACTACCGTATTTTTTATTAACTTAGAATAAACTCTATGAACCTGAGATTTTTATTGAGCTAGATTATTATAAATAGAAGATTAAGATGTAATTATTAACTTAATCTTAGTGAGTAGAAGTTATTAAAGTCGTAAGAATACTATGAGTTTGTTATTTGAAATAGTAATAAGGGGGATAGTGTTCTTATGCCATTGAGGTAGTATCCTGTGGGATATTGGCTCAATGTAATCTATCTTGTCACCTGTATTTTCACTTCAAGTCTCATGAAAATATTAAATATTTATTTAATTTATTTTTATAAACTGAACCTTATTCGTATTTTAAATTTGAGCTAGTGAAACATTTTAATTTTAATGCTGAATATTTTATTTATTAATTATTAACTGAGCTAGAACACATTTTATTTCTTATCATATATTATCTGGAAGTGAAGATAGACAAGTCCAGGTCAGATTGTGGCCCCCAACGTGGATGGCATGCTGTGTAGTGGAGCTACACATAGTTTGAGGTTAGATTTTGGCCCCAGCAACTTGATGGGCCTGAGTATTAAAATGGGAGAGTATAATGGACTTACATGACATGGGAAAGTCTCGGTTAGATTTAGCTCGCCCATCGTGGCTGCACGATGTGTAGTTGGGACTACAATCGATAGGTCAGATTGTGGTACCCAAACATTTAGGCTATGAGTTATATTAGGAAAGTAGTTAAGAATATACAATACAATAGTTAGTATTAGAATTTGTTCGAATAGCTTTGAAGATTATTGATAGGTATATCTCACAGAAAATAGATCGTTTAATATTTTATTATAGCAATAATTATTTAGGATTTGATTATTATATTGAACTAAGTGCTTATTATTACTAAAAATATTGCAATTTTATGTGGTAGATAATCTGACTGTTTAAAAATAGTAAAATATAAATTAAAACAATTAGCAAATAAATATGTGAGACATGCATATGTGGCTTACGATTATTTTATTACATATTATGACCATGTCAATTATTGAAATATTAACGATATATTTTGAAAATATTTTATTATGTGCAAAATATCTGTGAATCATGCATGTGGGAAAATAATGTTGTGACACATAATTTTAATCGATATTGTTATTGTAGTTAATTAGAGTTAGATTGTATAAGGTGTAAAAAGAGTATTATCTATAGTTTTTTGTGGGTGATGGGTAGATGGGGATAAAAGAAACTGGTAAGGAACTATTTTTTAAAAAATCATTCTATGAAGTTATGTGATGAAAAGTACTTTATTTGGAGTTAATTTTGTGGAAATGTTGATATAATAAAAACCAGATATTATTTGAATTGAGATTTTAAGATTCTACAAGGCAAACTATTTTAAAATGAATAGTGAGAATAAGAGTTTAAAGGCAGAAATGTCTAATTCTATCAGTAAAGATAATATTAATAAGGCGAAGATAGTAGAAAAGAAAGTTGTAGAAGAAGAGGTAATAATGCTTAAAAAAGAGAATAGTGAAGAGGTATCACCGATGTGGATGAGAGAATGGATGAAAAATCTTAATGAAAATCTGAATAAATATAGAGAAGAAATGAATTCTTTTAGAGGAAATGTGAATAAATATTGTGTGAAAATAAGCTCTTTTAGAAGAAATATAGAAGAAAGTAGTAGAATTTTTAATGAAGAAGAAAATAAATCTTATAAAGAAAAACTTTGTAAACCAATTGAAGTGGTTAATAAAAATGTTGAAGATGATAAGTCATCTGTTGAAATAGTTAGTCAAGACGTTAAAGTAGTAGATGATAATTTGAAAAATAAATTAGAGGAAAATAATAAATCATGGATAGATTTAGTAAATGTGAAAGGTTTGAAAAATGTAGAATTGATTAAGGGAATTCTTAAATCAGCTGATGAAAAGATAAAAAAGCATAAAGAATCTATTGAAATAATTAAGAAAGATACAGATGTGAATGTGGAGATACAGAAAAAAGATCATAGTTGGGTGGAAATGAAGTTAGATTTTCAAACTATGATAAAGGAAGTAATGACAAAGGAAGTAGAGGCTGAACAAAGAATTAAAAGGAGAGATGAAACGATATTAGAAATTCGGAGATATTATCAAGTATTAGAGGAACGTAAAATGGAGATAAAGAAGAATAGGGAAATACGAGAGACATCACTAAAGCAGTTAGGGATAGATTCGAAATTTCAAAATTCTGTTAAAGAAATTGTGGTGAATGTTTCTGATAAATTAGAAGGAGAAGACTTGAGACAAAGTGATAGTAGTAAGAGTGAAGAGTTTGTTGAAGTAATTCATGAAAACAATAAATTACATGTTAAAATACTAGAAGAGTCCAAAGAATCTTTTAAATTAATTAGTGAGAATAAAAAAGTTGATAGATCTTTAGAAATAAAATTAAATCCATTGGATGAAAAATATCTAGTTATTAGATAAGGAATTACAAAAGATTACCGACAATACTGGTAATAAATTCAAGAATAAAACGCAAGATATAGCTCAAAAATCTAATATTAATTGTGAAAATAGATATCCAAAATTTGATATTTACAAAGAAATAGTATTTACAAGAATTAAAGGTACAATGCCTAATATATATTTTATAAGATTAGAAATTGATCAGAATAGAGATATAGGCAAAGCCAAAATAAAACTAAAATTTAGAAGTAAGGAGAAGATTAAAATAGATTTTCTTAAGGATATACTGAATCACAACAAAAATATGAGAAAGATTAAAGTGAAATTTAAAGGATTAAATAGTGGAAAGAGTAAGATAAGTTATCTTAGTGAAGCTATTGATTACATAAGAGATATAGGGAAAGCGAAAGTAAAATTTAAAGGAATAAATGAAAAGGTATTTAATTTAAATATAGGTAGAAAGATTATTGATGTAGAAAAAGAGATCGGAAAGGCCAAGATAAAACTTAAAAAGCTAGATAATGATCCCATTAATATAGATTTTCGTAGGGAGAGTGTAAATAAAGAAAGAGATATCAGGAAGGCCAAAGTTAAACTTAATTTCCTTAGAGATAACATTGATAAGGAGAAGAATACAGGAAAGGCTAAGGTGAAACTGAAGTGTAGAAAGCAAAGGAATTTTAAGATAAATTTTCTTAGAGAAAATGTTGATAAAGAGAAGAGTATAGGAAAGCCCAAGGTAAAACTTAAGAGTATAAAGCAAAAGAGTTTTAAAGTAAATTTTCTTAGAAAAAATTTGATAGAGAAAAGAGTACAGGAAAGCCCAAGGTGAAACTTAAAGAAATAAGTTTAAGAGAGAATTAAAGTTTAGATTTAGAAAAGAAAATACCTAATGATTAAGACAAATAATTCCTAAAGAAGACATATATTTAAAAATATATTATAATCTTAATTTTACAGAACAAATATAAGACTTTAAAATGGTAACTTAATTGTTTAAAGAGATAGAAAGTGTACAAATTTTTTTTAAGTATTTCTAGTTGAGATTCTGAGTGTAATGTCCAAACATTTATAAGTTTGTGTTAAAAACAGTATATTCGTTTATAATTCAGTAATACAAGATGGAATTTGGTTATAGCAAATGATAAAGTTATTAAGTATCAATGAATAGAGTAAATGATGAGATAGATGTTTAATTTAAAATTTTTATTCGAAGGAGAAGGTTATGTGCCCTTTTTTATAGGTCAGTAATAGTCCATCTCAGTCAATTACTAAAAAATTTAAATTTTAGAATATGTTATTTTAATATGTTAATTATAGTTTGTCAATTATAATATGAAGTACAATTTGAAGCTAAAGAAAATACGTAGTATATAAAATTATAACCAATCATTTAAAAGTAGTTATTAAATTGATAAAAAATCAAGTCAGATGACCTAATTTTAATAAAGCTCCTATTTACAAATGTTATATATAGAGTAAGTTAAAAACAAACTCTTATGAAGCTTCAAAAATACCCTCAACCTCAGACCGCGGTTTCTGCCTCTAGCGTCATCAGTGAGGTGCTAGGGAATAAAAATACTAGAACTAGTCCAGCATTTTATCAGTCCCTAACTATTGAGAAGAAAATCTGAAACTTTCAGACATTTAAATGTCCAAAAATCCAGCTATCTAACTCAAATAGCAGTATGGGACTGAAACTAAGTTCAGATCCACCATAGGTCATCTGACTTGATTTTTTATCAATTTAATTTTAGTTTTTTGCTATTAATGCTTTGGCAATTTTATATTGCTAGAGCTATTAATATATGGTGGATCTGAACTTAGTTTCAGTCCCATACTGCTATTTGAGTTAGATAGCTGGATTTTTGGACATTTAAATGTCTGAAAGTTTCAGATTTTCTTCTCAATAGTTAGGCATTGATAAAATGCTGGACTAGTTCTAGTATTTTTATTCCCTAGCACCTCACTGATGATGCTAGAGGCAGAAACCGCGGTCTGAGGTTGAGGGTATTTTTGAAACTTCATAAGATTTGTTTTTAACTTTCTCTATATATAAAAGTAGTTATGTAAAGCTGTAAATATTGTTATATATGGTTGTAAAAGCTGGCCATATTAAATAACACAGCTATAAATATTTGAAAGTATGTTTAATAAGCTCAATTTTAATAGTCCCAAACGTATAGATAAATAAATGTTATACAATATTTAAATTTATAAACTATGTTTAATAATCAAAATTAATATCATATATTTTAAAAATTAGTTTTGTGATGGTGAAGGTTATATCTAATTCTATATTTTTTAAATTATTTTTCCAAATTTTTATAATTATTTTATTTAATATAATAAGTGTATCAATTTTATAAATCTAGGCAGAGAAATAGATTAAAAATCGTCTGTCAAAGTTATTGATCATGTGACTTGTATAATGTATACTTTCACACACATGCTTGTTTGTATTTAAAGTAACAAAGTTTAAAATATTTTAAAAGTTATATTATAGAATTGGATAGAATTATTGCCTATCATAAAAGCAAATAATAATAAATATTAAGTTAACTATCGTATGTAATGTTTTAAATGATGTAATAAAGACGAATACGGTTAATAAAAAAAATTAAATATTTTGTTTAAATAAAACTAGATAAATTGAATAGTAAGAATGGAATAAGTTATTAAAGTTATTTTAAAAGTTATTTTAAATGTTTAAATAATTTTAATAAAATAATAATTGATTTAAAAGTAGTATTTTAAATAATATTTTAAATAATTACATCATAATTTATAATTTTGAAATTCAATTCTGTAAAAAATTGAAAATATGTAAATTTGTTCTCAAGCTAAAAGTAAAAATCAACCAATCAAATGAGGTATTCTTACAGACTATAAATATGAATTGCACAGGGGTATCAGGGGAGATTAATAATGGACTGAATCCAGAGAAAGGTATATTAGTAACTATCGAAGAGATAGTACTTAAAAATTTTTATTTTAGTCAATTTGTTTTAGTACTTTCTTATAGTTTTATTTGAAAAAAAAAACTAATTGATATTATTTGAAAAGTATTTTGTAAAAGTGAGTTTAAAATAAAATATATTTGGGAACTTCTTGAAAATGATTTTCTAATTTTTAAAAGTTACTTGCCAGGATTATTTTATCTGAAATTTGACCTAAACTTCGCAATGAAAAGATGGATATACTGTGGAATGAAATGGATATAAATTCTAATAATATAAAAATGTTTTTGGAATATTTTGATACAGCTTTAGTAATGCTTCACCGGAGAACTGTTCTAGTGCATAAAAAATCATAGTATGGACATTATAGTGATACAATGGAAATCTATTTGCCGTCTAAAAAAAAATGTATTGAAACGTATTATTTATAAGCTTATTCAAAATTTATTTTTTAAAAATAGTAATAAGACAATTATATCTTATGAATCGTTTTATATAATATTATATCAAAAGGAGTAAAATGTTATATCCTTTCTGAAGGTAACATTTTTAAAAAAATATTTTCAAGAGTTAAAGAAAGAACCCAGGAGAATATGTTACTGAAGCGTTTTTGATATTAAAACCTCCAGTCTTGGAATTGTTTAAAATGTATTTAGAAAAGATTTGTTTAAAAGTACTTGAAGTTTTTTTAAAAAGGTGATATAAAAAAAAATATCAAACAAAAGTTTAAATGTATAAAGAAGGAAACTTATATAAAAAAAGTGAACACATAGTTGAATAAAAAATGGATCCATGGAAATATTATAAAAAAAAAAAGTTTACCAAGTATTTTTAAAGCTAAATTAGATGGAAGATGCATCGGATATGCCGCAAAGAATATTGAAGAAATTTCACAGGATTAATTAATATTATGATTTAATAATTATCGTCCTAAATACTAAAACCAAGGATTATTTTCTATAAATTTTACTAAATGGATTAATAATTATTTTTATTTTTAAACTTTAACATGCTTTGAGGAGAACATTTTAAAACTCTAGAGAAAGTAATAAACATTTTTTTGGACTTATCATGAACTGTTGTCAAGTAAAAAAATTGGTGGAAGAAATACGTAATTCTAGTTTTAAATTTTTATTAACCTAGTTTAAATCTACATTTTTTATATAAGATTAGGAAAACATAAAACATTAATTTGTTGATGATATAAAATTTATAATGGAATAATCTAATAATTTAGATAAGAATATATTTTAAAATAAAGTGTATGAATGTATATTTCTTTATGTTTGCAATGATCGGTATCTAGTGGATGAAGAAGCCTACTGAATATGATGACCAGATAAAGGTTATTTTGGTAATAATAATGACTTAATAATTTATAATGTATATTTTCGTTTTTTTTAGATCATCTATGAATTGTAAGAATGAAGTGTAAAAGTTTTTTTTTAATTATATGTAATGCATTTTATACAACATTTTGGAAAAACATTATGAGATAGGATTGATTTGGAAATATGCATATGACAATTTTATATTAATGATATAATCCAACATAATAACAAATAGTTATGTGATTCTTTTAAAATTTTCATGTTAGGATATTCAAATATTGTCTGATTAGATTATATATGATTAAGCATACAGAATGATGAAGTAGACAAACTTTTCTTGTGGAACAGTGGGATTGTTTAATTATCAGTGAATTTTATTTATTGTTTGTAAAAGCAGATAGTTATTTATTGATGTAAGATGTGGAAAATCTTGAGAAATAATGTTGAGATAGTGGCTTGCAAGTACTTAGTGAACAGGAAACCAAGATGGTGTTTTTTAAGAAATAGGATATGATAAGGAATAGAAATAATATTTAGTCTTTATGTGGATATCATAGTTAACAAAGCCCTATGACTGGAACACATTTTATTTGGACAGTGTTTTATATTTCTTTAAATATTCGATGTTCTAATAAAGCTGAAGAAATAGCTTTAACATCGTTCATGTATTAGAGGTTATTAGAGAGGTAAAGGTCATACCTCTTTCTTGTAATGCACTGTGCCATGATTTTTGAGATATATTATGAGTTACTCTAGCTTTCTTTCTTAAATCCTATACATCTATTTCGCTATCTTTATTTCTTGTAACTGCATCGTTTAGTAAGATATTTTGAAAAGAAATGATAAATAATTTAGAACTTAGGTTATGCTATCGTTTTGTATAAGATTGGTTTATTTGCTTAGAAGGAATAGAATTTTATAACTTAAAATTGAAGGTCCAATGAATCCTAAAGGAAAGAAAAGAATCATAGAATATATTTTTGAATTTATTTCGGAAATAAAATATAAATTTTTAAAATAGAGTATCTAAACAAAGACATTTTCTTTAAAATGTTAATTATTTTTGAATGCTTTATTATTATTTTTTGGGAAAAATAAGTATTGCTTATTTTTAAACTACAATAGTACAAAGTAAATTATATAAACAATATGCATAGTATATTTTTTTGTTTATTGAATAACAGGAATATATTGATTATTACACTTACATCATACTAAAGTAAGGCTAAATAAGAATATATTATGATTAGTAAACATCGTGTGATAAAACACTAAAATCTAGTACTGAATTTTGGATGAATATTTTATGTAACATCTTTGACTTTGCAAGATGAAAATTTTTTTAATATTTTGAGAAATCCATACTCATTATAAAGTTAATTTTGTTTTTTCAGTAGAATGTTTTCCTATGAGTTTTTTTTTAAAAATAAGATAGTTTAATAATATTAAGGATGAAATATTTTGCTAATAAGTAAATATATTTATAATAAGTTAACCATAATGAGAAACCAAATGGTAACATTTTTTTTTTATTTTGTCTTAAGTATAAATAAAGATATAACTAAACTATAAACTATTTTTATATAACTTAGTAGATAAAAATGTAAGATTAAAATAAGGATATCCATTGTAAATAGTGTACATAAATTGTTTATTTTATTTGTTGTTGTTAATAAACTTTGTAAAAATTTGTTTTTCAAAATTTTTGTGTCTTGATTGTTTATTTCTCCACTTCACTGCATGAAATCAGGATATATTCATAACAATTGAAACAAATATATAATTTTGCACAAAAAGATAAATAGAGAGTTATATTTAAAAATTTGAATATTTTATTGGTAATCTTTTAATTAAATAATTATAATTTTACATTGTTTTATTGGTCATAAATCAGTTATCACAATAGTATACTGAATTATATGCTATCAGTTGCCACACATCCTTTGTTTGTCACATTATCATATGCTACCACGTATTTATTATATTATTACATGAAGATAAAAGATTATATAAAATTATTTTATTATTTTATTATGGTAATAAAATTATAATAAAAGAAAAGATATCCAGTAGTAGTTAAACAATGAAGAATATTATTATTATTATTAGTTTCAGTGTAGTAGATTATGACATAAAATCCCTTCTCATATTTTACTACCGTATTTTTTATTAACTTAGAATAAACTCTATGAACCTGAGATTTTTATTGAGCTAGATTATTATAAATAGAAGATTAAGATGTAATTATTAACTTAATCTTAGTGAGTAGAAGTTATTAAAGTCGTAAGAATACTATGAGTTTGTTATTTGAAATGATAATAAGGGGAGATAGTGTTCTTATGCCATTGAGGTAGTATCTTGTGGGATATTGGCTCAATGTAATTTATCTTGTCACCTGTATTTTCACTTCAAGTCTCATGAAAATACTAAATATTTATTTAATTTATTTTTATAAACTGAACCTTATTCGTATTTTAAATTTGAGCTAGTGAAACATTTTAATTTTAATGCTGAATATTTTATTTATTAATTATTAACTGAGTTAGAACACATTTTATTTCATATCATATATTATCTGGAAGTGAAGATGCACAAGTCAAGGTTAGAATATATACAGTTTAATTTTATAATAAATTGAGTTTTTTAGTGCTTTATAATGCTATGATTATGCATATAAAAAGTTACTATATCAGTATTCTTGTAAATTTCATAGCTGTGAAATATTTTTGACAACTTGACTTCTAATATTTTTAGTCTTAAATAATGCTTATCATGCCAAAGTTGTTAAATCTTTAATAGTTGATAGTTTAAAATAATTAGTAATGTATTTTGAAAATTAATAGTGTTAGTATAGTCTAAATTTAATCACTAAAATGTTTTAAAAAGCTAATACTAATCTTAAGCTTAGAAACCAAATTCAAATCCTATATTTAGGTTTGCTAATAATTAGATTAAATTTGTAGTCTATTAATCTAATATTAATTTTAGTGTTAAATATTATAATTAAATATTTGAAGTTATTTATTCACAAAAGTTATACTACAGCTAATAGCAATAAAAGATAGGATTTAAAGTAGTAACTAAATGAATAAGGTTAGTGTTTAATTTTAACATTTATTTAGTTTAAAGTAATTATTAAATTATCTAATTTTAAAAGACACTATAAAATTATATCCTGAGTAACTTTGATAGGTTAAAATTAAGGGTAAATGAATGTATTAAACATCATGGATAATATTTATTTTATTTATAATAGAAATTTCAATTATGTAATGTATTTCATTCTAATGTTCAAATTTGTAAATAATTATTATAATAAAAAATATTTTTAATTTTCATTATCTAAATAAGGAAATTAATTTATTTTAAAACCTAAATATTAATTAAACTTTTGGTTAGCAACCTTTCTTAGTTTTAGTAGAACATGGATTTGAACCAATAAAAAGAAGGGGGCATAGATTTAAATGTCAATAATTCAGTGTTTCAAAATGGTCATCTGATCCAAGCTATAAATAAGTGAAATTGTCACCTGCACAAACACTCTAAACACTACTACTACTTCTCTCGTCTCTCTTGAAATCAATTTTCTTCATTGCATTCATGTTTTTAAAACTTCAGTTTAATTAATCAGTGTAATTTTACTTAAAATTTTATTTCATTAGTTTAAAGTAATGCATAACTAAAAGTTAAATTATCTAAGCACAACATCTGAATTTAAACTTCAAGGAAAAGAAATCTTCATTGCAGCCAGCTTTATTGGGAAAATTAGTTAATTATAACAATGTTTAAAATTTTAATATTTAAACCTTGTGCACTAGAAAAGTTTGAAAGATATTATTATTGTCACTATGATGATGCACAGACTGTTATTAATTTCAACTTCTGTTTTATATTTAAGTTTACTACAAAATATTTACAACTCTTCACAGCAATAACATTAATATTCTTAAAAGAGATGCATAATTTTACCTAATTATCTTGTATAAAGAACTTTGACTTTCATATAATCAAGTCTTATTTTGTTATAATGAGTATATTATCAATTGGATATAAAATTATCTTCATGTCTTCAAGAAAGAAAGAAAAATATTTGACTCTATTATATTATATTGTTTAATTGAATAATTATTTGTGCTGTTATTTTGATGAAACATTATTTGCTATTTTATAACAGCATAAAAGAAGTTTTGTTTATTATGACTACTTTCACCCCAGAGAAAAAAAATCAATTTCTTGGATCCAGAGAAGAGAAAAATAATGGACATATTTTTAAAATGTTTAACAACTAGTGAGAATGATTAGATTAAATTACTTACATTAAAAATGGAAATATTAAATTATTTCTGAATAATAACATTATATTTAAAGTGAATTTAAATAAACTTTTAATCTGAATACTCTCTCTTTTTCTCATCATTGTTATGGAAACTGTTATAATTTTTAAATGTGATATATGAAAAGAAGTATTTTACCTGGTGAATATTACTTTTGTCATTGAGTAATAAAATATTTTTAAAGGATTAAGTGTTAAATTTCTAACATAAATGTGAAGAATACTTCATTGCAATTTAATAAATACTTGCTATTTAATCCATGGAAACCTGCACAAAGAATGGCCATAATTATAATTTGCTAGCATAATTTATAGAATTTTACTTAAGGATAACCATAAAGTGATTTTATACTTTAATTAAATTTATGCTGGATATCTTTGCTGTCCATTAAACTTTGTTGCTTAATAGACTATTACTATTCCCATTTAATGGTTAAATGGTAGCAAAACACAAAAAATAGATGGACTTTATTGTTTTTATTTATTTTAAAATAATAGAGTTAATATTTTATTTATGTTTATAATTTTTGCTTACAAGATTATTATTTTAAATGCTTATTATTTTATGTAATTTTATATGCTATTTTAGTAATAATTTTTTCAAAATTCTCAAAATATTAGTATATGACATTTGCATACTTTAAAATAGTATGTGTTCCCTTTATCATATGAATTATTTATTTATAAAAGTTGCATTGTTGTGTGGAGTGCAGTATAAGTAAATATATGTATCTATTATTTCATTTTATTGCTTGTTTATTGCCAATTTTAACTAAGCTATGTTTAGTATCAGTTAAGTATTATTTATCATCTTTCACATCTGTTAGTTGTAGTATTTTTTGCTTAGAGATTATACTTTAGTCTCTCTCTCTCTTTTTCTCTCTATTTAGGAATGCTTATTTTTGCCAGTATTATTAGAGATTATAGTTTGTGTCTCTCTCTTATCATTTTGCTAGCTTATTTTATATTTGCTGCTTAGCTGGAATATATATTTTGAGATTGTATCTTAGGATCTCTCTAGTTTATGGAACCCCATTTAGTATTTTTGTTCCTGATGTGCATTCTCATCATTCCTTGATCAGTGACTAAGTCCAAGAACATTTTATTATTGCACTCAAAGGTAGTAGGTGAACTTATTTATGTGTTATGCCAAAATACTTTTACTTTGCCTTTACCTCCATTATCTCAATATTTATTTAATTTGCTGTTGAAAATGTATTTTGTAAAACATGTGTAAGCATTCAAGAATGCCAGCCTTACCTCTTTTAGAGTTCTTGGTTTATTTAGATGTAAATTACATATTGTTGATATGTAGGCCCTATGTTTAAGCTTTTCTGAGTTAGGACACAAATAAAATCAATAATTTACTTCAAAATTTTAAATTGTATCTTAAGACATAAATAGACAATATGCATCTCCCTTATCACTCCTTTTTCACTGGATCAGCAAGCTTGTATTTCAAGTAATGTTAAATATTCATAAAAGGGACACTATTCATAAAAGGATATTATCATTTTGTGAATGCTTTAATATTTGGAACTTATTAAAATATAAATTAACAGAAAGTTTCTTTTGACCAACTAGATTATTTTTGCTTAATCAAATTTATTTTTTATAAATCCATTTGTAATTTTAATCATTTTGAAAGAAAGTAATGTTTGTGAAAGCTATTCTTGGACCTAAAAGATATGATATATTTGTGACTTATTATTTGTTTTTCTGTGAAATAAATGTTTTTTTTATTACTAAGAAATTTCTTATAGTCATTTTTCCATATCATCTACTCATTAATCAGAAATCTAAATAATTATGAGAGTATAATAAATTATCTTAAGAGTTTTTTGTAAGAGTACATGAATTTTAAAATTAATGTAAGAGTCACTTTATCAAATTATATTTAAGTATTAGAATTACAGCTACGAAAGATGTATTTTGTTTAATAAAAATTTTAATGGCATATTATTATTTGAGATCATTTCAGCCAATTTGGTTTTCTTATTAAAAGATTACTGCACTTATTTATTTTAAAATTATTTTCCATAAATATAAATAATCATATTTGTAAATCCATAATAAATTTTGATTATGAAATGACTTACTTAAAATTTTAAAAATATTTAAGTGTATTTATTCTATGGTATTTAGAATAGCTATAAAATTCCTTACCAATCCTTAATATTTGAATGTCATTCTAGGAATTTATTATTTATTTTCATTCTAAATTAAGAGATCATGTGTTTTATTTCAAATTAATAATAGTAATATTATTATAATTATGATAAGACATTAACTTAAAATTTTTATTCTATGTTGAATAGATCTTAAAAATCAAAGAAAATTTATTTTATGGTTAAAATCAATCATATTACCCTAAGATGCCCTAATTTGTTTTATGAACCACATTATGTAAAATTATTTTGCTAAAGAAATTGTTTTCAAAAGATAAATCTTTTACGGCAAAGATTTAAGATAATACATCTTAATTTTATAAAATTTAATATGTTTTATCTGATCATAGCAATGAGATACTTAAGAGATAGATAAAAAAGATGGTAGTGGTAGTAGATATTGTGAGAAAAGGATTTTAAAATGTAACCTCAATGGCATATATTTGTAATACCAAAAGTCTTATATTTGTATTTGAGAAAGTCAAAAATTCTCCTCCTCTTAAGTTATTGATAATATTGCTTTGTATTTTATTGTAATTTTTCCATTGTATCTCTCCTTAGTGTGGCATATGGCAAATTTCCTTAATTCATTGAGCTTAGTTGACATTATATTTGGCTTATATATTTGTTATTGTTTAACCTTGATGATTTATTCTGTATATTTGATAACTTCCTAGATTACAATTTAGCTTTCCCAATGTGTTGGCCTTTGATCAGCTGTAAGTTGTCCTGGATAAATATTTGAAGCTATATTATATCAATTCGCTTCTTGCATTTTCAATTTCCATCTCTCACTTTCAGGTTACAATATATATATATATATATATATATATATGTAATATGAAAGTGAGAGATACACACACATATATATATATATATATATATATATTGTGTGTGTGTAAAATAAATATTAAAAAATGTCCATTAATTAAAAGCAAAATTGTAATTATAATTAAAATAATAAATTTAATGGTTTACAAACTATTACAAACAATCCTTAAATCTGCAGAAGTACTTTCCATTAATTTCTTAAACCTGCCTCAACTGCCATTAAATACAAAAACAAAAGCGGAAGCAAACATCATCAATTCAAATTCCACGAATCTTGTATTTTAATGTTAGCAGCTTGTCAATTTATTAAATGAATTAAACAGGAATAAAATGCATTTAATAAATTGACAAGCTTCTAACATTAAAATATGAGATTCATGGAATTTGAATTGATGATGTTTGCTTCTGCTTTTGTTTTTGAATTTAATGGCAGTTGAGGCAGGTTTAAAAAATTAACAGAAAATACTTCTGCGGATTTAAGGGTTGTTTATAATAGTTTGTAAACCATTAAATTTATTATTTTAATTATAAATATATATATATATATTGATTTTTGTACCATTTATGGGTATTTTCAGGATTTATACACTTTAAATTATGCTATTCATTGACCAAATTACATCTGCCCTAATAATTCACTTATTTGAATATGTCAGGTATTTTCATTGAACCTAACTATTTTTCCTGGTCAAACAACCCCAATTTACTATAATGAAGTTTAGCAATAGTCAGAGAAGAATTGGCTTTTAATTTATTTACTAGGTGCCAGCATTCTATATGCGAATCCACTGGCTGTCCCCCTTCCTTTTATCTTTATTAATCACTATTGCATGGGACTTTTCTGTCCATGGGAGAATTGAAATTTATGATACGGGGCTGTCATTTATATTTGGCAAACTAATAATACAACTTAACTAATAATATTCTAATAATAAATTTAAATCAACAACAAAGTAAATTATATTTATATGATTTATTAATTTCACAACTTTAACAAATGTTTATTAATATAATAATAAGAGAATAAAATATAATATCAAACTATGTTGTTAATAAAAGTTAATGTTCTTGGAATTCAGATTTTCTATAATCTGATTTAATACAGCATTCAATAGTACTTATAGTTTTATGAAGGTGAACACTTATAATACATGACAGAAAGTTTCTTAACAGTAAATTTTGACTGTTCAATTGTATCACTGCATGAATTATCATGCATCTTTGTGGTTCTTGGTGGGATCCATCATATGATTTTTTTTATAGAAGCTTAGTAGATAGTCTGGAGTTCTAAGATTCAGATAGACAATAGTCTTCACTTACAGCATTATTGCAACTCCAGGAAGAAAGAAAGTGTTAGTGAACTAACTCTGCTCTACTCACACATTTGATAATGGATCAATCTGCTGGTGAGAATATATTAGCACATTTTATAATGACCTCAGAGAAAAAAAATCATTTTATATCAAATTGGTATTTGAGTTCACACAGAACACCCGGCAAAAGAAGACTCCCACTCCATGATATCCTTCCTTTTATACTTTCTCCCTAATTTGAGTCTACCATGCACATTCTGCTTACACTTTTTTCTTTTATTCTTATTTTAACTTTGGCCAATTTTTTTTTGTTCCCACAGTTATCCTTACCCAGCTTTGGTGGCCATCTTTAATTAATGGTGAAAGAATGCTATGATTTAATTTTAAGTTATTGTAATTGTTTGATGATAAGAATTTATATTCTTATCTCAGTAAACATCAAAAGATAAAATTTTGTTATTCTTTTTTTTTCTTTTTTCTTAAATACAATATAATTTATACTGTCTAAAATAAATCAAAACAAATTTATAAAAATACTATTTTATCTTTTTGGAAATTTAATAATTTTAATTGTAAGATGCCAATGCCATTTGTATAACAAATATGTTACAATACTTCCATGGTTGAGGTAAAGAATAAAATAGGGTGTTTAGCTTCTTTAATTCTTAATAACTTCTAACTTTGTTTTACTTCACTTTTTTATGCTGATCCATCTCTCTATTGACTGTCCACATATGGTGCATAAATATTAAGCTCATGTTTTACAGTTTAATATGGTACATAGAACAGGGAATACTTTCATATTCACTGTACACATAGACTATCCATATAAGTGTAACAGTAAGGAGCTCAAGTCTATCCACATTGGAGTATTGCTCAATCTATTTTGAGACTTATAATCCCATAGTGACTCAGTCCATCTCCCCTTTTTCAGGGATCCTACTACTGTTATACTGACAGGCATTAAAGGATCATCCTATTGCACTTTATTGTGTGTATGGAGCTCAGGGCTATGATTTCCCTCCTCCTAAGTATATGCCTACCCAATCACCACTGACATTCAGCTTACTATCAACTGCCTCTTTCCAAATAAATTAAACTAATACCTAATTGCAATCCAATCTTGTTTAATATTACTGCATATCCATGGTCTTCAGGCTTTAAATCATTCTGGTTTATCATCTAATATTATCTTTTTGGATAGAATATAGATGGTTGAGGTGATGGTGATTGAACTCCTTCCCTATACTATTCACACCAGTCTGTTCACTTTATGTTGAGGTCATCTCCCTTATGTTCATCTCTTTTTCTAAACCTCTCCCCTGGGAATGGAGATCTTGCCTTTCTCTTTATTTTTAACTGGGGACACCTTACTATTTATTTGATTTTCAAAAATATCAGTGATCATCATAGTGTTATATTGGTGTTCACCCTTCTGGTTTATTATTTTATTCACAATTTTGAAATCGGTTCTTCCTCTCCAGCCTTATTACTTTCAAAAGTGCCAAGTCCACAATCCATTCCACTATTTCACACTCAGTGTCTATCAACGGATGCCCTACTGGATTAGAGAAATTTTGCCATAGTAATCTTAATAATTTATTTCTCTGTCAACTGTCATTCTGTCAGTGTCTGTAGTTGTGCAACTTGTTTCCAAAAGAATAGCACATAATAATCTTCCATATATTTTTCTGCATCACACTGTTCTTGACTCCTTGGTAGTCCTCATTCCAATAACACAATTATTGCTGAAGTTGTTTGGTTTGTTAAACAAGACCTCTCACGATACTTTCACCATCCCTTCTAAATAACTAATGGCCATTGTTAACTTTATGTCATCTGACATTATCATAAAGTACCTCTCAAGGCTATCTAAATGGTCCATTGGTGATTCTCTGTCATACCTGTAAAACATTTTTATTTTTAGGGAAATGGATTAATTGCACTCAGTACATTCTTTTTACTTTCCACTAGCTTCTCTGACTTTGAACTTTTTTTCTTGTCTGATTCTACTTCAGCCAATTCTATACTTTGTACTCCCTGTATTACCTTCTTGTCTACAATTTAATTCCTCTCTCATTTTTTTAAACTCTGCCCTGACTTTTTCTTTAAACTCACTTATTTCCTTTTTAATGTCTTCCTTAAATTCTACTATTAACTCTTTAAATATTTTTTTATTTTTGACTCCATATCTTTTATCTCTTCATTTATGTCTTCTTCCATGGCCTTACTATCCTTTCTTCTTAATTTCATACAATTTTATTTATTGTATCAACTTTATATATATATATATATATATATATATGATACAATATATAAAATTGTATAGTTATATATATATATATATATATATATATATATATATATATATTATATTATTTCTCTATAACTCATATATATTATTTGGAATCATTTTCTTTGGCATTAACTAAAACTTTATTTTCTTTTATGATATTACACTCACCAACATTTCTTCCCCTGCTGTTGCTTTTCCTCCCTACCTACGTAAGCAATTTTTCTTTTTTTTTAATTTATTGCAATACAATCCTGCACTAAGATTTTAATGAAACAACTTTTATATTATATTTCAAAATTTATTCTTCCTACCTTCCTTTCAGGTTATGAGTTTCAAAACCTACATTCAGTCTACCATTGTAGCACATGAGAACCCATGTTTGATGACATTGTATTGTTTATGTGTACTTTGAGGATTTATACCCTTTAAATTATGTGTATTAATTGACCAAATTACATCTTCTCTGATAATTCACTTATTTGAATATGTCAGGTATTTTTATGAACATAACTATTTTTCTTGGTCAAAACAACCCCAGTTAATTATAACGAAGTTTAGTAATAATCAGAGAAGAAATAGTTTTTAATTTATTTACTAGTGCCAGCATTCTATATTCAAATCTACTAGCTGCCCCCCCCCCTCATCTTTATTAATCACTATTGCATGAGACATTTCTGCTCTCAGGAAGATTACAATTTATGATACAGCATTGGCATTTATATTTGGCAAACTAATAATGCAACTTAACTAATAATACTATAATAATAAATTTAAATTAACAGCAAAGTAAATTATATTTATATGATTTATTAATTTCATAAATGTTTATTAATAATAATAAGAGAATAAAATATAATTTTAAACTGCATTGTTGATAAAAGTCAATGTTCTTGGAATTCAGATTTTCTATAATCTGATTTAATACAGCATTCAATAGTCCTTATGGTTTTATGACAGTAATACATGATAGAAAGTTTCTTACCAGTAAGTTTCAACTGTTCAATAATACATGATAGAAGTTTCTTACCAGTAAGTTTCAACTGTTCAATTATATCACTGCATAAATTACCATGCATGGTCTTGGACTTGGTCAGATCCATCATATGATTTTCATATAGAAGTTTGATGGGTAGTCCAGAGTTCTAAAATTCAGGTAGGTGATGGGCTTCACTCAGAGCATTATTGTGATTCCAGGAGGGAAGAAAGTGTTGGTGAACTTTACTCTCCTCTACTCACATATTTGGTAATGACTCGATCTGCTGGTGAGAATATACTGATGCATTTTATAATGACCTCTAGAAAAACACATAGAACATCAGGTAAAAGAAGAACCCACTTTATGATGTCCTTTTTTTATACCCCCTCCCTAATTTGGGTCTACTGCACATGTTCTGTTTGCACCTTTTGCTTTTCTTTTATCCCCATTTTAACATTGACCAATTTTTTTTCCCAAAGTTATTCTTTTTCCCCCCTTCAGTGGCCATCTTTAATAAATGGTAAAAGAATGTTGTGATTTAACTTTAAGTAATGGTAATTGTATGGTGGTAGTAAACATCAAACGATAAAATTTTGTTATTCTCTTCTTTTTTTTTAAATAGAAAATATAATTTACATTGTCTAAAATAAATTAAATGGAATTTATAAAAATACTATTTCAATCTTTTCAGAAATTTAATAATTTTAATTGTAAAATGCCAATGCCATTTCTACCACAAATACAGTACAACTTTATTAAATAGTTTTTCTTTTTATCAATCACTAGCTAACTTTTCTAAATATTTTTTTTTTATTTTTGTTGTTTCATTATTACTAGTATCTCATTTACCATCATTTGAGTATTTTATGGCTGGATGTAAATCTTTCAATCTCTTTATATGATTGAAACCTTTATCATATGTTTTGGTCCAGGTTTCAATCACCTATTTTACCATATTTCTTTTGTATGGCAAAATTCTTCTAAGTGCTCAGTAAAATGATAGCATCTGTAAACTTTCTAAAGATGTTGACATCGTTTTTTATGTGTGTCTTTTAATACATCTGTAAGTTACTTTTTTAGAAATCACAGATGTTTATTTTGGTCCACATTGTGATAAAAAATTTGTACTGTGATTCAGTTTGACAAATTTAAATAGTCTTGTTTATATTTAAACTGAATATTTTTATTAATAAAACCTAATCAGTTTGTTGATCCTAGAGGTTCCGAACTATGAAAGAAGAATCATAAATAAATGAGAGAGAAATAGATAAATAAATAGATTGATCGATCAATAAAAAGACATAATTGGTTAGATAGATAAATGAACATATATAGAGACAGATGATATGGATAGATTGAGAGAGATGAATAAATAGACAGTAGGTAGGTAGATAGGTAGATAGGAGGAGGGAGGGGGAGATGTGAGTGGCTAGGTGGGCAGGTAAATAGGGAGGGAGGGAAGGAAGGAGGCAGACAGGTAGGTAGGTAGGTAATTTTTAATTTTTAATTATTTAGCAATTATAAACTTCCATTTATTTTGTTATGAAACCATCAGTGTAGCAGTGTAAAAGATAAAAGGCGTTTTTATGAATGAATAGTTTGTCATAGTATTGTGAACAATGTTTTTATTATAAATGATCAATATTATTCAAATGGTTACATCATAATTTACATGCCTAAGATTATCCTAGACAAATGTAGTTTACAAAAAATGTTTTGTTTTGTTTTTTTTTTAAAAAAAAAAAACTCAAGAGTTAGCATTTAAATATTAAAATGACAAAAAAAAAAAAATCCAGAAGTGACAATTCAATCATATATATTCTTTGAAGCTCAGACATAGCATCCAAGTTTATTAAATTGATGGGAGAGTAAAGAAATTATGAAAACATTCTTTAAATATATTTTTAGAGTTATAAGGTTTACAAGTCTGTCTTCATTACAATTAAAATATAAATTAAATGGGATTTCAAAATAGAATTAAAATTAGTATAAGCAGCTTCAAGAATCAGAATATTGAAAAGATTGTTTATATTATTGAATGGGCAGGACATAAATACTTGCATCTACGATAATGTTTTTTTAATGATAGCATAATATTACAATCTCTTTTATCTTAGTCTTTAATCAATAGCACTAATAACCTCACCTTGTTTTATTCATTGTAATGCCTACAAAATTATGACATAAGCTGGGTTTACCTCTGCTATTATTACTATTCTAATTTAATTGGTTGCTTTCATACTTATATCATAACTAAAATTTTATATATATATATATTATAGGATTAACAAAATTTTAAAAAATAATAATGTAGTTATTATTAATAAATTTACTATATGTGTATTAAAATAAAAATAAAAAACATCCCTATACTATATCTATTTGTTTTAAATAAAATGAATAGTTAAATGTCCAATTTTCATCACAATTAAATATTGCCTGGATTATATCCTAGTAACTTTTTTTTTTTGGAAATGTAATAGTATTTTCATTGTCAGCAATTTATTCCACCCTAGTTGTTTTAAAGTTTTTAAATCCGTATAGACTTTAATTTCAAATTTCATAAAACTTTTAATATTTTGCTTAGAAAACATTTTATAACATAAAATACTATATATCAAATTCGGAAAGAATAATAAAAAAGAGAATAAAATGTAATTGCTTTCAATGTATACTGAAGAAACATTATTTACAAACATGAATGAATATAGTGCTCTGAGATGAAAAATTACCTGCTAGTGTGCTATAAAATATATTGAATTTATAAATTTATTTTTTTCTGTTTATTTACTTTTTTAATAGTGTATAATTAAAGTAGTGTATATTCATAGAGCCAATAGTACAGCTTCACTCAATTATTTCTGGAAACATCTTCAAAGTGCAATTATATACATAAAATTAAAAGTTACCATAAAATTTATAATATATATATAAATTGATTTAAAAAATAGTTCCAAAAAACTATTTCACAAAAAACATAATAAATAAACTTACCCGTGAAATAAGTAATTCTTCTACTGATTCTGTACTTGTTCCATTTTCATCAGTATAAAGAGTTTCATTAGCTAACACATGGCATGTTATTCCTCTTTCTGTTCGCTATATATATATATATATATATATAATGTTATTCTTATTCAATGTCTGTATTTCTTCAAAGTTATATACGTAATCTTATAATTAAATATTAATAATTACAGTATCCAAATATATGCAAAGTACAACTTTAAAAAAAAAAAACACTTTTATCCACTTAGGAAGGCTTTTAACTATCTTCATAGTCTTTGTCAACTAACACTTTCAAAAGCTAACCTTCCCACAATTTCTATGATTTTTACTTTTAAAGTTGTACTTTACATATATTTGGATACTGTATTTATATATATGTGAATAAATAAATGAATGAGAAAATGATTGCAAGCAGAGATATGTAGGTGGTTAATAATATATTAATAGATAAAAGATAGAGAAATAAGTGAGTAAATTAAGCCCCACATCGAATTAATGCAGTGGTAGAGTGTCCAAGTCTGGTATAGAAAGTCATTGAATTGATTCCAGTTATGGCACTTCCAACATTCGAACTTCTTATGAACTCCCAAGCAATAAACCTATTTGATTATTGTTTTATAATGAATGAGAGCATGGACGTTTAAATAAATATATAGATGATTAATAAGTAGGTTGATAGTAAATGTTTGTCAAATAAGTAAGAACATTATTGATTATGTTATAAATATTTTGTTTAATGGGTAGTTGAATTGATACATCACTGGATAATTTAATAGGCAGATTGTTAGGAAGGTGAGTGAATGGATGGATGTTAAATGGAAGATAAATAAATAGATAGACAGACAATTAGTAGCTAGACAGATAAATAATTAGATAGAACAAATGGATGGAAGAATGATTCCACAAATAGATAGATAGATAGATAGATAGATAGATAGATAGATAGATAGATAGATAGATAGATAGATAGATAGATAGATAGATAGATAGATAGATAGATAGATAGATAGATAGATAGATAGATAGATAGATAGATAGATAGATAGATAGATAGATAGATAGATAGATAGATAGATAGATAGATAGATAGATAGATAGATAGATAGATAGATAGATAGATAGATAGATAGATAGATAGATAGATAGATAGATAGATAGATAGATAGATAGATAGATAGATAGATAGATAGATAGAATAGATAGATAGATAGATAGATAGATAGATAGATAGATAGATAGATAGATAGATAGATAGATAGATAGATAGATAGATAGATAGATAGATAGATAGATAGATAGATAGATAGATAGATAGATAGATAGATAGATAGATAGATAGATAGATAGATAGATAGATAGATAGATAGATAGATAGATAGATAGATAGATAGATAGATAGATAGATAGATAGATAGATAGATAGACAGACAGACAGACAGACAGACAGACAGACAGACAGACAGACAGACAGACAGACAGATAGATAGATAGATAGATAGATAGATAGATAGATAGATAGATAGATAGATAGATAGATAGATAGATAACCAAAGAGAAATCAAAAGACAGATAAATAGATATTTTGATAAGCAGATAGATAAATAATAAGTGTGGAAGAATGGATAGATAGATGGAAAGACAAAATGATAGATTGGTAATTCAATGGATAAATAAATGGATTAAAAATTTAAAAATAAGGAAATGAAATATGCACTGTAAGGCAGATTATATCACTAAATGAAGATATATACAACTAAAGTAAAAATATTTATTATATTATATCCAATTAGAAGTACAAATTATGTATTTATTATTTTTAATCATTGAATAATATATATTAAAAACGTGAATATTTTCACCAAAATTTAAAACCCCAAAACTCAATCATCCTTATTTTTTTCAAATTTAATTCTTTTTTTTTTTTTAAAATTAATACTTTTTAATTCATAATAGTAAAACTATTGTTATACTATAAAAATATATATTTACAGCCATTCTTCTATATCTACATTTTTAACATCCATGATTACACTTAACTGCATTTTGAAGACAAAAAATAAAAATAAAATAAAAATAGAAATAAAATATAATTAGTTTTTTTCAATTTTAATGATTAGTGCATAGACAATCTTTTAAATGTTGCAATTGGAAATATCAGGTACAAATGTGATGTAATTTTTTTAATAAAGCAGTTTTAATTTTTTAATTTAATATCAATCATTTTTTCCGTTCACAATAATTTTTATCATAAGATAAATGAAGAAAAAGAATACAAAATTACTGTGATTTTTTTGACAGAGGAAAAGATTATTTTAACAAGTAATTTTTAAAAATATTTGTGTTATATAAAATAACTTTAAAAAGATAGTGAATAAGAGTCATTATTTACTTCTTTCAAAATCGATGAAATAATGATTTCTGTTTATTTATTAGCCACTAACTTTATTTTTTTTACTTTTAAAAAAAACTGTACCCACTTTAATAATTATAAAATTGCTAACTACTTTTGTTAATGTTTTAATGAACATAATTTCACATATTTTCAAAATAAATTTATTGCTCAATTTTACACACAATAATATAACTCAAATTTTTTAAAAGTTCTATTAATGTGTACTAATTTTAAATAAAACTTATATACATACTGTTTCTATATACCTGAAA
The DNA here is from genome assembly GCA_028023455.1 of Epiperipatus broadwayi. Taxonomy (NCBI): domain Eukaryota; kingdom Metazoa; phylum Onychophora; class Udeonychophora; order Euonychophora; family Peripatidae; genus Epiperipatus; species Epiperipatus broadwayi. The sequence goes on along the minus strand of JAQFVV010012873.1, from coordinate 261,468 downwards.
ATTTTTGTACAATATGTATATGTATTAAAATGCTGATTTATATATGGTGTTCTAATGCCTATAAATTTGGATATCTATATCAAGTATTGAAACCAGATGTCACAAATGTTTATATTGCAACCAGACTAGATCATCCTTAACCTCTCTTTGTCAATTTATATTCTGATGAGCATATTGCAGGAAAGAGATATCGATTGGCATTACCCAATGCTGATATCACCCCCCTACAACAACATTTTCTGCTTATTAGAGGGTATAGCATTAAAGAGACTGGAACATCTAGAAATTTATCTGTTTGGATTTCCAAATGGTGCCACTACAGTTCCAGCTTACTACAACCTTACTCACCTAGATCTGGTTATGCAAAATATAGCTCAGTAAAATTGAGATTCCTATGAATAAGTACACTAGAAAGTGGATGACATGAAATGAAAATGGTGAGACATATTATTTTTTATAACAATAATTTATTTAAAGAACAATATTTGGAGAACCCTCCTTTAACAGTTTGTTGCAATGCTGGTTCCACAGATCAGTTATTCTATTCATCGATAACTTCTTCTGAGGCTTGGTCTCTCATTGATGATTATACTGTATCCATTCTTTTTATCTTCCATAATCCTGTTCTGGCAGCTTTCACATAGCAGGAGTTTATTTAGATATCCATGCATACATCATGGACACCTCCCCTATCATTTCTCAAGTTTAATTTCTTTTTTCATGGGTCTATATTCTCTTCATATGTTCATATATCTAATTTTGTAGACATTTTTATTAATCCTTCTTGCAGAATACTCTTAAGTGAGTTTGATTTTAATTATTCAAGAGCCAATAGACTTCAATATAAATATATTCACATATTTAATTCCGATGTGCAAATGCAGATTTAATTCACTATATAGAAGCATATTCAATATGTATATAAGCATGTATATAATCCAGGTGGGTAGACACATATTATAGAGACACATATTTAGGTCATGTATACAGAACCATGTTCAATTCTTATATGCATAAGCGCATATTCATAGAAGCACATATTTATTTCAGATTTCAGTCATGTATATTGAACCAGATGCTGTATCTGATTCAAAGGTCTCTTCACAATTTTTATAAAGTTATTTAAAAGTTTATAGCATATAGCACACATATGCAGCTATATTTTAAAATATGGTGGTTGTAAGTTTTGTCTTCAACAAATTTTAGTTGTTAGGATAAAATAAGTTTCTTCTGTCACTTATTTTTTTTATTAAAAATTCAAATTGTAAAAACATTTCAAGTTAATGGTTTTAATCTTTGGTTTTGGTTTTTTTTTTGAGAAAGCTTTTAATTTTGGCAAGTTAATTGCATTCCTGTTTCTTTTATTTTATTACAATCCATTTTTAGTTTGATTTTAAAATTGAAGATAAAATAATATCCCTGGTTAGAATTCTTAATTAAGGTTAAGAATGAGATAGACATTTGCTGATTTGACCTGGGGTAATCTTATAATTAAAAAACAAGAAAGATAACACGGGAGATAGAGAGAGAGGATATAAATAACTCCAAAAATTTCAGACATGATTATTCTTGACTTGACCAAGCTAATGCTGTTGGAAAGTGATTGATTCAGCTTCTTATAATTCTGCTATTGATTATTATGCATAGATATTAGCCTGCTGAGATTCGTACTGTGTTGGCAGTCTGGACATATTTTTTTTTTAAAATTTGCTATCACAAGATGAGTAAATAAACAATTACTTTATCTAGTGCCATGTTTACAATTATATTACTTCAAATTCTCTCATCTCTCCTCAGTCGATAAGAGATCCTTTTTATTCTCTTCTTTCTTTTGTTTTTCCCCCTTCTAACGATATTATGTAATTCACAAGATGACTAAATTCACTACTATGTGTATTCAAACTTACAACATGCCTTGCTAACTTATCTAAGAATGGAATCCTGATTCCAAGATGTTCTGCCATAAAAGTCTGAAAATAAAAAGGATCCCCAAATATGCCTCTAAACTTGCCACTGTGAAAAAATGAAGACCCCTGAAAATTTGAACTCAAAATAAATGTGTGCATTCCTTGAAAAACTCCATGGACACTGCTTTACTGTAAGGTAAAATATTTCTTATTCTTTCCAGAGTATAAAAATTTTTAATTAAATCTCTGCTCAATCTAACAATAAATCTGTTGTATAATGTTTTCCAGTTATTTAATCTCATATTTATTATATGTATTTGATTTTCCCTGTATTTATAGTGTGTCTTGGAATATTAATTTTAAGATTCCAAGTTTGTTTTCAATTTTATTTATTGGGGAATATATTGGGAGATTATATTTTATATGCTTACTATGCCTTCTTTGTTATTATTAACTCTTGTTAAATGCTTTGGCAGACCTTCATGATTTCATTTAACTCATCTTTCCCTCTTTTATTTTAATGAAATTAATTTTAAATACATTTAGTTTGTGTTTCTTGCAAACCATAAATCTTTTGGCTGATGGTTTATCATGTTTGTTATTCTAGTTTTTCTGTAGTTGAAGATTTTGTTTCTTCTTTTTTAGGTTAGGTAAGATCATAATCATTCAAGTTTTTTGTCTTGTATGTGAAATTAACTGTGAATTGCCTTGAATGTGATACATCACGAGCTATCCTGTGGACAATATGACGTCTCTAGTCCAAGCTACTAGAGAATGCTCGTCTCATGCTGTTCATTAATTTCCTACAAGACTATTTCTATTTTTTTTGTATCTCTGAATTAAGAAACTGGACTAAATGATTTTTTTATAAATTGCCAGCAGGAAGATACTATTAGCTCCCTTTTAAATTGTAGGTGAGAGAATGAACTTTTCTGCTAAAGCATTTAATGTTTTAATATTTTTGGAACTCACATATGCTCTCCGATAAACACACTTATAAAAATCTAGGCGAAACTTTCGTATTTTCTTTGCTAGATTTACTTTAGTTTGTTTATTGAATTTAATAAAATTTTCAAATTAGTTTAAACTTAATTTTGCTGATTTTTGTCTTAGTGCTTTTATTTTCTCAATTGTCTGTACAATATTTAAGATCTCTTACTGTCTCCCTGAGTCTAGTTGGTGCAAACCATCATCACCATCCACATTTGATCATGGTAAACAAATTTTCCAGATAAACAGTGATCTGGTGGTGCCCTCCATGATCAAAAGTAGATTAAGTGACTGTTACATACTTATTAAATTTTAGTGCAACCAACATAGGGCTTCTAGTTTAAAACCCATGTGAGATTTTGTTTGAACAATTGAGGAATATTTCAAGTGTAAAAGGCAAGATTTAGTAGATAGGGATCAGTTTTTGGTAGTTGTGGCATGGATTGTTAGAACAGTTTGATTAAAGGGGGTTTGTCTTTTTCATATGAGGTAATTAATAAAATATTTAAACAGCATTTTCTTGCGGAGTTAATTTTTTGAATTTAAAAGAATTAAATAAATAAATATTGGGAAGTCTTTTTCAAGTGAAATTAATAAATAGTTAAAATAGCAGTTTGCTTTGGATTTATTCGAACTAAAAGAAAATTAAATAAATAGATAGTAATAAGTTGTTTTTGTTGTGTGAAAAACAAAATCAAAGTTTAAAAATATATACTGTAGATAAAAAAAATAGTAGATTTAGGCATGTTGGAGAAAATGGAAGATAGTGTAGAAATTGATAGGGGGATAAGGTTAGAAGAAAACCTGGATACATTTTAAAACCCTCAAATTGTGGAAATGAAAGAGATTGAGATACAGATGATGATGATAGAAATAAAGGAAGAAATTAGTGAACTCAGAGCAGAAATGAGATGTGAAAAAAATCAGGTAACTATTGAAACCATAGAGATAGAGTTGAGTAAAGAAAGTCAGGAAGTAGAAAATGAAGTTGAGGTCATAAGAGATATAGAAATTGAGTTAGAGCAGGATATTGTTCGAACAGAGATAGTGGAAATAAAGTTTGAAATAAGTAGAGAGTGATGAGAGAGAGATATTGTGGTGGAAAAAGAAAATTTAGAAGAAAGTTATAGGTTAAAGATCATAAATAATATTAGGCAGTATGATTTTAAGGATGAAATAGAAGCCATTTATAGAACAATCTTATTTCAAACATTGAAAAAGATTGTTGAAAATAAAAAATTTTCATTTACTAGTGCTGATAACATAATTAATAAAGTGAGACAGTTTAAAGATATGTGGAGTTTTGCTAGGCATAAAGGTTTTCAGTTATACAAGCTAGAAAATAGAACAGCATGAGAAAGAGACAAAATAGTAAATTCTAGCAAATGAAACATAAGAGAGGGAAAATAACTTATTTCAGAAAATTAGTGAAAAGAGAAAGGAACCGCTGGACAAAGGTTAAGAGTTCAGTTTTTAGGAAATGGACAGATTAAAAAAAATCAGGATTTGTTTCACAGGTTATGAGATTGGACTAGTTATTTGGTAAATATTTTTTTTCATAGCACAGGGCAAACATTCAGCTGGGCTTCTAGGAGGGGTTAAAATTTTTAAAGTTTAAAAAAAATAGCACAGGAATGCATTTATCTTTTTTTTTTTGTCATGTTTCGGGGCAAATGAACCAGATGCTGTATCTGATTCAAAGGTCCCTTCGGAATTTTATAAAGTTATTTAAAAGTTTATAGCATATAGCACATATACACAGCTATATTTTAAAATATGGTGATTGTAAATTTGTCTTCAACAAATTTTAGTTGTTAGTTTAAAATAAGTTTCTTCTGTCACTTATTTTTTTATTAAAAATTCAAATTGTAAAAACATCTTTGTTTTTTTTGTTTTTTTTTTTTTTTGAGAAAGCTTTTGATTTTGGAAAGTTAATTGCATTCCTGTTTGTTTTATCTTAATTACAATCCATTTTTAGTTTGACTTTAAAAGTGGAGATTTAATTTTTGGATTGTTGTTTTTCTATAAGATAATCCCTGGTTAGAATTCTTAATTAAGGTTGAGTAGGAGATAGAGAGAGATTTGCCCTGGGCTAAGTCTTATAATTGAAAAACAAGAAAGATTATGTGGGAGATAGAGATAGAATATAAATAACCCCAAAATTTTGGATGTGATTAATCTTGGCTGGACCAAGCTAATGTTGCTGGAAAGTAGTTGATTCAGCTTCTTATAATTCTGCTATTGATTATCACACATAGATATTATCCTGCTGAGATTCGTACTGTGTTGGCAGTCTGGTGTATTTTTTTCTTAAAATTTAATGTCACAAGATGCCTAAATTCACTACTATGTGTATTCAAACCTACAACATGCCTTGCTAACTTACCTAAGGATAGTCTCCTGATTCTAAGCTGTTCTGCTATTAAAGTCTGAAGTAAAAAGGATCCCAAAATATGCCTCTACACTTGCCACTGTGAAGAAATGAAGACCCCTGAAAATTTAAACTCAAAATAAATATGTGCACTCCTTGAAAAACTCCGTGGAGTCTGATTTACTATAAGGTAAAATATTTCTTATTCTCTCCAGTGTATAAAAATCTTTAGTTAAATCTCTGCTCAATCTAACAATAAATCTGTTGTATAATGTTTTCCAGTTATTTAATCTCATATTTATTATATGTATTTGATTTTCCTTGTATTTATAGTGTGTCTTGGAATATTAGTTTTAAGATTCCAAGTTTGTTTTCTTATTTATTAGAAAGTGTATTGTGAGATTATATTTTATATGTTTACTATGCCTTCTTTGTTATTACTAACTCTTGCTAAATTCTTTGGCTGACCTTCATGATTTCATTTAGCTCACCTTTCCCTTTTTTATTTTAATGAAATTAATTTTAAATACATTTAGTTTGCATTTCTTGCAAACCATAAATCTTTTGGCTGGTGGTTTATTATGTTTGTTATTCTAGTTTTTCTGTAATTGGAGATTTCATTTCTCTTTTCTAGGTTATGTAAGATCCTAATCATTCTCCACATTTTTGTCTAGTATGTGAAATTAACCATGAATTGCTTTGAACGTGGTACATTCTGAACTATCCTGCAGACAATATGACATCTCTAGTCCAAGATACTAGAGAATGCTCATCTCGTGCTGTTCGTTAATTTCCTACAAGACTATATTTATTTATTTTTTTGTATCTCCGAATTAAGAAACTGGGAATAATGTTTTTTTATAAATCACCAGCAGGAAGATATTATTAGTTTCCTTTTAAATTGTAGGTGAGAGAACAAACCTTTCTGCTAAAACATTTAATGTTTTAATATTTTTAGAACTCATATACACTGTCTGGTGAATACACTTATAAAAATCTAGGTCAAATTTTCATATTTTGTTTGCTAGATTTACTTTAGTTTGTTATTGAATTTAATAAAATTTTCAAATTAGTTTAAACTTAATTTTTGTTTGTCTTAGTACTTTTATTTTCTCAATTGTCTGGACAATATTTAAGATCACTTGCTGTCTCCCTGAGTCTAGTCTGTGCAAATCTTCATCACCAATGACTTTTGATCATGGTAAACAAATTTTCCAGATACATAGTGATCTGGTGGCACTCTCCATGATCAGGGGTGGATTGAGTGACCATTACAATAGAGAAGCATGTTCAATTCATATATGTATAAGCACATATTCATATAAGCACATATCTATATAAGCATATATTTATTTCAGATACAGATAGACACATATTATGTGGATGCAGATTTAGATCATGTATATAGAAGCCTGTTCAATTCATATATGTATATGCACATATTCATATAAGCACATATTTATTTCAGTTTAGATAGATACGTTTATATGGATGCAGATTTAGGTCATATATATATAGAAGCATGTTCAATTCATATATGTATAAGCATATATTCATATAAGCACATATTTATTTCAGATGGATACAGACTTAGGTTATGTATATAGAAGCATGTTCAATTCATGTATGTATATAAGAACATATTTAATTCAGGTAGGTAGACACATATTATAGAGACACAGATTTAGGTCATGTATATATAAGCATGTTCAATATGTATATAAGCACATATTTAATCCAGGTAGGTAGAGACATATTATATAGATTTAATTTTGTGAAAAATAATAAATGACATTTTTTTATAATTCTATCCAAATAAAGTCAATTTTTGTTTGACAGATACTTATTAATTAATTATCAATGTTTTTTAAATTTAAATTATAGAATCATTTATTCTTTACCCCTTGTCTTATTTTATAAATCCAGGCAACATTATTTGTTTGTTTGTTTCATTTTAAAATTATATATATAAGCACATATTTAATTTTAATAATAATCGAAATTATATTATTCTTAGAAATTATTTCAGTAAATAAGATTTTATAACCTTGTTGAATCAATCATTTTAAGTAACCACATTTCATTTTCTCTTTTCCGAATTGGTTTTTCTTACAGCATTAACTAAATACATTTAGATATTTGAAAGATTAACTAGAGTCCTCTTACCATTAAATTTATATATTGATGATTCACAGCTGGTAAATCTTTACATTAAAGAGGGGTTTGTCTTAGAGCTGAATGGTATATAATTTCTTTTGATGGTCACTTAGGCATGTCTTTATCTTTCTGAATTCTTCATGGTATGGTAAGGAGAGAGCAAGCTATTCTTGCAAGCCAGACATTCTCGTCACTTCCAAGTTAATAATCTGCTTCTTCAGCTTCTGGTTATCCAGTAACTATGGTTTTCTTCTCCAATGGATGGTCATGATGGCTTTCTAGACCATAGAAATGGCTATGATCTACTCATTAATAATAATTACCCTAATACTTGTAATAATAATAATGCAAACTGCCTGATTCCTTCATTTATAGTCTCCCACTTCCCACAATTGTCTTATTACTATCTCTCCTTATCTGACCAACATGTTGTTTCAAGAGCATCTTGATTTCTTTTGCCCAAGGCAAGAAAGTGAGCTATCTTTTTTTAATTAATGGCTAATTATAGCGTTTCAATATTGTAATTTATAAACATTCAGCTGTAACAAAAAAATATTATATCAGTAATATTTTAACTTGACAACTGCAAATTTTAATGGTAAGGATTTATTAATTAAATATATAATTTATATTTTCTTTATTTAAATGTAAGTTCAAGTATTGATTTTTCTCTCCCTCCTTTTTCAGAGAATTTAAATTTACATGTTTTGTTTTGACAATATAAGTGGGAATCTGATCTTAGTTCATTGTCAATTATTTATTTATTATTCTTAATTTCACTCACTAAAACTGTGTCAGCTTTTCAATCAAACTATTTCAAAATGGAATGGAGGGGGGGGATAAACTTCAGTAAATATATAAAACAGCATGTCTGTTTCAATATATATATATTAAAATAAAAGTATTTTCAGATAAACAATATGAATAAAGTTTATGATTCCATCTATAATATAAACCTAAAAACACACAAACTATATATATACACAAACACCATATTTTGATTATTTGATGTCTAATTATTTAATAACCAATATAATATGAACTATTTGCTCTATTGATAATATAATAGTAACTTACAGTTATTATTATTGGTCTAACGTGTTTTATCTCTTATGAAATTATTTATAAATATAAAATTTATTTGACTATTTTATTATGTATACATATATAAACTATTTATATATATAATACATACCTTAAGCTTTTGAGTAAAATGCCAGATTTGGAGTTGAAATGAATGATTTTATATATACGTGAACTTTAAACAGTATATATATATTAATGTCAAGTTTTTGAGTAAAATGCCAGATTTGAGGTAGAATAATAAATAATTTCTTATATATTTTATTATTAAATCTTAATGTCTATTGAACAATTAATATTTGAATAAAGCATGAACTTGTAACAACACACGAGCAGATTGATTCATTCTCTTGTTATTCAGGAGAAAAAAAGAAAATCATTTCTCTTTAAATAACTTTTTCTTTTATCAATACTACTGTTCAACGATTGGAATTTAAATATTAACTTTTCCAAATTAAGATAATCTGTGGATTAAAAGTCTGCAAGGAAAATATTTTAATTTTCTGTTAAATCTTAAAGGAATAGCCATTATTCTTCAGATATATATAAATTTAAGATAATTATATATATATATATATATAGGATAAAACAATGTGCTTTGAGTAGAACAGCTTTGTATTGTAAAGCTTTTGAAACCAACCTTGCATGCTATTTTGAAATATTTGAAATATTAATTGAAAAGAATGTCTAATGATAATAGAAAAATGGAGATTAAGAACATCATCATTCGAAGAATATTTACTACATATTATATCAATCAAGTCATTGGATATTATTAACAGTTTATCAATTAAGGATAAATATAATCATCATTATACCAATGGATTAATAATATACTTCGTAAAAGATCTTCATTAGGATGATGAATTATAAACTTCAATATCTACTCTCAACTCTGGAAAATAAGTTTTCTTTATTATTTATTTATATATATTATAATAATGCTTATATTATTTTAATATGTTCATTATTATTATCATCTTTATTTCAAATTTGGCATCGCATCATTATATCTTAATAGGAAAATTATATTTAATATTAAATATAATTAATTGAAAGCTTGACATAATTCATCAAATTAGATGAAGGATATAAAGAATAGTTATTATTTAATAGATATTTTAAACAGGATTATATTGTATTTACTACATAATATTGTAAACGTTTAATGTATTTTATTTATCAAAAATACATATAATATATAAGTTATACAGTTGTAAATAGTACTTATATATTAGTAATTATGAAACATATAAATAAGAATGGTAAATAAATTAATAAGTTACATAAATTATTAATTTTTGAATCCAGATATTGTTTTTATATATCTGTTAATTTAAACTATTTTCTTTAATTTTTGAAAGTTTATTATTGTATTGAATGTTATCATAGGGTATTAAATAAAATATTATTTATTAATATTTTTAAAATGGTAAAATTCATCCGTATTTATTTATTAATATTTTATTTAACTATTATATTATATTTTTTATTGTTTATTAAATATTGATTTATTAACTTGATCTCTTTACTAATCATTATTGAATTATATTATATAGATGTTAGTATTATAAATATCATATGAATATCAATTATAATTAATGTTTATATAAAGGCATATTAAATAATAACTTGTTTTGAAATTATCCCTGAAAAGAGCTAATTGCAAATTCTCCATGAGTTTGAATATCGTGGCATAATGGTGACTGAAAGAGGGATGAGAGATGGATGAACTAGTCTAAATTATATTAAAACTTATTTTAAAATTATTGAGCTAGCATAATAAAGATAGATATAATCATGGACTTATTATTTCATCGATTCATTTCTAGCATTCTACCTGAAGACCCAAAATATGATTGTAGTGAAATGCATATCCTCTTTCTAGGGAATTTAATCATCTCCTTATATTTAACAAGACCAACTTAGATTTTAAATATAATCCATTTTGTTATATTTGGCGAACCTAACTATGAAGCATTAAGTTAATGATTTCCAAGTATTAAATATAATCGATTCTGTTATATTTGGTATATCAACTGGGATGATTAAATGCCATTCCGTTATATTTGATGCCTCAACTAGGGCTATCAAATAGGCCGACCCATTATAATAAATTGTTGTTATGAATATTTTTAAGATATGTGTCTGAGGTTATGACAAATAATGTAATTGTAGTGGATTCATTTTATAATGTGATGATATTCAAATTCCATACTTTGCATGTATGTTTACTAATGTTTTTTAATTAATAAGATTAACTAAATATTTTGACACTTGCTATTAATTGTCATATTATTTACAACAATTATAATAGTTATAATACTAACATGTTTGCACTTGCATGCCTATTGTATTACTAATATTTAAAGTGTTCACTATAAAAATTTATTAAGAATTTTTTAAAATTAATAATGTATTTACAATTGACAACCGTCTTTGCATCACCACATAAAATATATATACAAATTTTACAAATCTGATATTTAGATCACACGTATAATAATAAAAATTATTATTATTATTATTATTATTATTATTAACTAATATTATCATATATAGTTTATATAATTTATAGATATGAAGTTTTTTTTTTAATATTTTTAATTGTTTCTTTTCTAATGATAAATTTAATAATGAATATAGTAAATTAGCATTAGATATTGTAAAATATTTCAACTTTCAAAACATGTAAACCATTAAAATATTTATATATTTTTCTTTAAACATGATGAAAAGCCTTTCTTTGTTTTTCTAAAAAATATATTTTAAAATTTAAATATTATATGAGCAATTTTATTCCTTCTACCTTTGTTATGCGCGGGAATTTCAAGTTAGCAGACGATTTACGATTAACAATTTTCCTCAATAAATATATCAAAAATTGAGCAGCAAAATTTTTTTAAAAAACAAAAACTTGTTTGTTTTAATTGAGCGGCACTTATCTTTTATACTATTTTTTTTTTCTTGCAGTTAATTAAAAATAAAAATTTATAACACTTCACATTTGCTTTTACTCCAGGTAGAAACTTACGTTCAGCATTATATGAGGTAGAAATCAGCCAATTGAAAATACGAATTAATAATAAAACCACGGATAATTTTGTACATAAACAGGAAAGCAATATTTTGGATGACTCTATTATTCAAGATAGATACAAAATTTTAATGGTAAGCAGTTTTCGAAAATATTAATATTGATACCATAATAAACTTTTATTGAAGAAAGTGATAAATTATTAGAGCAGAATTTAGACTGGAAATATATAGATTTGTGATCTTATCACAAAAGCTAAAATCAGACATCAAATGAATTAGATGTCTGAATTTTTAGTAAACTTTTCTATGATTGTCATTAAGATTTTAGTTAGAAAAAATAAATGACTAACGCTGATGATGATTAATCAGTAACTAAACTAACGAGGAAAAGATTGAACATTAATATTTTTAAACAAAGATTTCATTCAAGAAAGAGACTTTCTGAATCAAATTTAATATCTTTTACTAAAAAACAAAAATCAAAATTGATCGGGAAAACGGTAATAACTTAAACTGTAATCAAAAAACAACTATAATTAGTATGTAAATACTTATAAGACAGGTTTTAACCTGCATCAAATGCGCCTTGAAAATTTTATAATAGCCAAGCAATATTATTTTGCCGATAGAGGGACTGTCAATATAAGATACAACTTGAGTTTATGATAGGTTTTTTGTCATGAAGTGACTGAGTCAAGATTATAAAATCTGCATCAAGTAATCCATTATTGATAGATTGTATACATGCAATTTTACCAGTATTGAAGCACTTAAATCAAGCGAAATGGCTTTTTTTAACGTTTTGGGCACACAGTAACTTATGATATGTCATTCATAGTTTATCCAAAAATTAAACTAAGATTAATCATTTTTAATAATTAATTATTCGATTTCAGGACGTCTTCACCCTTTTTAAAGCATCATTAAACATTTCAAGTTAAATTAAAGTGAAAAATAATATAGTCAGCGGTGGCTAAATTCTAATTTCTGGACATTTTTTATTCATTTAGTGCTTAAAGTCATTTTTCAAAGATTTATCGTATTCAGTTAACTAAAATATCATAGTTACAAATTGGCACTACACAAATTCTTTGATTTTTGGATTCTTAAAATGAGCAGGTAAGAAAATGAAAGTTTGTGAGATTCTAAAATTATTCAAAGCTTTTCTTTGGCAATTACTAAAATGAACAAATGTATTATGGATGTATTATGGGTTATTTCTAATTACCCTAAATATGTCTGGCATCCTAAAAAGTATAGCAATGAGAAGTTAAACTGCAGACAATTTTTTTTGCTACTCAGTTTTACTCTGTAAAATAATCTTTATTCATTTTAGATTTAGCCAATCTTTTGAATTTGATAATGATATGTGAGCATTTTCTATTTGTGAATTTTTTTTCATGTTTTTTTTTATTTATATGTCAAAGCGTCGGCCGGGAAGCAAACCCGGATCAACTGCTTGGAAGACAGCTATGCTAACAACTAGGCCACCAACCAACGTTTGACAATTTTTTTAATGTTTGTGGGTATTTTAAACTTTTTATCAATGTTAAAGAAGTCTTTAGAAGCAACAATTTATTTATTTTTTTTGCAAGTAAACTATTGTTTGAGAAATATTTAGACAATATATCATTTAAGGATTTATTTAAAACCTTCATTCCACCACACGTTTTAAAAATATATAAATGATCTGAAAAAAGCAAATGATCCCTAATTGCATTTTTCACGCTCTAAATTAGAGGTCAGCAAACTATGGCTCTCGACCCAAGTATGACTCTTATCTTGCGGTCTTTTTTTCATGATAAATAAAGAATTTTTTTTATTTTCTCTTGTAATTTATGAATAAATATTTTGATGACTCTAGGAATGAAAAAATGCTCTTGATAACGTTATTTCTTGGATTTAGTTTCATTATAGAATAATAATTATTGTATATGAGATCCGGATGGAATGCATAGCTCTAGAGAGCTTGAAAGTCTGAATTCAGGTCTGTTATAATTGTATATGATGAATATTTAAATATTAAAAATTTGTAAATAAATCAAACTGTCGAAGTATTTTTTTATTTACTTATTTATTTTTAAGAGGATTTTTATTTTCGTTAGGTTGAATATACATTCTATTATGTTTTTTTGATAAAATAAACGTTCAAACATTGATGGTCGAGAGGTCAGCGCGACTGCCTTGCACTTGCAGGCAGTTGCCCGGGTTGCGGGTTCGCGTCCCGGCCGATGCTATGACACTTAAAAAAAAAAAAAACATACTCACAGCTACTCAGAAATTTGTATTTTTTATGACTATATTTTCCACTTCTTTCCTTGTGGCTCTTTAATGGAAGGAGAGTGGGGGGTGAGATATAAACAAAATGGCTCTTCGTGTTAAAAAGTTAGCCGACACCTGCTCTAAATCATTTATTATTTTCAACTATAATTTTTTTTGCACTAGCAATGTTCATACCATTTCAGAAAAAAATACACACTTCAAACTAGAGATTAATCTATCTGTGTGTAGTAGAGTGGAGGTTTAAATATATCTTAAAAAATATTTTGCAGGGATAACGTTCAGCTACTCGATGTGTATATAAAAAGTTAAATAAATTAATCTTTAAATGAGGATTATGGGCGAGAGATAACCACTACTTTAGTAAATGAAATGATTGACGTCAAAATTGTGAATCCAGAAATTTTGACACTTGTCATTATAATACATATATATATATATCGTGATAGCCTCTTTAAAAGAGTTTTAAAAACCAATGACTTTGGATTGAAGACTTGTTTAGATCTAATTGATTCCGTTTAAAGTGAATATTAGAGCTTTTTTATATATAAAAAAAAAATAGATATATTAGAAATGGCATTTTCAATAAATGTTTTTTTTTTCCCTCAGATAAAAATCTTATTTTGAAATAAGAAAAAATCTTATAAATAATTTTAAACATAATTAAAACATACTATAATTCAGTTAATATTCCAATATAATCAATCATTCAGTTTGAGACACTGTGGTATATAAAAACAATATTTTTATATAATAACAGATTGAAGAATAGTAATTAATTTATTGTGTGCACAGAAAGCATATGTAAATACTTTAATCAGGTTTTAACCTATATTCAATGTGCTTTAAAATTTGTAATAATCAAGCATAATTTGCCGATAGAGGGACTTTCCAAACCATGACACAAGATAGCAACTTTTATAAAGATAAGAGCAGCCATCTTATCTTTAACTTAAATTTCCACTTATATAGGCAAATCTGAAGCATCTTGATTTGGAAGCATGAAGTAGTTTTGTTCTCCACTGTTTAAGTCTGCTATTTACTTTACAAATTAATTACTACTCTTCAATAGTTTATAGAATTTCCAACATTAAGATCATAACATTAACTTGCTGTAAATGACAAGATTTTACATAAATTAATTTGTAAAGTAAATAGTGGACTTAAACAGTGAAGAAAAAACTACTTCACGCTTCCAAATCAAGATGCTTCAGATTCTCCTATATAAGTGAAAATTTAGGTTAAAGATAAGATGGCCACTCTTATCTTTATAAAAGTTGCTATGTTGTGTTGTCATTTGGAAGGTTCCTCTATTGGAAATATATACTTGATTATTATGAATTTTAAAGCACATTGAATACAGGTTAAAGCCTGATTAAAATAATAACAGATTATAAAATTAAATAACAAATTTTAAAAATAAATATAAATTTTGCTGCTGATGAAGATGATGTCAGCCTCAGTTCAAGAGAATTTTCTTGAATACATTCATGAAAGCAAAAATTAAAAAAAATTACATCCCATAAAATGGATTATATTAGTAATTGTTCTATAATTTATGATAGATAATTAATAATTATCATACTTATAATTTTTAAGCATGCATATACAATCTATATGACTAAATATTTAATTGCAATTGCAAATTTGTTAATTGATGACTTAAACTTAGAAACATTTTAATTTTTGAAAAAATATTTTATTATATATACATACCGGACCCTGATACTTATATTTCATATCCCAGCTAAGAGCATCAGGAAATTGTTCATAAAATTGTCTAATATATGATAGATCAAAATCATTAGGGAATGGAGTTATATCTATAACTTTACATTGTCTAGTTTTTTCTGTGATAATAAAACGTAATCCTACAACATAGAGAATAAACATTTTTATGATGATATAATACACACAAAAAATAGTTATAACATATTTTATGAAATATGTAATTAAAGTAATTAAAAAATCTTAAAAACTAGTGATCACTAAAAAAAAAACCATGCAAACACACAGAAAATGGCTTAACTTACTATAATAAATTTTAGCATGAAGCCAGTATATGTTTCAATTGTCTATGATTATATTCAATTTTTATAAACATATTTCTACTCAATGAATCTTGTCAAGGAAACCCATCTCTTAGTAATAAAAAATGCAACAAACCATTATATATATATATATATATATATATATATATATATATATATATATATATATATATTGTACCTATATTGATATAGGCACATATAATTTTATCTAAGATTATATTATTAAAATAATCGTTCATAAAAGAAAAACATAGAATTAAACGTTGAAGAGTTTATTGCGGTTTGTTTTGGAAAAAAGATAGGAATTGAATAGTTTTCTAGCATTAGTTTTTGAAATAAAAAAAAAAGCTACAATTGATTAATCATAAGGGGGGAGGGGGAGTCTTGGTTTGAGAAATGAAACTAAGGGTTGTGAAAGGAAGTAAAGAGTTTTTATTAGTATTCGTAAAAATATAATTTGAAAAAGTTAAAACATACAAATCTCTTTTCATTCAATTTTAATTAAATAAAAAATAGTGTTAAAACTAAATAGTAAGTTGTATTAAAGGTATATGTGCGTATATATGTGCGATTTGTAAATAAATAAAATGTATGCGAAATAAAAGATTATCATTAAAAACACGGCAATGGCTATTAGATATTAATTAATATAAAACAATACATTTTTGCATGGCTATTACTAATTAAGCAATCTTTCAAAACACGTTTATCAAATGATTATCAATTCGACAACAGATCTTTGCCGGGAATATTTCGACAACACGTTGCAGATATAAATAGACTCTTTTTATCGGACAGTGATCAGTTCCATAAATTAATTGAGTGAGATCAGTTCACAAAGTAATTGAGTAGTGCAGTTCAGAAATTAATTGAGCAGTTAACAAACAAAATGCAGTGTTGAGAAGATCTTGGGAATGCACGTTTATCTCCAGCCAGATGTCCGAGGAAACAGCAGATCTGCCCGTGAAATAATGTCAGCTTAACATCTTAGAAAATCTCCGTCAGTATCTATTTGTCTCCGATAGCAATAATCATGAAAATCAGGAAACTCAGCAAGGAAACGTCCCAGCCGGCTGGTAAGCATTTATAATGGAAATATCCTCACCGAAAACAGCCTCCAAAGAACAAAATTCTACGTCAACATTCAAAAAAGCCTAGGTAAAAACATTTGCTTATTTCGTTCTATACTGTAATAGCCATTGCATTGCATTAATTCATATGAATCTTTCAAGAGTCTAATTATATGAACTCTATATCATACATAAATGAACTATTGATGTGTGTGATTAAATTTCAAATGCTATGTCATCCTTTATTATCATTATTATGTGTGTACATGAGTTAATATGAGCATGGTCATTATATCAATATTTATTAGTTAAATTAGAGTGTTTTGTTATTAAATCTATAGGAATGTTTAAACTATTTAGAAATGTTAATTTAAAATATGCGTGTGTTTTATTAGAATTATAAAATGTTTAAATTTAGTAAATAAATGTTAGTTAATAAATTATCTTTAAAATTAAACTATATTTGTCGGTCAATTCTTTTTATCAATTCTTTTTAACAAATTCTTTTATTAATTCTTTTAATCACTAATTAAGTATAATCTATTAGTGATTACAAACAACTGAGCTAGTCGTGGATTTAGGCATTGAGTTAGTGGCCACTATTCAAAGTGCGTTGTCTATTCTTTTAGTATTCTTTTAGAATAAGCAGCTGGCGCCCATGTTTATACACAAACAAAAAAGTGCTTTGAACTTGGTGTTGAACTCAACAGCTGAGAAGAAGCTATGTCCTGGAAATGTAATGCTAGTTATATACTTTATAGCTATCATTTGGGCATACATACTCTCCGAGTATGTTCTTCTCTGCCTAAGAGGCCGGTATTTCGAATACACATATTCGAATAGCTCAGTTGTTTGTAATCACTAATAGATTATACTTAATTAGTGATTAAAAGAATTAATAAAAGAATTTGTTAAAAAGAATTGATAAAAAGAATTGACTGACAAATATAGTTTAATTTTAAAGATAATTTATTAACTAACATTTATTTACTAAATTTAAACATTTTATAATTCTAATAAAACACACGCATATTTTAAATTAACATTTCTAAATAGTTTAAACATTCCTATAGATTTAATAACAAAACACTCTAATTTAACTAATAAATATTGATATAATGACCATGCACATATTAACACATGTACACACATAATAATGATAATAAAGGATGACATAGCATTTGAAATTTAATCACACACATCAATAGTTCATTTATGTATGATATAGAGTTCATATAATTAGACTCTTGAAAGATTCATACGAATTAATGCAATGCAATGGCTATTACAGTATAGAACGAAATAAGCAAATGTTTTTACCTAGGCTTTTTTGAATGTTGACGTACAATTTTGTTCTTTGGAGGCTGTTTTCGGTGAGGATATTTCCATTATAAATGCTTACCAGCCGGCTGGGACGTTTCCTTGCTGAGTTTCCTGATTTTCACGATTATTGCTATCGGAGACAAATAGATACTGACGGAGATTTTCTAAGATATTAAGCTGACATTATTTCACGGGCAGATCTGCTGTTTTCTCGGACATCTGGGCTGGAGGTGAACATGCATTCCAAAATATTCTCAGCACTGCATTTTGTTTCTTAACTGACTCAATTAATTTCCGAACTGCACTCTCTCAATAACTTTGTGAACTGATTGTCTCAACTCAATTAATTTGTGGAATGAATTGTCTGATAAAAAAAGGTCTATTTATACCTGCGCCTTGTTTCTTTCTCATATCTCCGGCAAAGATCTGTTGTCAAATTCCAATGGTAATCATTTGATAAACATGTTTTGGAAGATTGCTTAATTAGTAATAGCCATGTAGAGATGTTGTTTTATATTTTAATTAATAACCATTGCCGTGTTTTTTAATAATAATCTTCTTTAACTTTATAATAACATTTCTTCTATTGTTGACAATCACACATATATACGCACATATATTAGTTTTAACATTATTTTTTCTTTAATTAAACTTGAATGAAAAGAGATTTGTATGTTTTAACTTTTTAAATTATATTTTTACGAATACTAATAAAAACTATTTATTTCCTTTTGTACACCTTTAGTTTCATTTCTCAAACCAAGACTCCCCCTCCCCCCTTTTGATTAATTAATTGTAGCTTTTTTTATTTCAAAAACTAACGCTAGAAAACTATTTAATTCTTATCTTTTTCGAAAACAAGCTGCAATAAACTCTTCAACATTTAATTTTATGTTTTTCTTTTATGAAAGATTACTTTAATAATAATCTTAGATAAAAATTATATGTGCCTATATCAATATAGGTACATTACACCGCCCTTCCTTTTGAGAGTAAAATGTGTCATTTTTGAGCATTTTATCTCTGACAACATTAAATATTAATTTATTATTCTTTCTAAGTTTGCTTTTTGGTATCTTTTCCTTTCCATGCTAAGGGAAATCTCCAATTATGCTTTTCTTCTTTCTATGCTGGTAACATTGCTTACAATGTTCGTCCTGGATAATGACCATGAGAAAATTTGTGGCACAGGGATTTTTTATAAACAAAGTTTCGGCTGCCGATTCTCTTGATCGGACTTTGACTAAGAAAAGATGGCTGCAAATGGCAGGAATTTCAACTGTCCATTTCTGACTTACGCCCTGGAAAACGAGGTACGGGATATGGGGATTCTCCTTTGAAAAGTGGCTTAAAACTTACTCTGGTTGTTGCCAGTGCACTTTTTAAAAGAGGAATGATCCCAGACAATCCGTGGCGGGTACTAGAATTTATCCAGTCGACAGCTTTAAACTTAACCTTAACTAAAACACTTCTATACTACCCTCATTCCTGTTAGATTCAAACCCTTATACACTCCTAATATAACTTAGATTGACTTTATATTATTTATCACTAATCCTACAATATTATTTTAAATACACATGAACATTACTTTAACATATTTATTTATATTATTCTGAACTATTACGAACATTATCTTACATATTTATTTAACTTACAATACTATTCTGAAACTATCACGGACACATATTTATTTATATTACAATATTACTTTAACCCATTACTTTAACTTATATATTATCGTGCGTGTATTCAAAAACTATTTTATTTTACTACGAATATTTTATTTATTTTCTACAGATATATTATACTTATTTATTTAACTTGTTTTTATTTTATGTATTTCCGTTATTTTATTCATTTATTTAATTCTACAAACATCATTTCTAAATCCTTAATTTGACCTATTTATTTAACTTGATTTTATTGATTTTTATTTATTTGAACTGTTTATTTATGAACATTTCCTTAATTAATATGTGCATGGAGGAAAAAAAATATTTTATTTTGTGAAGCCTCTGTTATTATTATCTGACAAAACAATCCATCATTTTAAATAGTGAAATTCTAATTCAGGCTTTTCACCTATGTCAAAATAATTATATTAGACTTATAGTCCATTTCCGGTCCTTTTTGTTTATTTCCTTTACTATTCCACCTGTTTACAAACTTTTAAACTATGTCAGGTGGTTCCTTCTTTCTTTCTACAAATTCTATAATATAAACTAACTTTCCTCTCTTATCCGTTCCGCTTTTATATTTTATTGCTTTATCTCTTTCTCTTTCTGTTCTGTTTTCGACTTCGTAACTCAGAAAACCTTTATACCTAGACAAACTCCGAATTATTTCAATCTGGGAATATTTTTTTCTACGCTTTCTCTTTGTTTTAAATCTACGTCTACAGCGAATGTGAACATTTATTTTAACCTTTTTAAATTTTTGTAAAAACTTTTCTTCTATTTCTTGATCTACATTTGTGTCTACTTTATTTATCACAACGCTATCTGATTCTAATTCAATTTCTACCTCTTTCATGACCTCAACTTCCTGACTTTCTTTAACTAAATCTAACTCTCTGCTTTCTTGGTTCTCCTCTACTTTCTCTATTATTTCACCCCTCATTCCTTTAATTTCACATTTTATTTCTCTTATTCCCGCAATGAATTCTTGATGACTTTGCCTGAATTCTTGATGCATTTCTTCCATCATATTTATCATCATTTTCAGCATCTGTTTCTCAGACATTTCTTTCTCTTTTCCCATTTTTAAAACAATATTTTATTTCAAACTAGCGCTTACGTTAGACTAAATTTACTATATGACTTATTTATTTATTTTCTTACTAATATGGAAACTCACGCTAACTCCACCCTTTTAATCCTTTTCTCTACCCGATCTTAATGCTTTAACTCCGCCCAAACATCTAATTGACTCTGATTTGATAGCATAAATGTCAAAATCTCTTTTCATTTCGAAAAAAAAAAAGTTTTCGGTCAATTCTTTTTTAAAATTAAAACACTTTTACATACGTAATTTAACTTTTGTATAAAACAAAATTTTCAAACAAGAAACAAAGTATTTCTTTACTATTGTTTCTTAGGTTCAGCCCCAAGTTGGGTATAGCCATTTGAACCGTGTTCGAATATGTGGATTCGAATCACCGGTCTCAGGCAGAGAAGAACATACTTGGAGAGTGTGTATGCCCAAACGATAGCTATAAAGTATATAACTAACGTTACACCTCCAGCCCAGATGTCCTGGAAATGTAACGTTAGTTATATACTTTATAGCTATCGTTTGGGCATACATACTCTCCGAGTATGTTCTTCTCTGCCTAAGAGACAGGTGATTCGAATCCACATATTCGAACATGGTTCAATATATATATATATTAATTCTTCTGATAAAAAACTGTGGATATCAATACCATATATTTCAAATCAACAGGCAAGTTTCATTAAGAAAATTTATAAAGGAATATGTGATATTGCATTTTATGCACCACCTACATTAAATAAATTAATAAACAATTCAAAAGATAAAACTTTATTGATAAATAAAAATTGTATCATTTACAAATGGACATGTAGGTGTGGCAGTTGATATATTGGTGAATCGAGGTGCACATTGGAAAAAAGAACAAAAGAGCACTTATTATTATTTAAAAGGATTCAAAATACAAAACAAAATTTTAAAAATAATGATACTTTATCAGCTTCTGTCTTTTATGACAATAATAAATCATGTATATATGGTTTCGATTTTAATTATAACAATGTAAAAATATTGGAAACTGAAAGAAATAATAATAAAATGAAAATTAAAGAGGCGATGTTTATATATAAATATAAGCAAGATTTAATTAATAGGCAAGCAGCAAACATTAAGATCACAGAATTATGGGAAAGTTGACATCATGGAATTATGTGAAAGCTGACATTTTTTAAAAGTGATAGTTGACAAAGCTACAAGTTAGTTGAAAGCACTTCTAAGTGATGGTTATACATATATTTTTATAAACTTTTAAGTACTGTATTTTCAAATATATATATATATATATATATATATATATATATATATATATATATATATATATATATATATATATATATATATATATATATATATATATATATAATGTTTGAAATGCCCAATAGCTATATTATTCCAACAGCATTTCCCCTGTAAATAAAAAAAAAAGCTCCAACTTCAATGTAGTGCTAAAATTTGAGCTTTCTTTATTTAAAGGGGGGGGGTGACTGCAATAATATAGCTATGGAGCATTTCAAATATTTTATATAGATTTCAGCTAGTGGTCTGCATTGTTTGTATATATATACATATATAATAATGGTATTGAATGTGTTCAAATTAATGGAAATAAGCAGTCTTCAAACAAAAATGTATTGTAATACAGAGAGGGTAGCAATAACTCAAACAAGCTCTTAATTGAAAAGTGCAATATGAAAAAATATTTAAAATCTCTATCCAGAACATTCCTATCTTCAGACCAACTGGTTTCGAGCTTATGGCTCATCTCAGTATTATGCTCTCTGTATTGCATTTTTGTAAATACAAGCTTATAAAAGTAAGGTCACGTTATATATTACTTGCTTTTTTGATTATTATAAAAATGTATTGATTTATCAATATAACAAATATTATTAATTATTACTATTGTTGTTGTTATGGATATGTATAATGTTATGCAACTGATATTAAATTATTGATAATATTGCCTTATAAAGCAAGTTATTAAACTTATCCAAAATGTCTACTCAGACATATTTTACAAATAAAACACTTTCGAATACATGTATCTTTTTTTTAATCGTGATTCCCAATTAGTTATGAAACTAAGCTTATGCATGCTAATTTAATTTTAAAAGAACTACACAAAATAAAAACATGTAACAATAAAAATAATAATGATAAATTATTTAAGAAAGTATTAGTATAGTAGTAACTTTATTATTGTATATACATTTTTTAAAACTACAATGAATAATGATAGAAATTTTAAACCATTATTTTAAATATTTGTGTTCAACAAATGATTCTAATTCTTGAATGCATGTTAACTTTAAATTACTTAAAATAATTTATTTTCACACCACCCTCAACTCTCCGTGCCATCTTATATTGCTGACCAGTAATCATCAGTTGGTCCAGATTACTATCTCCACACATATAGACAATGAGTGCTCAGCTTTATATTAAGATAGCCAATCTTCATACTTTAATGGACATGCTTCAAACTACTCCAACCCACAACTCTTCAGCCATCTATTTCATTGAAAATCTGATGATGGTCAACATAGGTAGGATGACAACCTTGGTACTAACATGGGCTTTGAATGTTCCATCATTAGATTTTCAATGAAAATAAATGGCTGAAGAGTTGTGGGTTGGAGTAGTTTGAAGCCTTTCCATTAAAGTATGAAGATTGGCTATCTTAATATAAAGCTGAGGACTGATTGTATATTAGTGTGGAAATTGTAATCTGGACCAACTGATAATTGCTGTTTTAGCATGAAATACATATATTGGTGATTGCTTATCTTTTAACATGTGTGTGATCAGGTGGGTCAGCAATATGAAATGGCATGGAAAGATGAGGATCATGTGAAGGTCTGAGTTCGAATCCCTTATATATTATATTATATATGTGCAGGTGTGTGTAAGATTGCACAGTGTATTAACTTAAATAATTTATTATAATTGATAATAAAATATTAAATAAAATGGAAACTTAAAAATGACTAAAATAATATCATTTATTTTGATACTTATAACATAAATATTAGTGTATAAAATATTATATCATTTACTTTATTAATTAATATATAGGGGGCTTGAACTCAGACTTTTGCATGACCCTCAACTATCTGCGCTATCTCATACTGCTGACACACTTGATCAGATACATGTCAAAACAATAAATAATCATCAAAACCAGCACTCATCAGTTGGTCCAGAATAAAATCCCCACATATATATACAATCAATGTTCAGCTTATATTAAGATAGCCAATCTTCATACTTTAATGGACAGTCCTCAATCTACTCCACTCCACAATTCCTCAGCTGTCCATTTCATTAAAAATCTGATAATGGAAAGCTCAAAGCCCACATTGGTTCCAACCTTCTTATCCTACCCATGTTGACCATAAGTCACCCTGACACCTCATGCACAGGACATAATCCATTTACATACATATACGAGGGATGGACAAACCTTTTCAGAGCATTCCATCATCAGGTCAAGTGCATCAGCAGTATGAGATAGTGTGGATAGTTGAAGGTCATGTGAAAGTCTGAGTTCAAATCCCCTATATATTACATATTGGGGTGCAAGTATGAAAAAGCCTGTACTGTAGAAAAAAATTCATATATTAAAAATATAGTTCTGCAAGGTCTTCCCATCCCTCATATATGTATGTAAATGAATTATGTCCTGTACATGAGGGGATCAGAGTGACCTATGGACAACATGGGTAGGATGAGAAGATTGGCACCTATGTAGTCTTTGAGCATTCCATCATCAGATTTTCAATGAAATGGATGGCTGAAGAATTGTGGAGTGGAGTGGATTGAAGCCTGTCCATTAAAGTATGAAGATTGACTATCTTAATATAAGCTGAGTATTGATTGTATATCTGGACCAACTGACAAGTGCTGGTTTAGCATTTAATACATATATTGGTGATCATTTATCTTTTCGACATGTATGTGATCAAGTGTGTCAGCAATATGAGATAGCATGGATAATTGAGGGTTATGTGAAAGTCTGACTTCAAACCCTCTATATATTACTTATTGCAGTGCAGGTCTGAAAAACCTGTACTGTAGAAAAAATTCATATATTTATTAATTAATATAATACAATATGTAAAATAGTTTAAATATATTATTTTATAATATTAAAATGATTTTATTTGACAAATTGGCACTAAAAAATTTTTAAAACTTCTAAATCTTATCTGCCAATTTACCATTTCCTAGAAACTCTGGTAAACTTTCCCATAAACAGTCAAAATAAAAAAGAATCTTGATCAAAGATAATAAGCTCAATGATCATATGCACTGTATTTTGCTTAACCCTCCTGTATTCTGATAGATTTCTTTGTTTTCACTAGATTTAAGCTTTCAATATTCATTTTGATATTAATTCATTATTATTTATCAGAATATAATAAATTCAATCTTATTCGATAGATCTTTTTGTTTAGAAATTAAATAAATTTTTCAAAATCACATTTGATTTCCAGAATTATTTTAAAAATTATATTTATTCAAAACAAAATGCTGTCACATCATCAAATTTTAGGTGGAGCTGATTCAATTTATAAAATGAATGAAATCTTCCTTGTTTTATATTTGATTTTAAAATATGAATGAATTTTTTTAATATCATACTAAATCTATCAATTTATATGATAAAAGTTTAGAATTTTTTCATAATTTTCACAATATTGCTTAATATTATAATCAATCTGCTAAATGACCTCATTTCTAGAAATCTGTGTTTTCCCATGACAGTAATCTCTATAATAATATTCAGAAGAAAATATTTAAATAAAACATTTCTGTAAAAAATAAATATGTAATTGACTTTTAATAATTATTACATAATTATGATATAAATATAATCATAAAATTTCCAAAAAATCAAGTTTTTAGACCATTGTAATATTTTCTCAATGATCAGAATATTTTCATAAAATAGACTCAGAAAATTTCATGATTGCTGAATAAATACTGTATACTCATCAAACCATAGTTTCAGTGCCTTTGTAATATTAAATAATCAATTTTCTCCACCATCTTTTGACTTTTTTTTTGTAAATAAAATATTAGAACATGAATATTCATGAATTTTAAAGGAGTAAAAAAAAAGTTTCATAAATTTTTCACCAGGGGGGGAAAATTTTCTTTTAGAAATTTCAGACAAGATTTTGTCATCTTTCAATATGATCTAGTTAATTTAAAATATAGCCATATTTACAACTTGCACTTCAATGACCATGGAGTAGGAAAACATGATAAACATTTGCCTTAATGGCAAATGTTTTTCAAAACTATCCTAAATGAAGATATAAACATCTAACAATATTTGTCATCTTGTGATGTACTTTTAAAAGTAATGAAAATATAGACTTAGATTTAGATCTGAAAGTTAAATTATATGGAAATGCTACTATTATCCATTTATCTCATCTCTAAAAACTTTGCTTGATAAAGTTTTTTGAATCAAGCCAGTGTATTGAACAATTTATTCATTAAATATGAATGTTAACTACTTAATTTTATATTCACCTGATTACTACTTAGCTATTGAATAATCATTGTTTTAAAATATGAAGTTCAACCAGTAATTCTATTCTCACCTGTATAAACACTTATATTTTATAATTATTCATTAATCACAAATCTAACTGTGGCATTTTATCTTCACTTGGATATCACTTACATATGTGATCTGCATCATTTTAAATAGAATTTAAACTATTGAATTTTATGTTCTCTTGGATAAACACATTTTATAATCATCATCAAATATGAATTTTAATTACTGAATTTTTTCTTCACCAGGATAACCACTTATAATATTGTATATTAATCATTTAAAAATAAATTATCTTCTCCTGGATAAACACTTTTACTGTAGATGATAGTTGTTAAAAATGAAATTTTAACTAATCAATTACATCTTCATAAATAATTTATGAAAAACTGTAATTTATGACTACCATTTTTCAGCCATTATTAATTACATTTCATACCTAAATGATAAAATGACTTATTGCTAGTTTGGAATAATTTAAATTTATCAGTATTGGATATGATTTAAAAGAAGCAAACATTGTTACCAATTACTCATTGTCTGGATCAAATTGTGTCTCTTCTATTCATTACAATTTTATAATCCAAAACTCAAAAGATGTATTTCTTTGAAATATTTTGAAAGAAGGCACCAGAATAAATATTCTGAATATTTTAATAGACTTTGAATTTATTTTAATTATGAGAAATATATTTCTTAATGGTGTTTAAAGTGTTATAATATTCTTATTTATCTTGGTCAGTGAAAGTTCTCACAAAAAGAAAATATAGTATAAAAAATATAGGTTGTATATTTAATTTATGACTATTTTTAATATAAGAGTGTGTTACCTATTTGTTGTAAGTTGGAGATCAGTTGTTAATGTTGAAAGATAATTAATAACTTTTTATGATTAAGTCATAATAGTTGACATTTTATATGTTTTAGCCTGCTGATTTAATCTGATATTTCTCTAAATAAAGGTATCTAAAACGTATAGTTAAGATATTATATATATATATATATATATATATATATATATATAATATCTTAACTATACGTTTTATGATATATATATAGGATATATATATATATATATATATATCATCCTTTTTGTTTACCCACCTATGTACTCTCAAGAATTTATACAAATTCTATTATATATTTAATTATACTTTTGGCATTTATATTAGTATAAATATTATAAGTGAAGCTCCTGATAAGTGATATTCCCATTTTATTCATAAATGAGTTTGATAAACTTCTTATGGAATGCCAGCAATAATAGCTCTTGGAATTAAATTAATTAAAACCATACTTAAATAAAAATAGTAAAAGTTGAGTTAATAGTTTGCTAGTTTATGAAAGAACTGAGTTTATATGTTAGATACTAGAAAAAACAAATTCCATTATCTACTTAAAATACAATAAAACATTCTTTATCTTAATGATTATTTATAATTAAGTCTTTTAATTAGTAAGTAACAACTTTCTCCAATAATGTGTTCCATTTTACATCATGTCCAGATACACCACACATTTAGTCAGTAGTATATTAATAAATCATTCTCTTAATTAAACATAATAAGAAGATTGACGCTCAGTTACAGAGAATTTGTTATTATTATTGCATTTATTAAATATTATTTTATTATTTTATTGTTAATAAATTAAATATAATTTGTTATTTATACTGTCTGTCATTAATTAGTTTAATTTCATCATCTATTAATTTTATATAGTCACCTGATTTTATAATCATTAATGTGATTTAAAAAACACATTGCTTAATAAGAAAATTGTATATCATTTTATATAATAATACCATTGTATCCAAATATTTAGCTTGAATTAAATAAAACAAAATATCCTTTGCTATTTAATCATATCAAGGATAATCATTTTTAATGTTAAAGAACTATAATTGTAAGAAAAGTATTTATTACATTTGAATATTAAAACCCCAAGATATTTTTTAATCAAATTTAAGTAATACACTGTAATGGTCAGATTTTTATATTCACATAACAAAACCTAAAGTCCAGGTAAAATACACTAAACCTGATCAAAATGAGATATGAAGGTTCCAAGTCCAACTGTGAATTAACACCCTATGAATGATATTTCTGAGATTACACACAGGTCTTGTTTTAATTTGCAACCTGTCTCTGAACAGGAAGAGAAATGAGACCCAAAATCCAATAACATGCAACACATAAATGGATTAATAAACTACAGATAGGCTGATATTAAGGCAATGTTAACATCTTAATTATAATGCATATTAAACATATTTAATAAATAATTTAATTGGATTGGAATACAGCTAAAATAATAATGGAGACAAGGTAAATTTAAATAAGTTTATTATAGTTAATAATAATGAAATTAAAATAAAATAAGTTGCACTCAATTATAAATCAAAATTCAACTAATTTAACACATTCAAGCATTATGTAATGAAATGAAATGAAATTAATTAAAAGTAATACAGTGGATGATATTGTTTAAATGTATCAAATAACTGCCATTCCCAGTGAGTAATTTATGCCTATGATAATTTAATATGCCAAATAATATTTATTTCTATGCCATGGTTTGCAAACTGATGAAGTAACAATGCTAGACCAAGATATATATTAGCTATTATAGCATTAATGTTGTGGCTGTTTACATTAGACTAAATAAAATTTAAGCACTATCATAAAGCTTGAGAATGATGCAAATCAGAATCCATCAAACTAGAGATTCTCATGGTTTCAGAGAAATCATGAATATATATTACATTAAGGGAAAATGAGCTAAATTAGAAGTACCTATGATTCATATAGGCACTTTACTAAACATTATGAAAGGTGGTGGTGCAGATGTGCAGTTATTTCCACATATAAGATGTGCATACCTTTAAACCATTAGACTTGCTAATGAATTAATTAATTAGAAAACAGGAATTCCAGAAATCAGACAGGCTACTGAATAGTCCTTACCCTAGTAATGTGTTTAGTGCTTTTGTCTGAACAATACAGCTCCTGGGATTGACTTTATGTCCACCATTACACAGGTAGCTGATACATGGGTTGGCTACCTTTGGACCATGTGGATTAGCAAGAGAGGGGTATATATGTACATATATTGTAAGTTTACATTTGCAACACCCAAAGGAAATATAATAAATATGTTAAAAAACAATTAATTGTGCTGTAAAATAGTTAGCTAATATCTGTGCTGCCAACAAAAGCCAATTCATAAATTAAGCATCTTAACTTAATGCTATGATAAATTAATTAACTAACAATTTCATTTAATAAATAATTAATTTGCATCATTAATCAGATCTTAATAGAGAGAAGTATATTTTAAATGGTTATAATTAATTACAAACTATGAAATATACCCTGCATAATATATATCTCTACAGTTAGAATTCATATATATCTCTACAGCTAGAATTCCCTTATTAGGTTAAATAACCTTTAGAAATTATATTTAATAATTACAGTCTTGGCAAACCAGAATAACAATTTATTAAAGATTAAATTTTAAATCAATTTGAATTATTATAGTGATTAATATTGCAATCAAGCATTAATATTTCATCTAATTTCGAAATGATTCAAGTTTAGATAACTAAACATTATTCTAGATTTATTAGATTTAAAGAAAGAAAGAAAGAAAGATATCTTCAGTACAAAATTATTAAAAATTAATACACTCACTGTTTTGAGATAAATTTGGTATATTATCACACTTATCAGAAAATAAAATCTTAAGAACTAAAATTTATTAAGTAGCATAGGCATCACTGCAAACACAAAAGCAAAAGATAGATTGCAATAAGTATAATTACTAATTTTATACTTTAGTTTATATAACTCTAGAAATTTTACAGATGTAAAATTACAGAGAATAAGGCAAGTATTATGTGGTAACTCTACATTTACTTAGACAAAATATTTAAAAAACTGAACTTTACTTTGAATGTTCATTTAAATTTATACAATGGCTATAGTGGTAGATTTAAGAATTACAGTTCTTTATAGCTCTTTTTAGTGGTCAAAGGTATTTTACCTTCAACTATTTAGTAGAAGCTTGTCTGTTGACATTATTTGGTTAGCAGGTACAGTAGCAACAATTGCTCTCAGGGTAGGCAGCATCCCTCCAGCTGATACATCAGCACAGCAGTTCTGTAACAGGAATATCTTTCATCACTATAATGGCTAGGTGTCCTCAGCATGCATGATGGAAATGGAGATTACCATCCTCTAGGCTTGGAGAATAGCAACTCCTACTTGCCCATATCAAAAATTAAACC
This sequence comes from Epiperipatus broadwayi, assembly GCA_028023455.1. Lineage (NCBI taxonomy): Eukaryota > Metazoa > Onychophora > Udeonychophora > Euonychophora > Peripatidae > Epiperipatus > Epiperipatus broadwayi. The sequence goes on along the minus strand of JAQFVV010012873.1, from coordinate 230,559 downwards.
AATGTGGATTCAGTTAGCAAATGCTTCAAAAATTTTACAGAGTATATTTCACATGGAAAAAGTTGGCCTCTTTATATTTATCTTCCATTAAATTACATTTTTAATAACAAAATTTCTTCCAGCAAAACATATTTTTAAATACCAAAAATAACTCCTGTCCTTTGTCTTAACATGTTTTCAAAAATTTGATCATTTATTTTCCCAAAAGATTTTAGCAATTGATATAGTTGGTTAAATTTATTTACAAGATAAAATATATTTTAGACAAACATTTATTGTCTCAATAACTTTTGGATTTCATCATCATGCCATCCCAAAACAGACTTGAATCGCATGTCTTTATTCATATGTTTTAGAAGAGCTTTTAAACATACTTTAAGCATCTACCCATATTATTGTTGCATAATTCATGCACATATACGATCTCTCCCGCAGCTTCAAGTAAGTATATTTATGAGCATGGTTTAAATCCCATCTCAAGCACCAACACTTTGATAAGAATTATACCCACCGATAACATAAATAAGGGTTCTGTATATGTATATGTCTTGGGTAGCACATCCAGACTATCTCTATCTCAAGGTCTGGGGAACATGGTCTAATGAGAGAATAAAGCAAAGACAATTCCCGACTATGTCATATATATATCATACAATAATTTACTTGTTTATAAATTATATTACCTAGCCCAGAATTTATAACAAAACTAGGCTATAAGTTACTACACTAGTTATCATTTAATTCTAAGCTTTATACACACCTATACATATCTTAATATTCATGCGCATAACCCATTTATTCTGATACACACATATATGATTCATATATATAGCAACGAAAGAGTGCAATTACACATCAGAGTTGTTTATTTAATGTTTTTTTAAACAATATTTATTACTGTAGTTAACATAGGGGTAACACAGGTCCCTTCATTACTATGCATTCACTGAACATATATAGAGAGCAAATGTCAATTTACCTTGATTGCGATCGAATGTCCACATGGTCAAAGCTAACAGTCTGCACATTTATAATCCTAAAGGAATACTGGCTTTATCAATATTTGTTGATCCTAAGGATGGTAAACAATTCGCAATGTGGTACACCAAGTAGTTTATTATAGAGGTGGAGTAGATGATTTCACTCACTTAAGAGGTCCTAGCTGCATGTGCTTCATCACCATTACTTGATCGAATTTAAGCAGCAAATTTCATAATCTGATTCAGGTAAGTTCTACAATAACAATCCACTGGGCAGGTCTAACAAAACCCACACTATTTAATTACCCCAACATTATGATGGGAATATTATCAAAAATTCTTAATCAATTACACATTAATCCAATCCAAAATCTGTGCCCCATCTCTTTTTCTTTCCTTCTAATGACCACCATATTATTGAGAGCAAAAAAAAATAGTTCTTTTCTCTTACACTCTTTAACCTCACATTTTCCCTTATCTATTCGTATGCCGCAAATCGGATCTTCCATTGTTTCAGAATACCAACTCGACCAGTTCTAGAGTCATTAACTCAAACTGCCCGCAACAACTAATTCATTCTATTTCTGTAGCTTCATATGCCCAATGGATTCATCAAGAAACATGTGTTACTGCTAATATTATTAAAATGTAGAACTTAGAACATTAACGAACAACAAAATATATATGTATAACCAATAACAAATTTATACAACTCTGTATATAATTGCCTCTCATCAATCCCACATATAATCATTAATACCTATACCCACTTTATAATAACACACATACCACTATATATATATACAAGCATACAATCCATCCTTTAACAGATTACGTATTACTTTCACCCTCTTTGTAACAGGGTTCGAATGACTATTTATACATCTTTTTGCATATACACAATCAATCCATATTAACACTCACAATTAACACTCTACATTATATTATCTCTTGTATTCGAACCCAGCTACTGTTACATGACCCCCTGGTGCAGTAGCCTTCAAATACCTTCTGGGTATTTGAACGGCTTCTTAAATGACTCTTTTCGATCCTTTATTCCCTTCAGTATGACCTTTCTGTTTCGGTGGCCATGGTCCTTTTCCTTGGTCAAATTTTGGCTTGTCTGGAGGACGATGAGCTTCCGGTTTGTATTGCCATCTTGGTCTGTAACTATCATCACCATCTTTTCTATATGTGGCATCCCCATCAGTGTGTCCTTCCCTCCCAAACAATACTTTTCTGATCTTGGACTTCCTTTCCTCACTCCAACAGTATGCTATGGTCATATTTGCTCATGTCCAGAGCATTAAGCAGTTCTGCCAATTCTCTGATGGATGCCTTTCTGACCCCCAACATCATTCTTTCTACATTCATAGGCATATTGTGCCTTACAATTTGAATGATATGGCTTTCTGACAAATGGCATGCATCCTGGGTACTCAGTCTCACCACTTGGTGGTGAAAGAATTGGGAGAAATTTTCTTTCTTTTCTTGCTCATATTTCTCACATCACCTGGTACTGTATGAGTTCCTGGCGGTCTTCTGACTAGAAAGTCTCTCATATCTTCTTCTGGTACTCTTTGAACGTTGTGGGCTGTTGGGACAATGAGTCCCACCATGCTTGGGTGTTCCGCTTAGATGGCTGTATGCTACCACTAATTTACCTTCATCTGGCATGGGATTCATGCCAAAGTATCTTCATAAGCTTTGCAGATGTTCCACGGGAGCTTCCCCCATTTGGCTTTCAAACTGCCATATCTTTAAGAAGTGGTTCACGTGAGTGTGTACTGCCATGTCCATACCTTTACCCATATGCTCCAGTCTTTCAGTTTATCAGCCTTCGGCTTCTGTTTTATATTCTTCTCTCTTTCATCTAAACCTCCTTCTACTTCTTTATCATTAGACTTCTCCACCCTTTTCTTGCTTTCATCTTCATTTTCTTTACATCCCCCCTTTTTGCCTACTTTTGCTTTCTATCTCCAGTCTCCATTTTATCTCCTGAAATCTCAGTCGAACCTCTTGTCCATTTGCTGAAATTGGAGTTCTAGACTTTCTATTTTTTCTAAAATCATCTCCATTACATTTACTTCTTTCTCTTCTGTCACCTTCTGTTTTACCCCTTTCTGTTTATTTTTTTGCCCCATTTCCTCTGTACCTATTTATACTGTTTTTATGTTCATGTATATCTATGACTACTTTAATTACATGCCAGGTTCATCACCCCAGCTTCCAGTGGTCCACTGCATAACCCACCTGATAGACCTTCCTCCCTCATTACTATCTTATGAAATGATATTGTTTTGTAATATCCCAATTTTGATAAAATTCTTAAACCCCTATTTTATAAATCATGACTTTATATATATATATATATATATATATATATATATATATATATATATATATATATATATATATATATTTTTTTTTTCTCTTTTTTTAAATTCCCCATGGAAAGGGGGCATATCACAGAACAGACATCAATGCTATTTTCCCCTCTGACCACTTGAGAACTTTTCTACATGTATATCCACACATTGCAAAATATGCCAATATTTAACTATATTTCCCAAATATGTGTTTAAACTCTTTCTGTTTTCTCTGTCATTTTTCTTTTAAATCACGTTAGGATGTTCTTTTAATGCCTGTTCTCTACTATCCACAGCCCCAAGTTGTGTGCCATTTTAAGCAACTACCCATATTATTGTTGCATAATTCATGCATGTATATGATCTCTCCCGCAGTGTCAAGTAAGTATATTTATGAGCATGGTTTAAATCCCATCTCAAGTGCCAATCTTACACCTTGATAAGAATTATACCCACTGAAAACATAAATAAGGGTTCTGTATATGTATATATCTAGGGTAGCGCATCCAGACTATATCTTTATAAGAAGAAAAGAAATGACGTTGAATTATTCCATGCATTTATGTATAATTAAAAAATAGTTATATTGAAATTTTTACACAAATGTGAGCTGTGATAATGCTATCATATTTAACATTTTAGATAGTGCAATGCAATTGTGCTGAGGTTGCTATTTCTCTATATAGTTTCAAAGCATTGTATATCTTAAATTATGGTGTGTGAAAGATTGCAGCAATTCTTTCTAAAAAGCTCCCATTTTTAATTTATTAATTTTAAAAAAATTTCAAAAGATGTCAGCATAATACAGACCTTTGTGAGTGATTTCCAGCACCTTCTATTGTTTTGACAAATCTATGAAGGAGATGATGATTTGTTATTGGTTGATGTTTTATATTGTTTTATCCTCAGTAATTGTTTATAATTATGATACAATATTTTTGTAAAAAACTTATTACTAAACCAGAAACTATGTCACTGTGGGGAGATTGTCTTTGAAAACATTTTACTTTTAAAAAGGTGGCTCTTAGAAAGTATAGAAAGTATGTTACAAAAATTGGAAATCACCATGGCAACAGCCTTTACATATTAAAAGAAAATCATTTTTGTAAAAACTGTAAGTGAAATATATTAATAACAGATTAATAATTTATTAACTTTTAGAGTTTTTTTTTTTGTTTTTATATCTAATTCTAAATATATCATTGTAATAACATAAAATTCTAATATCTAATATTTCATTCTTCCAACTTTTGAATAGATATTGTGAAGCAAGAGCAGTGTGTTCCTTTGTTATTGATAAGACCTCCAGTCAGATACTTATTTTCACAATTTTAAAACATTAATTTTAAATGTTTTATAATTTTAATTATTAAAGGCTTAAATAAAAGTTTATAGTTGTCTAAAAGTTTATAGTTGTCTAATACATGAATGGTACTAAGTGTCCAGAGCATTGATGATGATCAATATGTTTTAGTATCCCAGCATTATTTTTTTTGTTGTATTCTTATGGATTAGCACTTAACTTTATGCATCCAAAATATTGATTAAATTATCTGCCCCATGTTTGGGAAGGGCTAAATAATTATACTGGTCTATGAGACTCAGATCAAGTTCAGTCACAAGATTGACTGTTGTTATTTTTTATTGTTGATCATTCATGGTAATAAATGATTATTACTTTTGAATAATGCTGATGAATTTATAGTGTTTTTGTTGATTTCTCATGTTCCTCATATTGATCTCTCACACTCATTATATTATTTGTATATTTAAATTAGACTAGCCATTCCTTTTATATTTAATCTTAAATTTTGTTTTCACTTGAGATTGATGATGATGATTTCTATCACCCCAGGTTCATTCCCTGTTTCATTATATCATTACAATTATAAATAAAAAAATTAAAGAAATAGGTAGATATTATTGAAGATCTGATATTATTGTTCATTTTGTTGCACTTTTGTCAAACAAATTAGAAATTATTATACAATAAATACAGTACAGGCTAAAAACACACAAAAAAGTTTAGCTTTCAATGGACAGGAAGGTATTTTGTGTTAAATTATGAGTCTAAAATATATAAAAAATGGAATGTGATGTATTATAATCAAATAAGAACATTTGACTATCATGTGTAATAATTTGTTATTATATACGATTCTCAAAGCACAATTCCACCATTTCAATATTTAAAGTGCATTATAAACTATAATGAGTCCTTTACATTATAACAAAGTGCACATGACAAACTGACTAACAATTTGATTAAGCCTGGTAAATAATTTATTTTTGTTGTTTTTGTTTTTTTGTTTTTTGTTTCTTTGTTTGTTTTGAAAAAAATTAAATTAAATAGGTTTGCAATGACATTTAGTGCTCTATTATGTTTAGTTAAGGCTAAAGATTTTAGAATCAAAGTTCAAACTGACGTTTCTGGTATTCTAATGTCACATAACCTGCTAAGCATCTACCTATTTAATTCTTTTAATGATATTAATTATTATCACAGTTAAGAAGTCTTAAAATCTTGAAATTCTACTATTTTTTAACCAGGTTTTTTTAAATGTTTAACATAAGAAATATATGTATTTAATATTAATTATCTAAAAAGACAAAGCCAAAATCATTTCTGATACTTGTGTAATAATAGTAAAATGACATAACAGGAACAGGAGGTCTTAACAAAAAATATACATACAATAATTTTGCATAATAATTCTCAGAAAGGCTTATTTACCTCTCTAACAATTGACCTATCTGTCTCTATATTCTATGTATACATTGGTTAAAAAATAACACAAGTAAATTTATTAATAATTAAATGATAGAAAGTAATATATATTTACTGATATATTTATCAAAAACTATTTAGAAGGTTAACAGAAAACAAAAATAATAATAATAAAGTATTGATATTTGCTAATAAGTATGTCAAAAATAAAGAATGCACTTAAATAAGGATTTTGTAAAGGATAAAAAAAGAGATGGGAAATATAAAACTAATAGATATTAAAACATTAAAAATTATGTTGAATGTTTATAGTAAATAGTGAATTCTTACCAAGAGTTTGGTCAAATATATTTCTTTGAATGGGAAGTATTCCTTCTAGGGCAAATGGCTGGATGGTGGGATCTCGTGGGCGAACATCAAAACGTGAAATATTATAATTATAGTCACTCCACCACTAAATAAAACATAGATTTATTTAACTTTCAGTTTTATATTTATTCTCTTTTATATGTTTTATATTAAACAGTGTTTTAAACAAATGTCGGAGTTTTATATATAATATATAATAAATACAGAGTTACTTTCAATTTTTATGTGTAATCTGTCTTGATTAATGAATCAGATACTATAAATGGACAGAAGAAATTTTTATATACATTTAGAAATCAAATTGTTATTAAATTATAAATTTAAAAATTAAAATACAAAAAAAGTTTTTTCCAATTTTGTTTAATTTTCAGTAACTTGCTGAATAACAAGTTTAGTTTCTCTAATTTAATGTGTGTGTATATATATATATATATACACACACATATATATATAGTAATTTTGATATATATATATATATATATATATATATATATATATCAAAATTACTCCAAATTCACAACTCAACCTGACTAGCAAGAAAATAAACTCTAAAACACTACCCATGGTTTCACTGCTACAAACAGGTTTCTCATATATAAAAAATTACAAAATAAAATATTTAAACTAAACATTACTCACATTTCCACTTACTTCCCATACACACTTAATATTAAAAGAACTTTTAAATAAGTTAATTGCTTCAGAATCATAAATTTTTACTAATAAAGATTCTTTAATTCATCTTTTTATTCCTTGTATCTTTTTCATGGATATGCAAAGCAGAACTAAGATATTTATTTCTAATCCTACTTTGACGTATCTTTATTCTTTCATTTAAGCTCAAACTACTCTGATCAATATCTACCTTCTTACAAAAACAAGGGATAATATACACTACTCCAAAAATAGTCTTTCTCCAGCAAGCATCACATGATCACATCTCCAATACTAGCACATAATTGTTTATGAACAAAGCAAAGCAAAACTCCATATAGTAGTGCCACCTGTGCTAAACAGAGTAATCAACGGATGCCAGAAGGCTTGTGCATAAAATCCCTATCCAATGACTACTCATCCAATGTCCCCAGACTAGTTTCTGGCTTGTAGCCTTCGTCAGTGAGGAGCTTTGGATCTGAGAGCACTGCATCTAGATCTTAGGATCTAATGCAACCCTCTAGCAACCACCTTTTATCTCTACTTAACTACAAAACCATGAGCATGAAATTGAAAACACAAAAAATATTTTCAATCTAAGCTCAATAGCCTATATAGTCATATGGGTCTGAACTCAGTTCAGCACCCATACATTTTGGTGTCTTTGGCTCTTTGACAACCATAGCCACCACTACCCTATTAGGCAGGATTGGTGTTAAACCAGCAAGCATCACATGATCACATCTCCAATACTAGCACATAATTGTTTATGAACAAAGCAAAGCAAAACTCCATATAGTAGTGCCACCTGTGCTAAACAGAGTAATCAATGGATGCCAGTAGGCATTGGATAGGGATTTTATGCACAAGCCTTCTGGCATCCATTGATTACTCTGTTTAGCATAGGTGGCACTACTATATGGAGTTTTGCTTTGCTTTGTTCATAAACAATTATGTGCTAGTATTGGAGATGTGATCATGTGATGCTTGCTGGTTTAACACCAATCCTGCCTAATAGGGTAGTGGTGGCTATGGTTGTTAAAGGGCCAAAGACACCAAAATGTATGGGTGCTGAACTGAGTTCAGACCCATATGACTATATAGGCTATTAAGCTTAGATTGAAAATATTTTTTGTGTTTTCAATTTCATGCTCATGGTTTTGTAATTAAGTAGAGATAAAAGGTGGTTGCTAGAGGGTTGCATTAGATCCTAAGATCTAGATGCAGCACTCTCAGATCCAAAGCTCCTCACTGACGAAGGCCACAAGCCAGAAACTAGTCTGGGGATATTGGATGAGTAGGCATTGGATAGGGATTTTATGCACAAGCCTTCTGGCATTCATTGATTACTCTGTTTAGCACAGGTGGTCTACTATATGGAGTTTTGCTTTGCTTTGTTAATAGTCTTTCTATCAAAAATTTCCTTTGTATTATTTAAATAATATATTTGTATTATTTAGTACATTATTCAAAGTAATACCTCTTTTCCAAGCAATTTTCTTATTTTCAAACAAATTACTATTTTTACAAACAATTTTATAAGAAGATAATTTAAATGGCAAAGAAATAAAATCACATTTTTCTTTATCATTTATGTCATTACAAATATTACAATTAAATAAAATACTTTTAATATCAGAGTAGCAATGAAACCATTGGTAGTGTTTAATAGTTTATTTTGTTGGGTAGTCTGGTTGAGTTGTGAATTAGGGGTAATTTTGATTATGTATTGATTAGTTTAGTTTTATGCCTGAGAGAGCTCGCAAAATAAGCTCTTAACAAGCTTCGAGAATATCCCCAATCTCAGACCAGTTTCTGCTACTGGTATTGTCAGTGAGGTGCTAAGTTATTCAAGCATTAGATTAAAAATTCCAGAACAAGTTCAGCACTTTATCTAATGTATAACTATTAAATCGAAAATCTGAAATTTTAAGACATCCATAAGTCTTCCAATCCACCTATCTGACTTAAATAGCCATATGGGATTGAACTAAGTTCAGATACATCATATATTAATAGTTATATTAATAGTTTTAGTAATGTAAAATCGTCAAAGCCTTAATAGCAAAAAACAAAATTACAAGGAAGTCAGCAGTCACATGATCTAATTTAATATACTTGTATTTACAAATGTTATATATAGAGCTCTCAAAATAAGCTCTTAACAAGCTTAGAGAATATAAACAGGTTTCTGCTACTGCCATTTTCAGTGAGATTCTAGTATATTCAAGCATTAGATTTAAAATAGCAGGACAAGCCCAGTACTTTATCTAATGTATAACTATTAAATAGAAAATTTGAAATTTTCAGACTTGATTTTTTTGTAATTTTATTTTTTGCTAGTAAGGCTTTGGTGCTTTTATATTTCTAAAGTTATTAATATATGGTATATCTAAACTTAGTTCAATCCCATATGGCTATTTAATTTGATAGCAGGATTGGAAGACATATGGATATCTGAAGATAGCTGGATTGGAAGACATATGGATATCTGAAAATTTCAGATTTTCTACTTAATAGTTATGCATTAGATAAAGTGCTGGCTTATTCTGGTATTTTTAATCTAATGCTTAAATATCCTAGCACCTCACTAACAATACCAATAGCAGGAACCAGTCTGGAGTTGGGGATATTCTCAAAGCTTGTTAAGAGCTTATTTTGTGAGCTCTATATATAACCATTTGTAAATACAAGCTTATTAAATTAGGTCATGTGACATCTGACTTTATATATATATATATATATATATATATATATATATATATATATATATATATATATATATATATATATAACACAGAATTACTAATCTATAAAACTGCTTTAATATTTCAACCAGCAGACTGGTTTTCATCAGAAAGTAAAATGTCTATTTCCAGAATTTAAGTGTTAAAATATATTTCAACACCTCAATTCTGGAAGTAGCCATTTTGCTTTCTGCTGAAAACCAGTCTGCTGGTTGAAATATTAAAGCAGTTTTATAGAGAAGTAATATATTGCTAAAAGGAGGTTGCCTTGCCAACAGTTTCAAATTTTTGATTATTATCTATATTGGGATTATTGCTAAAAGGAGGTTGCCTTGCCAACAGTTTCAAATTCTTGATTATTATCTATATTGGGATTATCTAAGTGTTGACTGGTTCATAATATGTTTCTTACAACCCATTTAGCCTTGAGCATTATACACTTTTTATTTAAGAATACTTTGAGTGCAATTTGAAAATTATAATTGCAGTTTGTATTGTTATAATCAACTATTTGTCTGCATTCAGAATAGGTTATATTTATCTGATTACAGATGTTTATTTAAACTTTTTCCAATCAATAATTTCAATCTCTGTAGTCAAGTTGCAATCTTTGGTGTCTTTATAAATATATGAGACCATTATTGGAGGTGAGATTCTACTTCTATTGCTAAAAAGAGGTTGCCTTGACAACAGTTTAAAATTCTTGATGGTTGTCTATATTCGGATTTTCTAAGTGTTGTATATATGTTGTATATATATACATATATATATATATATGATCAATAGATGGAGCTTTACCAAAATCTCTGTGCAAGCATATTTTGTTTACATATACAGCAAAAGAGTCAGAATTCACTATCTCTTTCATTGGCTCCACCTTCAGATCAGCTGATTTCAAGCTAATTTGCTATCATCAGTGAAGGGTAGGGATCAGAAACTAGATCTAAACACTAACTCCAAGCGTTTATGCAACAAGTTCCTATCAGTTTGCAAGCATGAATTTTTCAGACACATAATATCTTCAAACCCAGCCTAACAAGCCAGATAGCTACATGGGTCTGATATCAGTTCAGTTTCACAACATAGTCAAAGCCTCTGCAATATATATCATTGCAAAAACCTTCAAAGGTACATTTATGAAAAACAAAAACAAGTTATAAATCACGTAACTTGCTATTGCTTGCATTTATGATCAATAGATGGAGCTTTACCAAAACCTCTGTACAAGCGTATTTTGTTTACATAAACATCAAGAGAGTCAGAATTCACTATCTCTTTCATTGGCTCCACCTTCATATCAGCTGATTTCAAGCTAATTTGCTATCATCGGTGAAGGGTAGGTGCCAGAAACTAGATCTAAACACTAACTCCAAGCATTTATGCAATAAGTTCCTATCAGTTTGCAAGCATGAATTTTTCAGCCATGTAATGTCTTCAAACGCAGCCTAACAAGCCAGATAGCTACATGGGTCTGACATCAGTTCACTTTCACCACATAGTCAAAGCCTCTTCAATATATATCATTGAAAAAAACCTTCAAAGGTATACTTATGAAAAACAAAAACAAGTTATAAATCACATAACTTGCTATCGCTTGCACTTATGATCAATAGATGGAGCTTTACCAAAACCTCCATAAAAGTGTATTTTGTTTACATAAACATCAAAAGAGTTCGAATTCACTATCTTTCATTGGCTCCACCTTCAGATCAGCTGATTTCAAGCTAATTTGCTATCATCAGTGAAGGGTAGAAGCCAGAAACTAGATCTAAACACCAAGCATTTATGCAACAAGTTCCTATCGGTTTGCAAGCATGAATTTTTCAGACATATAATGTCTTCAAACCCAGCCTAACAAGCCAGGTAGCTACATGGGTCTGATATCAGTTCAGTTTTATGACATAGTCAAAGCCTCTGCAATATATATCATTGCAAAAACCTTCAAAGGTACATTTATGAAAAACAAGTTATAAATCACAAACTTGCTAGCATTTATGATCAATACATTGAGCTTTACCAATACCTCTGTACCAGCATATTTTTTACATAAATGTCAAAAGAGTCAGAATTCACTATCTCTTTTGTATGGTCGGTGATGATGACAACCTGCGACCCCAACAGAAATTGTTTAAATTTCTCGCAGGCCCATACAATGGCCAGTGTCTCTTGTTCCGTGACTGTGTAGTGTTTTTCTGATCCCTTCAAAGTGCGGCTGATGAAGTAGAGTACCCTTTGTTGGTGTGCTTTACTAACTTGGAACAAAATAGCACCCATACCCACACGGCTGCAGTCTGTCTGCAAGTAAAAGGGTTGTCCGAAATCTGGGTGGTTGAGCATCATAGTTTGTAGGAACTTTGCCTTTACATTCTGGAACTCTGCTTGACTCCGGTCATTCCAAACCCAATTGCTACCCTTCTTTGTCAAATCTATTAAGCTAATCGTGTCCAAGGCAAATCCGGGGTAGAACTTGTGGTAGTAGTTACAGAGACCTAGGAATGAGCGTACACTTTTTTTAGTGGTGGGTTCTGGAAACTCCTGGATGGCCTTAATTTTTTCCGGGTGTGTTCTTACCCCTTCTCCACTGACAATATGACCCAAAAAAGAAATCTCGCTCTGTATAAATCGGCTCTTGGATAGGTTGATGGTGATGTTTTTTCTGATGCACTCTTGGAATAGTCTCTCTAGGCTCTGTATATGCTCTGTGTAAGATTTGGACGCCACTACCACATCATCCATATAACTAATAATACTTTTTTTTACTTCCTCAGAGAGGACCTGATCTAAACATCTCATTAAACCAGCTGCACTATTTATAAGTCCAAAGGGAACACGCTGGAATACATGAGAATGACCCTTGTAATGAAAAGCAGTGTATTGGCGGTCACGAGGATCCAGCGACATCTGCCAGTAGCTAGACGTTAGATCTAGAGTTGAGAAGATGTTCATGCCCTTCAAATGTAAAAAGATTTCCTTTATATTAGGTGGGGTATCTCTTTCCGGAACCGTGACATTATTTAAAGTTCGTGCATCTAAACAGATCCGTACTGAACCATCCTTCTTTTTTACCACCACCAAAGGGTTGTTGTAAGGAGAGGGTGCCTTTTTAATGATTCCCCATTGATACTGGAACGGGATGGGGTATGTTTTGGCCTGGAAAAATCCTTCCTCTTTTAACCTGATATGGTGTTGGTACCCTTTTATCATACCCAGTGTATTTGAGAAGGCATACTTGTATTCTACTAAGAGCCCTTGTAAAACTTGCCTCTCTTCTAACCCTGTACATCTGGCCTGCTGAATTTTTGCTTTCACTTCTTCCCCTTCTACATCTCCCTTCATAAACATAGACTGATTATTAGTGAGGGCCTGTTCCTTTTGCATTTTAAGAATTTCTTGGTATACTGCAACCTCCCTGGTCTTGAAACTGATACTGCCCTGATGTTTGCCCAAGAAATCTGCTCCTAAGACCACTTCCTGTAGTAAGCCCTGCATAATCAAAAAAACATGCCCTATTTTAAGGGGACCCCAAGCTATTTCAACCCATATTTGGTAGCTTTCAGTCTTTGTTTGCTTTCCATTTGCCATGAACATTTTCAAAGGTCTGAGAGGGAGTTTTTGAATCTGGTGGCCTAGTAATTCCACCCTGGTCACCCAGCTACTGGCCACGAATGAGAGTTGACTGCCTGTATCTATTAATGCCATGACTTTGTGACTATCTAACTCTATAGTTACCAGGGGACATGCCCTAACACTTAGTACTGACTTTTCTTCCTCAACTTCTCTCAGAGTACCCATAGTGGGCCGAACATGTTCCGTTTCATTCCCTTTTTCTAATGCGGGCATCCGTCTATGGGAATAATCTAGCGGAACCCTGAGTAGTTTAATGACCCCGGTACTGTGGACTTCCCCTTATATGCCTTGCTACCCTGGTGCACCTTGCTAAACCTCGGGTATGACCCCCTTCCTAACTTTCTCAGGTATTTCTTTGTGCATGGGGGTATAGTCTATGGTGGTTAGGAAGGCTGCCATCTCCTCAACTGTACGTATCCTACACCCCACCATCATCTGTTGCACATATCCAGGCATATTCTGCTGAATTATCCGTATTATTTGAGTCTCAGTAAATGGAAAGGCATTCAAGGATCTAAGATGGGCCACCTGGTACATAAAAAATTGTGTGTGTGTCTCCCTTGTGACAGACCCATAGTGCTCTCTGAGCACAGTATGGTAAATCCCATCCTGCCTTTCCTCACTCCAGAAAGTCCTTACTAGGGCTGCCGCATACTGCTCAAACGTGTGAGGATTTTCTTTATAGCAGTCCCACCAGGACTGGGCATACCCTTGTAGGTAGTGTGTGGCTAGCATGATTTGGTCCTGAGGGTCTACCTGCTGGAACCTAAACAATTCAGTTAGACTTTGAAGGTGTGTCTTAGGGCTTTCACCGACCTCTCCTTTAAAGGTTTTGACCTGTATATATTTCGACAGGTATGTCTGTTGCCTAACTGTATCTATGCCTATCACCCCTTCTCTTGTGCTCTCTATGTTCACTTCTCCCTTATGGCCCTCTTCCCCTCTGATTATCATAGGGCTTTGGACCCTTTCTCTGTCCCCTACACAGGCTATTTTATCTTGATGGGCATACTCTTTTGTCTCTGTCTCTGGGGCTCCTCTGTCTTCTCTTCTGGCTTCTTTTCTTTGTATGTTCTGATCTTCAGCTTCCTCCTTGCCTTCGCTATCTAGCTTAATTCTTTTTGGTGCTAATCTTCTATCTCCTACCCATGCTATCTCTTTCTGCCCCTTTTCTACTCTATCTACTCTCTCCTGCAGCCCCTGTATCTCCTGTAATAGATCTTTTCTCCCTTCTGCAGTCCCTTTATTCATTTTCTCTAACTCTCTTTCTATGCCCTCCACTTTTTTCTGTGTTTCTTTCTTTATATCCATGACCTCTTTATGTAAGCTCTCTCCCTGCTGTTCTAGCTTGCTCCTTACTGTGAGGACCTCCCCTTTTACTGTCCTTAAACTAGTTTCCATTTTTTTTCTTGTACCTCCAGGAGCTCCTCGCACTCTTTCTGTGTTTCCTCATTTTGTTTCTTACATTCAATATTTAACCTATCCATTGTTTCCTCCAGAGTTTGGAACCGCTGTTCTACCTTGGTGTCAAACATGTGTTCTATATATTGTCACATTTCTTGTCTATCTCTTTTTTCTTTTTCTTCCCTTTCCGCCTTATCTTTTTTCTTTTCTTCTCCATCACTTCTTTCCTTTTCTTCCCTTTCTTCCTTATGTCTTCTTTCCTTTTCTTCTCTTTCAGCCTTATCTCTTTCCTTTTCTTCTCTTTCTCTTCTTTCTTTTTCTTCCCTTTCAGCCTTATCTCTTTCTTTTTCTTCTCTATCTCTTCTTTCTTTTTCTTCCCTTTCAGCCTTATCTCTTTCTTTTTCTTCTCTATCTCTTCTATCCTTTTCTTCCCTTTCAGCCTTATCTCTTTCTTTTTCTTCTCTATCTCTTCTATCCTTTTCTTCCATTCTCTCATTATTTTTTTTATTATTTCCATTATTGTCATTAGGCTTGGTGCCTCATTTACTACTTCCTGCTTTTCCCTATGCCTCTTTTCTTGTGTTGGTTTTGGCCCACTTTCTTCTATATTGCTATCATTTATGCTAGTTGTTACTTCCTCTATACTGCTATCTTTTACTATCCTCCCTGATCTCAAAGTTTTACCTTCCCTTTCTACTTCATTTCCTATCTGCTCTTCCTGATCTTTTCCTTCTTTTATTTCAACTTCCATTTTATTTTTATTTTCTATATATATTTTAGTACTATTATTTTCTTTGATCTGCTTCTTTATTTTTATATCTGACAGCTGACTCGCCGTCTACTCCCCCAGAACTGACTACCTATCATTACCTCAATCACTCCTTCTTTGCCCATTTTTCCCTTTTTATTTGCTACCTGATACATTTTAACTAATAATATAATTAAATATATATTAATAAGCACATCCAAATAATGAAGTTAAATTTTCAGACTCACCCAGCTTCTGTCTTGCCACCTGTGGTTTCTCCCTTAAAATAAACTTTTTTTTTTTCAGTACGCGTGTATTTCTTTTTCTTGCCTGATCATTTGTGTATTTATATATTTTTCTTGCTTGATCATTCTCTTGCTCATCCCTTTCTAAATCACCAATTTATTTAAATTACTTACAAACTCAATTATTTATAAATCTTCATACTAGATTATGGGTTATTTTGTTTAATTTATATGTATTTTTGTCATACTGCAGTGATATTTGGAACAAAAAATATAATAACTCTACTCAGGGTTGTGTACTTAGTCTAAGCCACACATTGAGTTGCTAACTCCGGGGAAAAAAATATACCTATGTAACGGTCAGGTTTGTACATTTTCTCAACAGACGGAGAGTCCAAGCCAGAGAACCAAAAGCTGACCAAGTCGGGATAGTAATACCCTACGTCTGATCATACCTTAACTCTCTCACTCGTGCTTCCAAGTCAACCCATCGCGAATGACATGCCTGAGGTTACACTCGATACCTCTTTGATCACGTTCCAGCAATAGCAAAGCAGTAAAAAATGAGACATTCCCCCCTTATTACATATTCTATTATATACCTTAACTAGTGATTCATAAGATAATGAGCAAGCAATGAGACTGAGACAAATTTATATTTCATAAATTTAATAAAACAATAAATACTCAAGCATAGTAGGTTGTGTACAGCTAGCTCACACGCAGGTGAGTGGATTCTCAGGGTTATAAATAATAATACAAAGCAATGAATGCATGCTCAGAGTTATAAAACAATATTATTACAAAGCATTGAGTATGTTTTCTCAGGGTATAAAATGATATTACAAAGCAATAGACTCTTAGTAAGCTTATGTCACCTTTCATGTTGTAATTCATGCCATGTTTTATATGTTTGAAATCGGTTATAGTTAGCTAGAGTAATCGAGTTGATGGATAAATGCTAGATATTACTAATACGTTGAAGATTATATCATTGTTGCTAAGTTTAAAATATTATAATGACTAAGTTTAAGATTATATTATAAATATATTCAAAATCATATTATAGATATTTGCGTGATATAATATTGTTATACAGATAAACGCATTAACTCAGATTCTAGTTCGGAT
Source organism: Epiperipatus broadwayi (assembly GCA_028023455.1). Taxonomy (NCBI): domain Eukaryota; kingdom Metazoa; phylum Onychophora; class Udeonychophora; order Euonychophora; family Peripatidae; genus Epiperipatus; species Epiperipatus broadwayi. The sequence continues at coordinate 213,557 of JAQFVV010012873.1, read as the reverse complement.
CAAAGCCGAAGTCACTTTCTAGGGAAATTGAACTGAGATGTGGTGGCAGGGGAATGTCAGATTCTAGTGCGTTAGAAACTATACTAAACAGATAAGTGCGGCTCGAATGCATTCTTAATGGGGTTTATTACCTAGTAAACGGTTCCCTAACCGATCTGCTTGCTACAATGGAAGAGGCCTTTTTATTAAGAACAGAAGATTGGCTTATGAGCCCTTTGGAAATGCTTTGGTTTCATTATACAAGAATAAATGTCACATTTGCCTAAACTTGCGCAGCGTGACTTGACAAAATACGAAGAACTGTCGCAGTGGCCTAAACTTTCGAGGCGTGCCTGGACGTGGAACAATCTTGAGATAGGCCATTATAGACATAGCAAGTAGATATGCATTTTTATGCAAATTAGCAATACATTCGCAACGCTAAATTAATATTTAATAAATTTAATTACGCCAAAATCTTAGCTTCTTCAGTGCTACTACCACCGGTCAGTTCATAAATGAGCTTATTAAATTATGCGCTAAAGGCGATAATGAGAATCTGATTTAAGGTTTTCTGTATAGTTACTTATCCTCTAATTAAACGAAGTTATAGCAAACTGGTTGTTAAATAATAAAATGTGAGTTATAAAATAGCTCACACAAATTATTGATGTTTAAGTAAATTACACATCTTAAATAATTCGTCAAAATAGATCTTATTAATAATGAAAAATGAGTTTTAACTAACGAATGCAAATCTATATTCTAAATAGCTTGCGTGAAATATACTTTTTCAAATAACTGACAAGATACATATTTTAAATCACTTACGCAAATATAATTCTTAAATAACTTGGGCAAAATCTGCGTTTTAAATAGCATACGCAATATATACATTTTAACTAACTTTAGTAAACATTTTCATTTTATATAATCTTTAGAAAAGATGCATTTTAAATAATAGATGCTAAAGATACCTTTTAAATAACTTTAGCGAAACATTTTCATTTTCAATTAACTTGGGAAAAGATGCGTTTTAAATAATATACGCAAATATACATCTTTAAATAAGTTTATCAAAAGATTTTAAATAATTTGAGAAAAGATGCGTTTTAAATAATATAAGCAAATATACATTTTTAAATAACTTTAGTAAAAGATTTTAAATAATTTGTTCGATTCACTCTATCACAAATATAATTCAGAAAAGAGTCTTAGCTATATTCTTTATATTGCAATATTGATATAATAAAAGTAATTGCTCACTCCCTTCCCCCCAATAATTTATTAACACACCAGACTCCGTTCTGATAAAAACACAGCATAAATCAATAAACATGAACTTAAAATATAAGAATTGCATAAAATGATCGATAAGATAATAATTTAGACATAAAAATTTATAGTATGGTTTTATAGAAACTAGATGTGTGTGATTATTTAAATTATTAATGATCAACGCCTACTTAAAGTTATTAATGATCAAGCAAGAATTGAGTGTGTTCTAAGATTTAAACCATTTTACGATAAACATTTTAGTGGAACATTTAGAAATATTATAAATTATGTGATTTATTTAGCTAGCTTTCATTTAGTATACGTTTTAGTTAGGAAATGTAATATTTTGTAGAAAGGATTTACCGGAAAGTCTTTAAGGCCTTGTTCATTGCGCTTCTCTTTATATTCAGTCAGGCTGGGCTTCTCTTAGGTTTGAGTCTGGATGTAACTTCGTGAATTTATCTCGGTGGCAGCTTTCTCCATTTCTCTGATCAGGAACTATCTGGTCTCTCGGGTACATCTTTCTTACAGTGATGGGCATGGTGGAGGTTTTCTGTCATCGGTAGCTGCTCGTGGAAGAGCAAATGGCTGTTTCTGTGTCTTCTAGCCAATGGTCATTTTATAGCAGCTTGGATGATGGTTTTTTTTTAGATTTAGCAGTCTAAATGGCAGGAACAGTTTTCTTAGTTAACTCGGGTCTTCGGAAATAAAATTTGGCAGCAAGCACAAATTTCTCAGCAACAGAAAAAAAATTTACACGGATGATGATAGATGATGGAAGAGGCTAGGTTAGAGGGTTGGTGGCTATTTTGGGCCCCTTTTTATGCTGTATTTTTGACAGAAGTAACCTCCTACTTTGAGTCGTGCCACATCACAAGATGACTAGTTCAAACTAGCCTTTAACCAAATATCCAGTTAGTAAAAATATTAAGTATATCTAAATCTGGACATGGAAAGGCTCTATTGTTTTAATTGACATCAGTTTTAAAAGATATATATTTTTAAGAGAATGGTCACAGGCAATTTGTATAGATTTTGTATAGATTTATGCCTGACTGAATATTATAATTGGTCTTGGTTATCAATTTTAAATAGGTCAAATTTTAGCCAAAGATTTATTTTTAGAATGAAATGTTAAAACTGATAAAACTTTCTGCTTGTAATTTTAAGCAAACAAAAGAATTGAAAATTATCTAACTTGAAAAATATTCAAAATGAATACTGACTTAAATGATTATTTAGAAGGAATATTGAAAAATAAGTAATATTATAAATTTAACTTATTATGCTGCTATATAGATAAATTAATTATACAGTTACGTTTATTTCAGTTTTAACAAATCTAATGGAATATGCTCGTATATAAATATTTATAATTAGTAAGGACGATTATATACACACATACTCGCAATATTATAAGCAAAGTTTTTTTTTAAAATTTAAGAAATACACGCCATCTGAGTATAACAAATATATACTATTATCGAAGATAATAGGTGAAACAGGTGTAACCGTTTCAGTATGTGCTCACGGCCCCATTTTGAATTACAAGAACTGCCCAAAACCACACTGACACATCCAACCAATAAATGACATTGATTAAAATGGCCATTTTCATAAAAAAAAAACAATTTTTGTAGTTATAAAAAATGTAATCACTTGACTAAAATATTAAAGCAACCCAAAAAACCCCAATTTCATAGTTATAAGAAATGTAATCATGTGACTAAAATATTAAAGCACAAAATTCAACATTTTCATAAAGAAAAACCAAAACCCAATTTGCATAGTTCAAAATTACCATTTTCCTCAAAAATTAAAAAAAAAAACAATCACGTGATTAAAATATTAAAACACAAAATTGCAATTTTCATCAAAAAAAAACACAAACTTAAAACTCAATTTTCGTAGTTATAAGAAATGAAATTGCATGATTAAAATATTAAAACACAAAATTCACCACTTCCATCATGATCTGACCATTCCTTATGAAATCGCCATGTTTATCAAAAAAAAAAATGCTAGTTTACATTTAAGCAATAATTATATTTTCATCCAGTTATACATATGGAATCATATGACAAATGGTGCGCAAACATCTTAAACTCACATTATGGAAATGTACATCAATCTTTAAAAAAAAAATCAAATTTAAGTTTACTAGTTTATTAAACCATTTACTCATGATATATCAATGTTTAAAAAAATCAAATTTAAGTTTACTAGTTTATTAAACCATTTACTCATGATAATCAAATGGATGAACAGTTTAAATTTAAATTTGCTAGTTTATCAAGCATTCTTGGTAATAAAAAAACAATTTTCATAGTTATAAAGATGTAATCATGTGATTAACAGGTAAAATGCAATTTCACAAATATTTGACATTAAATTTAAGCAGTAATTATATTTTCATCCAGTTATACAAATGGAATCGCATGACAAATGGCACACCAACATCTTAAATTCATGTTATGGAAATGTATATCAATCTTTAAAAAAAATCAAATTTAAGTTTACTAGTTTATTAAACCATTTATTCATGATATATCAACCTTTAAAAAAAATTTAAGTTTACTAGTTTATTAAACCATTTACTCATGATAATCAAATGGATGAACAGTTTAAATTTAAATTTTCTAATTTATCAAACATTCTTGGTAATAAAAAAAAACAATTTTCATAGTTATAAAGATGTAATCATGTGATTAAAAAGGTAAAATGCAATTTCGCAAATATTTGATATTAAATTTAAACAATAATTATAATTTCATCCAGTTATACAAATGGAATCATGTGACAAATGGCACACCAACATCTTAAATTCATGTTATGGAAATATATATCAACCTTTAAAAAAAACAAATTTAAGTTTACTAATTTATTAAACCATTTACTCATTGCAATCAAAAGGATATGCTATATGAAATAAAGCATAGGAATTTTTAAACAGAAAAAGTGAAGAAAAAATTGGAAAAAAATATTAATTAAAAACCCACGAGTTCAATTATAACTTCTACTTATCAGAAATTATTGCTTTGTCTTATATAGATACTGTTCAAAATTTGTCTCCTAAGGTCATAATGAAATCTATCCTTGATCGAGTGAAATCCACAAGGCTGGAGAAATTGATAATTTGCATCGATTCATCGAACTCTTGAAATCGATACAACTCTCTAGTTATTTACATACAAGTGATTTTTACCATGTTTAAAGAAAATAAATAGATTTTATTATTGCTAATACAAAAGATTACTAAAATTATTTATGTTAAAATTCTTTAGGTTTTTAAAAATTGCTTTTCACCTGCAATAAGTCTTTCCGATCTTTATTCTTTTGTTTAATTACTTTAAAATATGTAAATTGTTCTATATTTAAGTAAATAGAAATAAAAAAACTCAGTATTGTTGATATGTGATCATATGATTTGAAAATGTCTATAAAAGACACTTTTGATTCACAATCTTTGGTCTTTAGTAACCAAATTTTTTGTGATTTGCAGACATTATCTCTAGTGAGAATCAAGCTGTCACTTTTTGAAAAATAATAATCTTCTCAATGATGAAGAGAGTAAGAAGCTCTGCACAAAGTGTAGAGACACAATGGCAGAGAAGCAAAGAAAGAATCACAAGGATGACTGGGTTTCCATGATGCAATGCTCCAAGTGCCATACTACCAGGTTTATTCATAAAGGCAATTCATTTTTCCACTATATAGATGCAAGTGGTAGGGTTGCAAGCCAATTGACCATACATGAAATTATGGAGCTAGTTTTTTTCATTGTAGATTTGCCAACCAGATTTATGGCAAAGATGGCCCACAAATCTTTGCCAACAACTGTGGACTGGTTTAATTTTTGCAGGGAAGTCTGTTCCTGAGCAGTTAAGAAGGACAGTTCATACTAACAGAACCAATTCAGATAGATGAAGTAAAATTTGCTGGTAGAATAGGGGAAGACTGGTGATTACCCAGGTACCTCCAAGGATACATTGGTAACCCTAATTAACAAAAAAAACATGAGGCCTGAATTGATGGACCCCAGGTGTTTGGATTAAAAAAGGGTACCGATTGTCACTATTTTGTAGGGCCACATCATGACAAAGCTGCATTGATTCCCATTATAGAGAAGGAATGTACAGCTGGCTCTATCATTCATTCAGATGAGCTGCCAGCCTATGCATATGTGAAAGATAGAGGGTTTCAACATTTCACCATCAACCACCAACAAAATTATGTAAATCTGGTGATGGGCACTCATACCCAATTCATTGAGTGATCATGGCTGGAAGCCAAAGTTAAAATATTAAAAAAATGAGAGGGATATCACTGGATCTTTTACAATCACATTTAGTTGTTAGTTTTTAATCAAAAGAAATTTTGTGAATGTGGTTACATTTATTAATTTTAACTCTCACTTCCATATTCATAATCTTTAAATATCTTTTTCATTATTTTAATTAAAACAATAAAGGTATTCTGGTGAACTTCTAAATATTTAATGTTTAGAATTATTATCAAGAGTAATATAACATTATATTCAAGAAAATATAATTAATACTGTAATATTTTATTTTTTATTTCATTGTAATAATATTCATTTCATAAATAACTAATTTAAGACTCTATATTATAATTAACACATCTATACTTTATGCTAATGAGTTTCTATGTTTAGTTTTTAATTCTTCAACTACTAAATTAAGTTTAATCTTTAGTATAAAATGCAGTTGTATAAATGCATTTTGTGTGTGTATATATGTAAATAATTTTAATTGTTAAATAAATGATTATTAATTTTAAAACAGCTTGCATTTCTTAATGTTCACATTAGCAGTTATTAATTAGAGAGAATGTTTAACTACTGAGAAAAATGGTGGAATGTTCTGTGAATTGAAGAATCATGGTAATTGAAATTAGTTCATTCAGCATATGCTTTAGTAAAAAAAATTAAAATGCATATTTTTTAATTTGAAATAAATGTTTTCTGAGTGGAAAAAACTATTTCAAAAGACTAGAATTGATTTATGAAGAATTTATTTTGAAATATATCCTGTTTTAGGTTCAATCATCTTCATTATTATCTATTTTTGATGTGACTATAAAATTTGCATTGTATAGTCATATTTAGAAAGATCTCTCAAGGTTTCTGGTATAATATATTGAAGCAGATGATCTGATGCTCAGATCCTGCTTCACAGCCCACATCCAATCTCCTACCATCTAACTGTATTCAAACCCACCTTTACGCATGTATATACATAGCTAATAATATATAGTCATATTTAGAGGGATCTCTCAAGGTTTCTGGTATAATATATTGAAGCAGATGATCTGATACTCAGATCCTGCTTCACACCCCACATCCAATCTCCTACCATCCAACTATTCAAACCCGCCTTTATGCACGTATATACATAGCTAATAATATACATATTTCTTTTGGTTAGTATTATAACATAAATAATGTAAACACGTATGTATTTTAATTTAAAAATATTTTATTTCATAATAATATTCTCATGTGTATATGGGCGTAAATAATAAATATCTATATATTTCAGTGTAGGAGATTGTGAATATATTAATAAAGTTATATTATATATATAAGGTATTATATATGAAACTTATTATTTTTTCATATATAATTTTGTAGCCAGAAATGATGCAATCTTGTTAAGAAGTCTATCGAAAAACAATTACCCGGAAGACCCCTTAGATTAAAGTAAAAGATTATGAATTGGTAATAATAAAATAAACCAATTAGTGGAAATTGTCCATGCTAGCTTGTTTTAAAATCATAAGATATATTTTAAAACAATCGTTCGAGAAACTGATAACAAACTTGCATTGTTTCAAACATCTTACTAGATAAGAGTATCCAGTCAAACTATTCCAGAGAAACCTAATGTGCTTAAACCACCTCAGGTCCAGCAGTAGTTGCTAAGTTACAACTTCAAAATAAAAGTATAAATACTACTGGATTTGAATCCACAGGGGAGGAGACCATTAAATAACTTGTTATACATATTCCACGCCAGTTTTAATTCTCACTCAATATGTCGTGAGTAGGAAATTTCACCTTGTCCCTCCGTTCTAATATGCTGTTCCCATGAATGAAGCTCTGCATCTCGTACTCATAAACTTTAGATATTTTCCAGTGAAAATGAAATGCTATCTCTCAAACAATAATGCTACCCAAGATCTAGTGAAATAATACCGATGGACTGACTCCTGGTGAAACGCTCTTCCAAATAATCAAGGTGAAAGAACTTTGACCGCTTATAATTCCTAAATTCTGCCTTCTCTGTAATATTTATATTTTAAATCATCTATATTAAATGTCTTCAAATATGTATTCTATAACTCTATATAACTAATCTATATTAAGCCTCCTACATAATGTTTTTCTCTTCTTTTATTTCCAAGTGGCAAACAATTTTCATTTACATTTATGCATGTATATTTTAAAATAAATGCCAATAGTATTCTAAAATTGCAAGCATATAATTCATTTTCGTTTCCCCACCCATCATTTACCGGGTAAATAATTTATAATTTGATCAAAACAAGTCTTATTCAGCTTGCCCAGGTGCTCGCAATTTTAGATAAATAAACTAATTACATTTTTCATGTTTACTATAGAAAAACAGATTTGACATCTGTTTTTTTTTTCACATTCTCCTTCCTAAATAATGCACTATCTTTTATTCTTAAATTATATTATATATGTAAAATCTATCTTAGCTATTACCATCACCCACTTATTTTGTAATCATTTATATATTTTCATAAGGGCATTGATTAACCAAAATTGAGATTTATTAAATGTGTAAAAAGTAATGAATAATATTAAGTAACATAATGTAAGGGGGAGGGGGATATTAAGAGCTTAGTTTTATATTTAAGTATAATTATTACCCATGTTTGCTTAGTGAAGCCATATCATTACGCCGAATATTTCATAATTTGTGGGCAATAAATATGTTCGATAATCTTTAATCTTTAGAGTTTTGTTTATATTATATTATTAAGCGTTACATGCATAAAGGCCATTTCATAGATATATAAATTTGTGCTTCTTTTTCACATGGAGGCATCCGCAAAGTTGGGCCCTATCGTCATTCTTAATGTCCTTGAACCAGGCTGTAAAACCACCCTGGGGACATTCTTGGTCTTCTGTGCATGCTTTACATAAGGAGCGATCTGGGAAACCAGCCCAATAAAGTTGTTGCTGACCACTCTTCGTCATCCATGATTCGCCTGTACTTCATTCCAGGGAATCTTGGACCCCTTCTTTCATCAAACCGACCCTGCCTACATTTGCAGAGGAAATCGGTCCCTTTCGTTATTGAAAATTCATGAAGCACACTCCAGGATTCATAATTGGACCCACCCAATCAGCTGCCATGCATGCACCACCTTTCAGTGTCTTATTAGTTGCCCAGAAGTATTCATAAGCCGTAATGAAATGATTTTTTTAAAAGACATATTTACATTAGTTTGATATAAGTATTTATGCGATAGATTTAGTATCATTTATATAATTATTTATTACCCATCCCACGCATTGATTATCTATAACTCCAAATTAATAATAATATTGAATGTAACCAAATATAATATCTGCTTGTAAAATTATTGTTGTTTCAATTAAGTAAATGCTCTTCATCTCTGGGGGTGTAATAGTATTCCAACAATGTATTCTAATAGCACTAATTCATTTAATCACACATATATATCTATTATTGACATAACCGCAAATTATAATGTTATTGTTAAATATGAATCAAACATATATATATAATACTCACGAGGCTAATGTCGGCTAAATAACCCGACATAATTTTGTTATTAATAAATCTTAAATATATATATCAAACTTGAACCATTGCTTTCTTTTAGTTAAGTTAAAATATTAAGTTATTACTTATGTTCAAATATGACTACATGATCTCCGCTCAATACATAATTAATAAGCTAGGGCATGAGCCTTCATTGCTCATAAAATATAGCTAGTTATTAAGTTATTCTATCATATAAGTTTAGCCAAGAGTCTTTTTGTGTCTCCGATGACCGATGCCAGCAGGTGAGAAGTAAATTAATCGATGTCATCGGTATTGTTGCTTATTATGTTCTAGATCTGGGAAATAGGCAAATAGGGCAGAGTTCATGAGTGTTCTTGACCTGTGTATCTTGCGCACGATTGGATGAGGTACTTTTGCCTAGATGCTAGATTTTGTTACGTGAACATACAAATCCGACCGGCACAGATTTTTTTTTCTTTTCTTCAGGTTTGGCCCCATCTTGGGTGCCCAATCCCGAGAAAAGAAAAAAATCTGTGCCGGTCAGATTTGTATGTTCACGTAACAAGATCTAGCATCTAGGCAAAAGTACCTCAAATCCAATGGTGCGCAAGATACACAGGTCAGGAACACTCATGAATTCTGCCCTATTTGCCTATTCCCCAGATCTATAACATTATAAGCAACAATCCCGATGACATCGATTAATTTACTTTTCACCCACCGGCATCGATCATCGGAGACACAAAAAGACTCTAGGTTAAACTTAGATAATAGAATAACATAATAACTAGCTATATTTTATGAGCAATGAAGGCTTATGACCTAGCGTATTAATTATGTATTGAGCGGATATCATCTTGTCATATTTAGCATAAGTAATAACTTAATATATTCTTAACTAAAAGAAAGCAATGGTTCGAGTTTGATATATGTATTTAAGACTTATTAATAACAAAAATTATGTTGGGTTATTTAGCCGACGTGAGCCTCAGACGTATTATATATATATATATGTGTTTGATTCATATTTAACAATAACATTATAATTGTGGCTATGCCTATAATATATATGTGTGATTTAATGAACTAGCGCTATTAGGATACATTACTGGAATACTATTACATCCCCAGAGACGAAGAGCATTTACTTAATTTAAACAACAATAATTTCATAAGCAGGTTACATTCAATATTATGATAAATTTGAGTTATAGATAATGTGCGGGATGGGTAATGAATAATTATATAACTGATACTAAATCTATCGCATTAATACTTATATTAAACTAATGGAAATATGTCTGTTTAAAGAAATATTTCATTACGGCTTATGAATACTTCTGGGTGACTAATAAGACACTGAAAGGTGGTGTGTGCATGGCGGCTGATTGGGTTGGTCCAATTATGGATCCTGGAGTGTGCTTCATGAATTTTTAATAACGAAGTGGACCGATTTCCTCTGCAAACATAGGCAGGGTCAGTTTGACAAACAAAAGAGTCCAAGATTTCCTGGAATAAAGTACAGGTGAATCATGGATGATGAAGAGTGGTCGGCAATGCCATTATCGGGCTGGATGTTCCAGAGTGATCCCCGTATAAAGCATGCACATAAGACTTAGGATGTCCCATGGTGGTTTTACAGCCTGGTTTAAACACATAGAGAATGACAATGGGGCCCGACTTCGCAGATGCCTTCATGTGAGAAAGAAGCACAAATATATATATATACAAAATGGCCTTTATGCACATAACCTTTAATAATATAATATATATATATATAATTCTAAAGATTATCGAAGCATATTTATTGCCCACAAATTATGAAATATTCGGTGTAATGATATGGCTTCACTAAGAAAACATGGATAATAATTATACTTAAATATAAAACTAAGCTCTTAAGATCCCCCTCCCCCTTACATTATGTTAATTAATATTATTCATTACTTTTTTACACATTTAATAAATCTCAATTTTGGTTAATCACTGCCCTTGTGAAAATATATAAATGATTACAAAATTAGTGGATGGTGGTAATAGCTAAGATGGGTTTTACATATATAATATAATTTAAAAATAAAAGATAGTGCATTATTTAGGAAGAAGAATGTGAAAAACAGATGTCAAATCTGTTTTTCTACAGTAAACATGAAAAATGTAATTAGTTTATTTATCTAAAATCGTGAGCACCTGGGCAAGCTGAATAAGACTTGTTTTGATCAAATTACAAATTATTTACCCGGTAAATGATGGGTGGGGAAACGAAAATGAATTACATGCTGGCGATTTTATAATACTATTGGCATTAATTTTAAAATATAAATACATAAATGTAAATGAAAATTATTTGCCGCTTGGAATTAAAAGAAAAGGAAAAACATTTTATAAGAGGCTTAATATAGATTAGTTATATAGAGTTATAGAATACATATTTGAAGACATTTAATATAGGTGACTTAAAATATAAATATTACAGAGAAGGCAGGATTTAGGAATTATAAACGGTCAAAGTTCCTTTACCTTGATTATTTGGAAGAGCGTTTCACCAGGAGTCAGTCCATCGGTATTATTTCACTAGATCTAGGGTAGCATTGTTGTTTGAGACATAGCATTTCATTTTCACTGGAAAATATCTAAAGTTCATGAGTATGGGATGCAGAGCTTCGTTCATGGGAACAGCATCTTAGAACGGAGGGACAAGGTGAAATTTCCTACTCACGACACATTGAGTGAGAATTAAAACTAGCATGGAATATGTATAACAACATACTTATTTAATGGTCTCCTCCCTTTTGTGGATTTAAATCCAGCAGTATTTATACTTTTATTTTGAAGCTGTAACTTAGCAACTACTGCTGGACCTGAGGCGGTTTAAGCACTTAAGTTTCATCTGGAATAGTTTGACCGGATACTCTTATCTAGTAAGGTGTTTGAAACAATGCAAGTTTGTTATCAGTTTCTCGAACGATTGTTTTAAAATATATCTTATGATTTTAAAACAAACTAGCGTGGACAATTTCCACTAATGGGTTTATTTTATTATTACCAATTCGTAATCTTTTACTCTAATCTAAAGGGTCTTCCGGGTAATTGTTTTTCAATAGACTTCTTAACAAGATTGTAACATTTCTGGCTACAAAATTATATATGAAAATATAATAAGTTTCATATATAATACCTTATATATATAATATAACTTTATTAATATATTCACAATCTCCTACACTGAAATATATAGATATTTATTATTTACGCCCGTATACAGATGAGAATATTATTATGAAATAAAATATTTTTAAACTAAAATACATATGTGTTTACATTATTAATGTTATAATATTAACCAAAATAAATATATATATTATTAGCTATGTATATACGTGCGCAAAGGTGGGTTTGAATACAGTTAGGTGGTAGGAGATTGGATGTGCACTGTGAAGCAGGATCTCAGCATCAGATCACCTGCTTCATTTTCCTGAACTTATTGGGGAAAAAATGAAAAAAAATGTTTAAAAAAAAGAAAAAAAGGCTTTTACTTGATGTCCAGGTAACTAAAGAACAACTTTGGATTGGCGATGTATCTAAAAGGAATTTTATGACTTTCGTTTATTATAGAATCCTAACTCTCTGCTATATTAGAAATTTATGACTTTCATTTATGATAGAATATCCCAACTCTCTGCTATATTAGAAATTTATGACTTTCATTTATGATAAAATAGCTCTCTGCTATGTTAGAAATTTTTTTCCTTTTCTCCAGGTTTGGCACATCAATGTAGGGCTTCGAATACAAACACCCATATACCTGAGATAGTAGTAGATAGTGATAGACATAACATATGTTTTAAAAAAAAAAAAAAAAAATTTTTGAAAATTTTTTTTTCCAACACCCAGCTTAAAATTTTTTTTTTGAATATTGGTACACACTCCCTGCAAGTCATTGTTAAGATATATGTAAATATTTTCTCTCAGTATATATATAAAAATATGTTTCAAGTAAATAGTATGTCATATACTCAATATTTTTTTTTCCGCATAAAAGTTTTAAAAGTTTTTTCGTTTTCACGAACCTATAAAATAAATTAGTGGCAATTTTGTTTTGTTTTCTTTCATGAATGTGATCTGAATAATGATAATGTTATATAATGTTTTATTCCTTGTCCATAAATGTTCATTACATGTATAATTCACATGAGTTTTGTAAAAAAGAAGTAAAGAGAAGTAACAACTTTTAAGGGGCTTTTACTTTCATATTGATTAAAGATAAAGAAGTGTTTTCCCAAATAATGTTTATAGTTTTCATATACATGTAAAATTCCAGTGATATAAAAGAGTGACAGCTTTTAAGGAGCTCTCATAAAATAAAATGTGTTTTTTTCAAAGAAGTGAATAAGATGTTGTATAATGGTTTTTTTTCTGGGTCATAGACATGAAATTACATGCAGGATGCCCGTAAATAAAATAGTGGTAGTTTTAAGGGGCCTCCATAGTTATTATAATAAAGTAAAAAGTATGTTTTAAATAATGTTTTTATATATAAAGTTTTCCATAAATGATTTTAATAACAAAGTATTTTCGAATTTACAATGTAATAAAATAGTGATAGCTTTTAAGGGGTTTTTCACATTTAATATAAAAAGATGATAAAGAAGTGTGTGAGATATAGAATAATAATATTGAGATATATAATAATTTTTTTTCCATTTTAATAAATATCGTATAAATAAATATAATATGCCCAAGTTTTGAAATGTGCGTTAAATAATAATATATAATAAGTTTTCATAAATGCTTTAAATAATGATCTATATAATTTTTTATAAATGTCCCAAATAGTGATATTTCCAAGTCTGAGAGAATTAAATTAGTGTCAGCTTTTAAGGGGCTTTCGCATTTAAAGATAAAAAGATAAGTAGTGAGTGCGCTAAATAATATATAATTTTTCCATAAATGTTTTAAATAATGATGTTAAATATAAAAAAAATTTTTTTCTTGTTAATACATCTGTTAAATAAGTATTTTAGATTTATAATATGTACAAGTCTGAGAGAGTTAAATAAGCGACAGCTTTTAAATTGCTTGCACTGTTAAAAATAAAATAAAGTTTCTAAATAATCGCAAATGTGCAGATTTTTTTTTTGAAATGTTTTAATAATATTCATGCATATATAACTGCCTCAAATCAATGAAAGAAATAATGACAGATTTTGTTACACTTTCAGCCTCTTATATATATAAATATGTGCTAAAGCCATAATAATTTTTTTCTGTTAAAGCTGTAAATGTATAACTATTTAAGTATAGATCTTAGAAAAGTACACAACCCAATAATAGCAGATCATCTGGTCAGAACATATAGCCTTATCCCTTTGGCTGGCACCTGGTAGCAATACCACTATAAATTTGCCAATAGGTGATCGAGTTATCAAATTTAAAAGCAATGATTCATAATAAATGTTATATAGAGGTTTTTTTTTTCAAAATATGTGTATCAAGTGCATCAATGCAATCGTTAATCAATTATTTTGATAAGATGTTTCAGGTGCTGAAGAACAACTCCAAAAACAGACAATGAAAGAAGACATAATAAAGAAGACCAAGTAGAAGTTATAATGATTTTTTTTTATATATAATTTGCATTAAAGAGCTAAATAATAATCATTATAGATATATATGTTTCACAGTAAAAACTACATCTAGAAACAATTAATATTAAATAACAGGTAGGATAGCAATAATCATTTAAATAAATATGGATTGGGTACGGGAGGGGGAGAGTAGAGCAAAAGGGAGAGTGTAGAATGGGGGGAGGAGAAGCTGGATGGATAGAACATAACGACATGGATATACAATGGCAAATGATTTAGGACTCTAATAATTTGTATATGTTATAATAGTTTTTTATTATTTTATGTTAATCAATTAACCAAGCAGTTTTTTTTTAAGACAGTAAAAAAAAAATTTTTCTAGTAACATAGCAGAGAGGTATTCTATCATAAACGAAAGTCATAAATTTCTAATATAGCAGAGAGGGTATTCTATCATAAATAAAAGTCATAAAATTTCTAATATAGCAGAGAGGGTATTCTATCATAAATGAAAGTCATAAAATTCCTAATACAGCAGAAAAGTTAAGATTCTATCATAAATGAAAGACACAAAAATTCTTTTTAGATACATTGCCAATCCAAAGTTGATCTTTAGTTATCTGGACATCAAGTAAAAGCTTTTTTTTCTTTTTTCTTAAACATTTTTTTCATTTTTTTCGGTAAGTTCAGGAAAATGAAGCAGATGATCTGATGCTCAGATCCTGCTTCACAGCCCACATCCAATCTCCTACCATCTAACTGTATTCAAACCCGCCTTTATGCACGTATCTACATAGCTAATAATATATATATTTCTTTTGGTTAGTATTATAACATAAATAATGTAAACATGTATGTATTTTAATTTAAAAATATTTTATTTCATAATAATATTCTCATGTGTATACGGGCGTAAATAATAAATATATAAATATTTCAGTGTAGGACATTGTGAATATATTAATAAAGTTATATTATATATGTAAGGTATTATATATGAAACTTATTGTTTTTTCATATATAATTTTGTAGCCAGAAATGATGCAATCTTGTTAAGTAGTCTATTGAAAAATAATTATCTGGAAGACCCCTTAGATTAGAGTAAAAGATTACGAATTGGTAATAATAAAATAAACTCCTTAGTAGAAATTGTCCATGCTAGCTTGTTTTAAAATCATAAGATATATTTTAAAACAATCGTTCGAGAAACTGATAACAAACTTGCATTGCTTCAAACATCTTACTAGATAAGAGTATCTGGTCAAACTATTCCAGACAAACCTTAAGTGCTTAAACTGCCTCAGGTCCAGCAGTAGTTGCTAAGTTACAACTTCAAAATAAAAGTATAAATACTGCTGGATTTGAATCCACAGGGGAGGAGATCATTAAATAACTATGTTGTTATACATATTCCACGCCAGTTTTAATTCTCACTCAATGTGTCATGAGTAGGAAATTTAACCTTGTCCCTCTGCTCTAATATGCTGTTCCCATGAACGAAGCTCTGCATCCTATACTCATGAACGTTAAGATATTTTCCAGTGAAAATGAAATGCTATCTTTCAAACAATAATGCTACACTAGATCTAGCGAAATAATACTGATGGACTGACTCCTGGTGAAATGCTCTTCCAAATAATCAAGGTAATAGAACTCTGACCGCTTATAATTTCTAAATCCTGCCTTCTCTGTAATATTTATATTTTAAATCATCTATATTAAATGTCTTCAAATATGTATTCTATAACTCTATATAAATAATCTATATTAAGCCTCCTATATAATGTTTTTCTCTTCTTTTATTTTCAAGCAGCAAACAATTTTCATTTACATTTATGTATGTATATTTTAAAATAAATGCCAATAGTATTCTAAAATCGCAAGCATATAATTCATTTTCATTTCCCCACCCATCATTTACCGGGTAAATAATTTATAATTTGATCAAAACAAGTCTTATTCGGCTTGCCCCGGTGCTCACGATTTTAGATAAATAAACTAATTACATTTTTCATATTTACTGTAGAAAAACAGATTTGACATCTGTTTTTTTTTTTTTCACATTCTCCTTCCTAAATAATGCGCTATCTTTTATTCTTAAATTATATTATATATGTAAAACCCATCTTAGCTATTATCACCACCCACAAATTTTGTAATCATTTATATATTTTCACAAGGGCATTGATTAACCAAAATTGAGATTTATTAAATGTGTAAAAAGTAATGAATAATATTAAGTAACATAATGTAAGGGGGAGGGGGATCTTAAGTGCTTAGTTTTATATTTAAGTATAATTATTACCCATGTTTGCTTAGTGAAGCCATATCATTACACCGAATATTTCATAATTTGTGGGCAATAAATATGTTCGATAATCTTTAATCTTTAGAGTTTTGTTTATATTATATTATTAAGCGTTACGTGCATAAAGGCCATTTCATAGATATATATATTTGTGCTTCTTTCTCACATGGAGGCATCCATGAAGTCGGGCCCCATCATCGTTCTTAATGTTCTTGAACCGGGCTGTAAAACCACCCTGGGGACATACTTGGTCTTCTGTGCATGCTTTATATGGGGAGCGATCTGGGAAACCAGCCCAATAAAGTCATTGCCGACCACTCTTCGTCATCCATGATTTGCCTGTACTTCATTCCAGAAAATCTTGGATCCCTTCATTCATCAAACTGACCCTGCCTACGTTTGCAGAGGAAATCGGTCCCTTTCGTTATTGAAAATTCATGAAGCACACTCCAGGATCCATAATTGGACTGACCCAATCAGCCGCCATGCACGCACTGCCTTTCAGTGTTTTATTAGTCACCCAGAAGTATTCATAAGCCATAATGAAATGATTTCTTTAACAGACATATTTCCATTAGTTTGATATAAGTATTCATGCGATAGATTTAATATCATTTATATAATTATTCATTACCCATCCCGCACATTAATTATCTATAACTCCAAATTAATAATAATATTGAATGTAACCAAATATAATATCTGCTTGTAAAATTATTGTAATTTAAATTAAGTAACTGCTCTTCATCTCTGGGGGTGTAATAGTATTCCAACAATGTATTCTAATAGCGCTAATTCATTTAATCACACACACACACACACACACACATATATATATATATATAATTGGCATAGCCGCAAATTATAATGTTATTGTTAAATATGAATCAAACACATATATATAATACTCACGAGGCTAACATCCGCAAAATAACCCGACATAATTTTGTTATTAATAAATCTTAAATATATATATATCAAACTGAAACCATTGCTTTCTTTTAGTTAAGTTAAAATATTAAGTTATTACTTATGTTTAAATATGACTAGATGATCTCCGCTCAATACATAATTAATATGCTAGGGCACAAGTCTTCATTGCTCATAAAATATAGCTAGTTATTAAGTTATTCTATCATATAAGTTTAGCCTAGAGTCTTTTTGTGTCTCCAATGACCAATGCTGGCGGGTGAGAAGTAAATTAATCAATGTCATCGGGATTGTTGCTCATAATGTTCTAGATCTGGGAAATAGGCAAATAGGGCAGAGTTCATGAGTGTTCCTGACCTGTGTATCTTGCGCACGATTGGATTCAAGGTACTTTTGCCTAAATGCTAGATGTTGTTACATGAACATACAAATCCGACCGGCACAATATATTATAATATTGGTAAAAAGAAAGGTTATCTAAAATTTATATAAAAAAGTATAGGTTTGTTCTTACATATACTTTTTAATGTTTTGTTTAAAGTCAATCTTTTTGGTAATTTTGGATGTCAATTAATAGAACATGATCTATCAATTAATTATAGCATGCTTAAAAAACACATTTTCCACCTCCATGGCATGTACTACGTAATATTTTGTAATCAATTCTAATATTTAAAAAAATGTAATAACTTGGAAAAATGAAAATTGTTGTGTTTTAAATATAAAATATAGAAAATATATACCTTACAATCTAGTTGATTTTAGTTTTTAAATTGTCAATAGTGTGCCAGTCGGATTTGTATGTTCACGTAACAAGATCTAGCATCTAGGCAAAAGTACCTCAAATCCAATCGTGTGCAAGATACACAGGTCAGGAACAATCATGAACTCTGCCCTATTTGCCTATTTCCCAGATCTATAACATTATGAGCACCAATCCCGATGACATCAATTAATTTACTTCTCACCCGCCAGCATCGATCATCGGAGACATAAAAAGACTCTAGGCTAAACTTATGATAGATTAACTTAATAACTAGTGATATTTTATGTGCAATAAAGGCTCGTGACCTAGCATATTAATTATGTATTGAGCGGAGATCATCTAGTCATATTTAGCATAAGTAATAACTTAATATATTATCTTAACTAAAAGAAAGCAATGGTTTGAGTTTGATATATATATTTAAGATTTATTAATAACAAAATTATGTCGGATTATTTAGCTGACGTTAGCCTCATGAGTATTATATATATGTGTTTGATTCATATTTAACAATAACATTATAATTGTGGCTATGCCAATAACATATATGTGTGATTTAATAAATTAGCGCTATTAGAATACATTACTGGAATACTATTACACCCCCAGAGATGAAGAGCATTTACTTAATTTAAACAACAATAATTTTACAAGCAGATATTATATTTGGTTACATTCAATATTATTAATTTGGAGTTATAGATAATTAATCGCGAAATGGGTAATGAATAATTATATAAATGATACTAAATCTATCGCATTAATACGTATATTAAACTAATGGAAATATGTTTGCTTAAAGAAATCATTTTATTATGGCTTATGAATACTTCTGGGCGACTAATAAGCCACTGAAAGGTGATGCACGCATAGTGGCTGATTGGGTCGATCCAATTATGGATCCTGGAGTCTGCTTCATAAATTTTCAATAATGAAAGGGACCGATTTCCTCTGCAAATGTAGGCAGGGTCGGTTTGATGAATAAAAGAGTCCAGATTTCCTGGAGTGAGTACAGGCGAATAATGGATGATGAAGAGTGGTCAGCAATGTCATTATCGGGCTGGATTTTCCAAAGTGATCCCCGTATAAAGCATGCACAAAAGACCAAGTATGTCCCCAGGGTGGTTTTACAGCCTGGTTTAAGGACATAGAGAACGACGATGGGGCCCGACTTCGCAGATGCCTCCATGTGAGAAAGAAGCACAAATATATATATATATATCTACGAAGTGGCCTTTATGCATGTAATGCTTAATAACATAATATAAATATAATTCTAAAATTACAGATTATCGAAACGTATTTATTGCCCACAAATTATGAAATATTCGGTGTAATGATATGGCTTCACTAAGCAAACATGGAGAATAATTATACTTAAATATAAAACTAAGCTCTTAAGTTCCCCCTCCCCCTTGCATTATGTTACTTAATATTACTCATTACTTTTTACACATTTAATAAATCTCAATTTTGGTTAATCAATGCCCTTGTGAAAATATATAAATGATTACAAAATAAGTGGGTGGTGGTAATAGCTAAGATGGGTTTTACATATATAATATAATTTAAGAATAAAAGAAAGTGCATTATTTAGGAAGGAGAATGTGAAAAACAGACGTCAAATCTGTTTTTTTACAGTAAACATGAAAAATATAATTAGTTTATTTATCTAAAATCGCGAGCACCTGGGCAAGTCGAATAAGACTTGTTTTGATCAATTATAAATTATTTACCCAGTAAATGATGGGTGGGGAAACGAAAATGAATTATATGCTGGCAATTTTAGAATACTATTGGCATTTATTTTAAAATATAAATACATAAATGTAAACGAAAATTATTTGCCGCTTGCAATTAAAAGGAAAGGAAAAACATTTTATAAGAGGCTTAATATAGATTAGTTATATAGAGTTATACGACTACATATTTTGAAAACATTTAAAATAGGTGATTAAAATATAAATATTACAGAGAAGGCAGGATTTAGGAATTATAAGCGGTCAAAGTTCCTTTACCTTGATTATTTGGAAGAGCATTTCACTAGGAATCAGTCCATCAGTATTATTTCATGAGATCTCAGGTAGCATTGTTATTTGAGAGATAGCATTTCATTTTACTGGAAAATATCTTAAGTTCAATAGTACGGGATGCAGAGTTTCGTTCATGGGAACAGCATATTAGAACGGAGGGACAAGGTGAAATTTCCTCCTCACGACACATTGAGTGAGAATTAAAACTGGCGTGGAATATGTATAACAACATAGTTATTTAATGGTCTCCTCTCTGTGGATTCAAATCCAGCAGTATTTATACTTTTATTTTGAAGCTGTAACTTAGCAACTACTGCTGGACCTGAGGCGGTTTAAGCACTTAAGGTTTCTCTGGAATAGTTTGACCGGATACTCTTATCTAGTAAGATGTTTGAAACAATGCAAGTTTGTTATCAGTTTCTCGAACGATTGTTTTAAAATATATCTTATGATTTTAAAACAAGCTAGCATGGACAATTTCCACTAATGGGTTTATTATATTATTACCAATTCGTAATCTTTTACTTTAATCTAAGGGGTCTTCCGGGAAATTATTTTTCGAGAGACTATCTAACAAGATTGCATCATTTCTGGCTACAAAATTATATATGAAAAAATAATAAGTTTCATATATAATATCTTATATATAATATAACTTAATTAATTTATTCACAATCTTCTACACTGAATATATAGATATTTATTATTTACACCCGTATACACATGAGAATTATATTAAATAAAATATTTTGAAATTAAAATTCATATGTGTTAATGTGATTTATGTTATAATACTAACCAAAAGAAATATATATATATTATTAGCTATATATATACATGCGTTAAGGTGGGTTTGAATACAGTTAGATGGTAGTAGATTGGATATGGGCTGTGAAGCAGGATCTGAGCATCAGATCATCTGCTTCATTTTCCTGAACTTACCAAAAAAAATGAAAAAATGTTTAAAAAAGCAAAAAGCTTTTACTTGATGTCCAGGTAACTAAAGAACAACTTTTGAATGGCGATGTATCTAAAAGAAATGTTTATTTTACTCTGTCAGAATGCTACCTTCTTTTGACTCAACATTTATACTAAATATCCTAACTCTCTCTGCTATATTAGAAATTTTATGACTTTCATTTATGATAGAATACCCTCTCTGCTATATTAGGAATTTTACGACTTTCATTTATGATAGGATAACTCTCTGCTATATTAGAAATTTATGACTTTCGTTTATGATATAATATCCTCTCTGCTATGTTACTAGAAAAATTTTTTTCACTGTCTTCAAAAAAAACTGCTTGGTTAACTGATTAACATAAAATAATAATAACTATTATAATATATACAAATTATTAGAGTCCTAAATCATTTACCATTGCATATCCATGTCATCATGTTCTATTCGTCCAGCTTCTCCTCCCCCCATTCTACACTCTCTCCCTTGCTCTACTCTCCCCTTCCCATACTCAATCCATATTTATTTAAATGATTATTGCTATCCTATCTGTTATTTAATATTAATTGTTTCTAGATCTAGTTTTTACTGCAAAACGTATATATCTATACTGATTATTGTTTAGCTCTTTAATGCAAAGTATATCAAAAAATTATTATAGCTTCTACCTGGCC
The DNA here is from genome assembly GCA_028023455.1 of Epiperipatus broadwayi. NCBI lineage: Eukaryota > Metazoa > Onychophora > Udeonychophora > Euonychophora > Peripatidae > Epiperipatus > Epiperipatus broadwayi. The sequence continues at coordinate 191,235 of JAQFVV010012873.1, read as the reverse complement.
TTCTTTATGTCTTCTTTCATTGTCTGTTTTTGGAGTTGTTCTTCAGCACCTGAAACATCTTAACAAAATGATTGATTAACGATTGCATTGATACACTTGATACACATATTTTGGAGGAAAAAAAACTCTATATAACTTTTATTATGAATCATTGCTTTTAAACTCTTTTTATTCTAAATAACTCGATCACCTATTGGCAAATTTATAGTGGTATTAATACCGGGTGCCAGCCAAAGGGATAGGGCTATATGTTATGACCAGATGACCCACTATTATTGGGTTGTATACTTTTCTAAGATCTATACTTAAATAGTTATACATTTACAGCTTTAACAATAAAAATTATTATGACTTTAGCACATATTTATATATATAGGAGACTGAAGTGTAACAAAAACTGTCATTATTGCTTTCATTGATTTGAGGCAGTTATATACGCATGAATATTATTAAAACATTTCAAAAAAAAAAATCTGCACATTTGCGATTATTTAGAATCTTTATTTTATCATTGTTAACAGTGAAAGCATTTTAAAAGCTGTCACTTATTTAACTCTCAGACTTTGACATATTATAAATCTAAAATACTTATTTAAAAGATGTATTAACAAGGAAAAAATGTTATATTTAACATCATTATTTAAAACATTTAGGAAAAAAATTATTATATATCATTTAGAGCACACACTACTTTACTATCTTTTTATCTTTAAATGCGAAAGCCCCTTAAAAGCTGTCACTAATTTAATTCTCTCAGACTTGGAAATATTATTTGAAACATTTATAAAAATTATATAGAACATTGTTTAAAGCATTTATGGAAAAAAAATTATTATATTATTATTATTTAGCACACATTTCAAAACTTGGGCATATTATATTTATTTATAAAATATTTATTAAAAACGGAAAAAAATTATTATATATCTCAATTTTATTATTCTATATCGTACACACTTCTTTATCATCTTTTTACTTTAAATGTGAAAAACCCCTTAAAAGCTATCACTATTTTATTACATTGTAAACTCGAAAATATTTTGTTATTTAAAATCATTTATGGAAACTTTTATATATTTACACGCTACTATTTAGAACACATACTTTATTTTTATTATAAATGTGGAGGCCCCTTAAAAGCTAACACTATTTTATCATACTGTAAACTCGAAAATACTTTTATGTTATTAAAATCATTGATGGAAACATATATATAAAAACGCTATTTAAAACATACATTTTATTTTATTATAATAGCTGTGGAGGCCCCTTATAATTACCACTATTTTATTTACGGGCATCCTGCATATAATTTCACGTTTATGACCAAGAAAAAAAATTATACAACATCTTATTCACTTCTTTGAAAAAAAAACACATTTTATTTTATAAAAATGAGAGCCCCTTAAAAGCTATCACTCTTTTATATCACTGGAAACTTACATGTATACGCAAAACTATAAACATTATTTGGGAAAACGCTTCTTTATCTTTAATTGATATGAAAGTAAAAGCCACTTAACAGCTGTTACTTCTCTTTACTTCTTTTAAAAAAAACTCAGGAGAACTATACATGTAATAAACATTTATGGACAAGGAATAAAACATATAACACTATCATTATTCAAATCATATACGTGAAAGAAAATAAAGCAAAACTGCCACTAATTTATTTTATATGTTCGTGAAAACGAAAAAACTTTTAAAACTTTTATGCGGAAAAAGTACTGAGTATATAACATACTATTTACTTGAAACATATTTTTATATATATACTGAGAGAAAATATTTATATTAACAATGACTCACAGGGAGTGTGTACTAATATTCAAAAAAAATTAAGCTGGGTGTCCGAAAAAAAAATTTAAAAAAAAAAATTTCGAAAAAAAAATTTTTATTTTTTTTTTAAAAACATGTTATATCTATCACTATCTACTACTATCTCAGGTATATGGGTGTTTGTATTCGAAGCTTTATGTTGACACGCCAAACCCGGAGAAAAGAAAAAAAATCTGTGCCGGTCGGATTTGTATGTTCACATAACAAGATCTAGCATCTAGGCAAAAGTACCTCGAATCCAATCATGCGCAAGATACACAGGTCAGGAACACTCATGAACTCTGCCCTATTTGCTTATTTCCCAGATCTATAACATTATGAGCAACAATCCCGATGACATCGATTAATTTACTTCTCACCCACTGGCATTGATCATCAGAGACACAAAAAGACTCTAGGCTAAACTTATGATAGATTAACTTAATAACTAGTTATATTTTATGTGCAATAAAGGCTCATGACCTAGCATATTAATTATGTATTGAGCGAAAATCATCTAGTCATATTTAGCATAAGTAATAACTTAATATATTATCTTAACTAAAAGAAAGCAATGGTTCGAGTTTGATATATATATTTAAGATTTATTAATAACAAAATTATGTCAGGTTATTTAGCTAACATTAGCCTCGTGAGTATTATATATATGTGTTTGATTCATATTTAACAATAACATTATAATTGCGGCTATGCCAATAATATATGTGTGATTTAATAAATTAGCGCTATTAGAATACATTACTGGAATACTATTACACCTCCAGAGATGAAGAGCATTTACTTAATTTAAACAACAATAATTTTACAAGCAGATATTATATTTGGTTACATTCAATATTATTAATTTGGAGTTATAGATAATTAATGCACGAGATGGGTAATGAATAATTATATAAACGATACTAAATCTATCGCATTAATACGTATATTAAACTAATGGAAATATGTTTGTTTAAAGAAATCATTTCATTACAGCTTATGAATACTTCTGGGCAACTAATAAGACACTGAAAGGTGGTGTGTGCATGGTGGCTGATTGGGTCGGTCCAATTATGGATCCTGGAGTGTGCTTCATGAATTTTCAATAACGAAAGGGACCGATTTCCTCTGCAAATGTAGGCAGGGTCGGTTTGATGAACGAAAGAGTCTGGATTCCCTGGAGTGAGGTACAGGTGAATCATGGATGATGAAGAGTGGTCAGAAATGTCATTATCGGGCTGGATTTTCCAGAGCGATCCCCGTATGAAGCATGCACATAAGACCAAGTATGTCCCCAGGGTGGTTTTACAGCCTGGTTTAAGGACATAGAAAATGACGATGGGGCCCGACTTTGCGGATGCCTCCATGTGAGAAAGAAGCACAAATATATATATCTACAAAGTGGCCTTTATGCATGTAACGCTTAATAACATAATATAAATATAATTCTAAAATTAAAGATTATCGAAACGTATTTATTGCCCACAAATTATGAAATATTTGGCGTAATGATATGGCTTCACTAAGCAAACAAGGAGAATAATTATACTTAAATATAAAACTAAGCTCTTAAGATCCCCCTCCCCCTTACATTATGTTACTTAATATTACTCATTACTTTTTACACATTTAATAAATCTCAATTTTGGTTAATCAATGCCCTTGTGAAAATATATAAATGATTACAAAATAAGTGGGTGGTGGTAATAGCTAAGATGGGTTTTACATATATAATATAATTTAAGAATAAAAGATAGCGCATTATTTAGAAAAGAGAATGTGAATAACAGACGTCAAATCTGTTTTTTTTACAGTAAACATGAAAAATATAATTAGTTTATTTATCTAAAATCGCGAGCACCTGGGCAAGTCGAATAAGACTTGTTTTGATCAATTATAAATTATTTACCCAGTAAATGATGGGTGGGGAAATGAAAATGAATTATATGCTGGCGATTTTAGAATACTATTGGCATTTATTTTAAAATATAAATACATAAATGTAAACTAAAATTATTTGCCGCTTGGAATTAAAAGAAAAGGAAAAACATTTTATAAGAGGCTTAATATAAATTAGTTATATAGAGTTATATGACTACATATTTTGAAGACATTTAAAATAGGTGATTAAAATATAAATATTACAGAGAAGGCAGGATTTAGGAATTATAAGTGGTCAAAGTTATTTTACCTTGATTATTTGGAAGAGCGTTTCACTAGGAATCGGTCCATTGGTATTATTTCATGAGATCTCGGGTAGCATTGTTATTTGAGAGATAGCATTTTATTTTACTGGAAAATATCTAAAGTTCAGTAGTACGGGATGCAGAGCTTTGTTCATGGAACAGCATATTAGAATGGAGGCACAAGGTGAAATTTCCTCCTCACGCCACATTGAGTGAGAATTAAAACTGGCGTGGAATATGTATAACAACATAGTTATTTAATGGTCTCCTCTCTGTGGATTCAAATCCAGCAGTATTTATACTTTTATTTTGAATCTGTAACTTAGCAATTACTGCTGGACCTGAGGCGGTTTAAGCACTTAAGGTTTCTCTGGAATAGTTTGACTGGATACTCTTATCTAGTAAGATGTTTGAACAATGCAAGTTTGTTATCAGTTTCTCGAAGGATTGTTTTAAAATATATCTTATGATTTTAAAACAAGCTAGCATGGACAATTTCCACTAATGGGTTTATTTTATTATTACCAATTCGTAATCTTTTACTTTAATCTAAGGGGTCTTCCGGGTAATTGTTTTTCGAGAGACTATCTAACAAGATTGCATCATTTCTGGCTACAAAATTATATATGAAAAAATAATAAGTTTCATATATAATATCTTATATATAATATAACTTAATTAATTTATTCACAATCTCCTACACTGAAATATATAGATATTTATTATTTACGCCCGTATACACATGAGAATATTATTAAATAAAATATTTTTAAATTAAAATTCATACGTGTTAATGTGATTTATGTTATAATACTAACCAAAAGAAATATATATATATTATTAGCTATATAAAATACATATTTTGCGGGTTCATCCGTGTTAAAAACTTTTAATACCAATACACTGACGTTTTATGCGGAAAAAGTACTGAGTATATAACATACTATTTACTTGAAACATATTTTTATATATATACTGAGAGAAAATATTTATATTAACAATGACTCACAGGGAGTGTGTACTAATATTCAAAAAAAATTAAGCTGGGTGTCCGAAAAAAAAATTTAAAAAAAAAAATTTCGAAAAAAAAAATTTTATTTTTTTTTAAAAACATGTTATATCTATCACTATCTACTACTATCTCAGGTATATGGGTGTTTGTATTCGAAGCTTTATGTTGACACGCCAAACCCGGAGAAAAGAAAAAAAATCTGTGCCGGTCGGATTTGTATGTTCACATAACAAGATCTAGCATCTAGGCAAAAGTACCTCGAATCCAATCATGCGCAAGATACATATTTTATATATTTAACCCGTGCAAATCTTCGTTTTAACATTATTAGCTATGTATATACATGCATAAAAGCAGGTTTGAATACAGTTAGGTGGTAGGAGATTGGATGTGGGCTGTGAAGCAGGATCTGAGCATCAGATCATCTGCTTCAATAGATATATAAAAAATACAGTTGTTTTGTTAGCACATGTATTTTGATATAGCTATATTTAAAAAGACATTTGCAACTAATGTTTTGTCTAAAATTCAAGACAATATTATCAGCAAATGATAATTAATGATTATGTGTGTAATAGTTTGTGGTTATCTTATGCATATATTTGCATCTACATACAACCCATTAACTTCAAAACTTTTAATAAAATTTTTCTTGGAAAAATGTAATTTAAAATAAATACATACAACAGTATATAGAGAAAGTTTCATCTTAAACGTGAAATACTGAATGACATAAGAAAATTTTTTAAACTTTATTTAAATTTTCCAATTACATTCACCTATTAATAATAGCACACAGGCTAATATATAACACATTTAGACTGATATTATTCTCCTCTCTTCTTCAGGTGTTGCTGGCCTGACTAGTTACAGTACTAGCATTGGAATCAAGCATGGGTCTTTATATTATTGGATATCAAATTGTAATGCTTTAAATGATTCCCATATTTAATACCTCTCAAAACATTGTCTTACATAATGAACTGTGGGATATTACTAACACTTGCCTGTAATTGGAAAATTTAAATAAAGTAAAAAAAAATTCTAAAGATATTCAATATTTAATGTAAATAGTCCAGAATATAAATACAACTTATAATACCTTTATAAAAAATTATTTGTTTTTAAGGTGAAACATGAATGGTCTAGCTAGTTGAGTTGAATGCAAAGAATAGAATAACAAAAATGCAAAAATATATTAGATTTTAGAAATTACAACTGACAAATAGGGAAAGTCTACTCAGATCAGTCAAAAAGATAAAATTTTGGCAATAAGGTTTGTTGTTCAAGATCTTTGTTGTACATTTATGAAATGATGTCACAGTTATTGGTATATTAAAACACCTTTTTAGATTATTTGTCAATATGAACTTTTTCATTTTTGCTATACAAAGACAATAAAATAAATTATGTTAAGTTTATTTAAATTGGAAGTTTCAATAAATTTAAGTGTCATTTACCAAGAAAAAAAATAACTATATACTTCTAAACTCTGAAATAATGCTAGCATATTTAATTCCTTTACCATCACCAAATTACTATATCAAGAAAAAATATAAAATAAGAAAAAATAAATATTATGAATAGCAATGCAATTGAATTCAAGTCTGGAAGCTTGAATTAAGAATACAGTTTTGCATAAGTTTAATAAATTAATATTTTTTAAGGAATATATTGTTCACATTTCCTAATATATGTTCTTTAGTAATCCAGGTTTATTATTAATATATAAGTAATTGTTAACATTTATTTTATTCTCTTTCATTATGCTTCTATGAAATAATTTTTCTTAAATGATTTTATACTGTTAATGACAAATATTACATCAGAAGGTCCTTATAATTACTAAATAAACATACTCATTACATAAGTAATATATATTAAAGCTATAACCTTAAGACTATGTGACTAACATGTGATAGTAAGGACCTCTACAAATCTAAACACAAGATTAACAACTTTAAAAGACAAGAGTGAATTTTATCAAGGATATTAATTGGAATATCGATCTTGCTTTTTTAGGTATTCTAATAATATTCATGAATTTTAATTAATATATATTGTACCCTTTTTATTAGGTCTAAGTAAGCTTAATAAGTCAATTTCTTAAAAAATTTAAAATTAATAGAAATTTAAGGATTGTAAGTGGTATAGCAATGTTAATAGAGTTTTTAAAAGCTTTATTAAGATTAAGTTAAGGTTATAAATATTTAAAAAAGCTATAATAAAATGCTAAAATTATAAATTAAAAGTTAAATATTATAATTTTGTATGATTGTGAGAACTGGCTATAATGATAATAGTGAGAGTTATGTATTAAAAGTTTTGTTAAACAATAAGTTGAAGGCTAATTTTTAAATAATGATTTAAAATTAAATAAGATACTAAATGTATTTTAATAAAAATAGATTAAAATTTATATTATAATTATTTATTAATAGTTTAGTATTTTGTGGGATGTACAAATGTATTCAATTTTATTTACTGTTTAAATAGAGTCAAAATTATTATTCCAAATTCTATTATTATATTTTATTATTTTTATAATATAATATTTTGTAGTTAAATATTTAATTAATTTAATTTCTGACAGTGAATATAAAAAATTGTAACACATTTGTCTGGGATTTTTAGTCATGTGACTAACAATGCATGTATTTTTATTCTGTGCTTGCAAGGTTTTTAAAAGAAAGTTTCAAAATTACTTTCAGAATTGTTTTAAAATTGAAAACATTTGGATATCATAAAAATAAAATATAAGAAATTATTTAATTAGTTGTCTTTAAAAATAGTCATAATTAATAAAGATAAATTTAAAAAATAGATACATTAAAATTAAGCATTAGCTAAATTGATAAAAAATATGTTATTTTAAAGTATTTAATTCATTAGGTAAAATTATAGAAATAATTTAGAATTGAATATTGTAATAATACTAGTATTATAATAATGAGTCATAATTTTATTTCTAAATTTTAAAGAACATGTAATTGACATTTATGTAAGTAAGTTAGGATCAGGTAATCAATCAGATTGTAAGTTAGAACTGGTATAAAAATAAATGCTCTCACTTATTGACACATCGCTTCTTGTTACTTAGTCTACCACTTATTACTACTTTTATTTTTTTAAATCGTACCCAGTATATTATTATAATCAATTAGTCTCAATTTTAAATTTTTTATTATTTTTTTAAAAAAAGTGTTAAGTATTATAAAATTGTTAAAGTTAAAGCAAGAATGTTTCCTTAAAACCACCTAAATTTCCTGCTAGTTTTTTCTATTTAAAACTTAAGTCGAATTCGTAGTGAATTATGGAATATCTACCTGAAATAATGTGCATAAGAGGGTTAATAATGTTGACAGAGGAAAGTATAATTTTTCTCATGTTAATTAAAAACTTTTATAATCATTTTTATAAAATACTTTGGAGTTTAAGGAGGTTATTATTTGCAAATATCACTCGGAGAAATAAAACGTTTGTTTATAATATTTTAAAGATTTTCAAATTTTCTTATTTGGATAATATAATTACCTTGAAAAGACTGAAAACTAAATTCAATTTTCAATTTAAAGTTATGAAAATAGTCAAGATGAAAGTATAGTATAAAAATATGTCATTCTTTATTATACTATTGACTCTATTTTAAAAGTACAGCAATTTTTAAAGAGATATTTATTTTTTAAAAATTATTTAAATCTTTTTGAGAAAAAAATGATGAAAAGTAAAAGTTATTATGGATATAATTACTGTAACAAGTTAGTGTCAAAAATATGTGAACATTTTGATAATATAAAAAAAAAACTTGTTCTCTTAAATATACATTTTAAAAAAGAAAATTAATGGATAATATAAATAATATTATCAGGACTAAATAATTAACTCATGGAATATTTAAATATAAAGTTGTTAATGACTATATATATATATATGCATTAGAAGATAATAATATTTTGAATAGAATGAAAAAAGCATATTTTCTGATAACATACGTATTGATTTTGAATGACCGATAATGATGCATCTGAAGCTGAAGAATTCATGTAAATGGCGAAAAACACTGGAACTTACCTATAGGAATATTTTTTTTTTTAAAAGTGATATCACATTAACAATTATTATCCTGGAAAGCAACAGATAATCAACTGTATTTGAAGGACTTTCAAGAACAGGATTAATAATAAATCTTCAAATTTATTTGGATTTAAAAATCAATTTATTTTTTTTTTATTTGTGAGTTTATATGCCAAGGGAGAGAAATTTTCAGACGATGTTCATCACATAGCAATTGCACAGGGGAATTTCTATTCAAAATGTATTGGAATGAAAAAAACTTCTAATTAAACTTTATGGAGAGCAGACAAGAGTTGGAATTATGTAAATTTAGTTTTAATTATTTTAAATATACTAACTTTTAGTATTAGATTGTATTGTTAGGATAGGAAAAGGTTACATTTTAAATTATTTTTTTTATTCTAACAACATTAATATTCTTTAAAAAATCTTTTAATATTTTAAAGTTTTTGCAAACATTTTTTAAAGTATAACTGGTATATTGTATAACTGATATTTTTGATTAATATGTTTTTATGCTGAACTTGGGTCAGAAGACATCTAAATTAGTGACTTGCAAGTCAAAGAGTCACTAGGTAATTTTAAAATTGTTAATCATTATATAATGTACATTTTATTTACTATTTTTTTAGACTTGCTTGGAATATTTTTGAGATATTGCTTTTATCATATGAATGTATGAACATGAGTGTGTGTGTTAATCACACATAGATTTTTATTATTGTTCTGAGATATAAGCTATAATTTTAAAAAAAGATATGCATACACATTTTCTTTTTATATTAGGAAGTGTAATATAATTTATTGATGCTCATAAAATTTTTTATATGATTCTTTACTGAATGAACCATACTTTTTGAAATATTTGAATATTGATTTTAATATTTTTATTTGTATTTTTATTGCTGAGTTTTAAGTGAATAAAACCTTTTTCTTATTGTAGTTCTGAATTGATAGTATCATATGTTAACTTTGTTTGTTATTAGGAGTAATGCTAGTTATTTTGTGAAGTAGATTGTTAGATCTATTATGAAGTTTTAATTGGTAGTGACAGGGAAATACATAAAGAAACCCTTGGATGCTTATATGTAGGATACATGAAGAACATAAGAAAATAGCTATAATTTATCTTAGTAATTTTATGCAAGTACAGTTAACATAGCCCTGTGTCTTGTATGTATTTTTTGTGGACAGTGATGATATTTTCATATTTTATAATGATCTGTAGGAACTGAATAATAGCCTGGACATTATTTTTGAAGGTATTGGACAGAAAAGTCATACCTAATCTTTCATACTGGTTCTATGTGGATTATTAATAATATATTTTATACTATTGAGTCTTTACTGTAGTCATTCCTTCATGTCCTATACATTCTATCGCTATCTTCATTTCAACAGTTATTACATTGTGTAGCATAGTATTTTATGAAAAGAAAATAATGAATAAGTTTGGATTGATGTATTGTTATTTTTCAAAAGGAAATAAGATAGGTTTTTCTTGTTTGGATTAAGATGAAATAAAAATGAAATTGAATGTAAATGCTGATAGTAGAATTATAAAGAATAATAAATACTTTTTCATATTTTATTAAACAATTTTGAGGATAAAAGAAATGACAATTATTCATAATATTTTTAAATAATTTTGATATTCTGATTTTACACAAAGCAATGCATATTTTTAAAGATTAAAACATTAAAATAAACAACACAAAGTGCAATGAATGCTTGTATTTTATGAATATTATATTTTATATTTAAAAAAAAAACATGAAACACACATGTAAGGATTTTTTAGAGTGATACCAAGCAGTAATTTTCAGTATAACACCAACATTACTTTTTTTTTTAGTTAAATTCAATTTTATTTATTGAATGAATCTTTAAACATGTTTTAAAATGGACATTATTTAAGTATTTTATATTTATGTGTACATTTATAAAAGCCAGATAGTTTGTTTGTTTTAATTAGTAAAAGATTTTATTAGACTATAAGTGTAGGTCTAAATTAACATTATATTTTAATAAGATTTGTGATAAATAGTACATAAGTCAGAATGAAGGCTTATTTACTTACTGATTTTATTTTTTGGTGTAATCAAAATATGTAACATAATCTTATTTTAATTAGATTTATATTTGTCAGATTTTATTAAGGATGCTTGTAAATATAGTATATAGTTTTTGTTTTATTTTAATGAATAGTATAATAAATTTGTTAAATTGTTTTATAAATCTCTGTGATATTTTGTTTGATTTATTCACCATCACAAATACATGATTAACAGAATCCAAAATAAATATGATACATTTGCACAGTATAGATAAATTATTCATTTTAAGAAATAATTATCCAGAATATATTTGAATAATTTTTTTTTTGCAATAATATTATTATAGTCATAATTGATCACACAATTTACTGCATAGAATTTTAATATTGTTTGTTGCCACATGAGAAATAAAGAATTATATTATTAATATTATTGTTGTTATCAGTATCATTAGTTATCATAGTGTTAAATAGTAGGTAAGATTAATAATTACTTAATTAGGAGTATGAATATTATTATTTATTATTGTTATTATTATTGTTTAGGTGTAGTTAGGAATGATACAAAATCCCTTATCATACTTGGCTATAGTAGATATTTTAAAATTAATTAGATTTATTTTTCAAGAACCTAAGATAATTATAATTGTATTTTTTAGTAAAAGAGATTAGAGTTTAGTTTAATAATATTATACTAAATTACTTGTTATTTTAAAAGACTTAAGAATACTATGAAATGTATTATTATTTGAAATAATAGGGGGGATAGTGTTTTTATGCCATTAAGATTGTATCCTGTGGGATATAGGCTCAATGTAATTCATTACTGCTTTACCTTCACTAAATTGTCTCATGATTTATTAGTATTTTATTAGTTTAATTTCCATAAATCGAACCATATATTATTTATTAATTATTTAGAGCTAGTCGAATGGTAGAAGTCATTATAGGATATATTTATTTATTATATCAAGATTGTAAATATTTTAGCCGGAGCATTATTATTATTTGAGCTAGTTATGTTTTCTATATTATGTATTGAACAGAAGGTGAGTGTACAATATATATATATATATATATGTGTGTGTGTGTGTAATAAATAACGTTTGATATCTGTATTCGTTTCACAATATATGTAATATGCAAATCAATATATATATATATATATCAAAATACAGTACAATTTACATAAATTATATTATTTTAGAAGTACTTTCGACTATACATTTTGTAGTTTTTATCAACTATATAACATTAAATAATCAAAACGAGACAACCCTTAACAATACCCATAGTTCAATTCAGATTAAATCTGAATTGAACTATGGGTATTGTTAAGGGTTGTCTCGTTTTGATTATTTAATGAGTTGATAAAGACTACAAAATGTATAGTCAAAAGTACTTTTGACTTCTAAAATAATATAATTTATGTAAATTGTACTATATTTTGATATATATATATATATATTGTACCGTTTGTTTATATGGTACAAATATATTGGCATCCAGTAAGATAATTAAAAGCTAAAAAAAAAAAAGAAAAAGTAAATTTAGCATTCTTATTAAAAAGAGGCAATTAAATTTTTAGTTTATATAATCTATTTTTTTTTAAACGTAGAATGAAAGTAAAATTTTCGTCCATATTTTTTTTTATATCTAATTAAAAATTAAGGTAAAAATTGGAAAGAACAAAAGACACACAAATTACTAATCCAGATAAGCTAAAAGAAAAATATTTTAGCTAATTAAAGATGGCAGAGGGACTTTGTGAAAGGAGGACTTTGTAACTTAAATTTAAGAGAGAGTGTACAAGATTATCTTATATGCTAATAAAAGGACAAAAGGAAGCTCAGAAGTTTTAAAAATTGGATCGAGTTATAAAAAGAGGACAACTTCAATCTAGGTCTTCTCTTTACCTTCTAGTTATGTGTTTTAGAGTTGGAGGTTTCTGTGAGCATAACCTGTGGCAGTAATATACTTCTGTACAGGTATGCCACTTGCTGTACCAAGCTGTCATGCAAGCATGGAAATGGGCATTGTGAAGACCGCTTTTTGCAATGAAAGGGTCACTACAACCATGCCTTTTCTCCAGCTATAGAATGGAACAATAATGGAAAATGCTGGCAGAAGAGAGCAATGGAAATTCTTACGAGCTCGGAATCCCATAAACCTACACCAACTTACCAGTAAGGTAAGAGTAACTTTTCCTGATTGTGACATAAAGTTTGCAGACAATTCTTAAAATAAGCTTAAAATAATCCTGATAAAGACTTTAAATTTTATTCTTCAAGAGACTCTTGTTTACCTAATAACTATAATTGTTGAACTGTTTTTTTTTATTAATTGATTCATATCTTGATTAGCGTGTGTGTCATCTTTCCAATTAATTAATTCATAATGTGTTTTTTTTTATTTTAATTTGTTAGAATAAAAATATTTATTTCTAATACCAACTATTCATTGTGCATTATTAATGATTATTAATAAATTTATTAATGTTAATTATTAAGATTTGAAAATATAATTTACTTTTGCCTATGCTGTACTGAAACTCGATCCTCCGGAGTTTCCAGATAATTCCGTCGTAACTAAATAAATAAAAGTGGTTTGGCCAGTGGATTCCGATACAGAATCCTGGCACCTTTCAAATAAATTAAAGGCTGGCTTATTTGATCCCATTATTTTAGTAGTTACATTAGTTGAAAGGGTGTTGGGTGACCAGGAAAGATAATTGCATCCATCAAATCTTACTGAATTTTCTGATGAAAAAATTTAATAGATAGGACGTAATTTGGTCACCGAGTACGGGTAGTTAACTCATAAAAAAAACCCTAATAGAGCAGTGGACATTACAATATATATATATATATTGTGATGATCGCACATACTGCAGTCACACATATAAATATTAAACATTCACAGAATATTAAATATCATGTTTGATAAAATAAATAAAAAAGAAAAAAGAGCGAGCTTAGAAAAATTTACAGAACAAAGGAATGTTTCAATTAATTAAAAAAGAGAGGGAATTAGAATCAAAAAGATTCTTATCTTTTGCCCTCCAAAGTTCGGATTTTGGTGAAATTAAAATATAAAATTAGAAATATTGGAAGTGTATGTTAAAAAATAAAGTGATAAAGAAATATAAATCAAATGCAAGTTAAAATCTGATTTTGAAAGAAAGTAAAGTTTAAAAAAACCTTAAATAGCACGCAAAACATAGAAAGTTAAACATAATCAAAAGATAAGGATCTGGGTTTTAAAGTACACATTTGATGATAAACGAAATGCATGTATGGAGTGTATTTGAAGCAGAATATAGACAGCAATAATAAATGCTTGTCTAAACTTAAATAAAAAAAAAGAGAGAAAAACATGTATTAAAATCTGTGTAATTAAATTTAAAAATATTGAAATAAATAAATGTACATAGTGCTACTAGATTGGGTAAAACAAATTTACATATGGCCGAAGGCATAGTAAGAAAGGTGTAAATGAAAGTGAAAACAAAGGATCGGAAGGACAAAGGCTGGTGGAATTTTTTTAATTAAAAAAAAAGTTTTCAGTAGAGATTAGAGCTAGAGACTTCATGTCAAGAGGGTGGTAAAAGACAGCTCCGATAATCAACCGCTATAGTTAACAAATATGACTTTCAACATCGGTGCCTCATCTAGAATGGCTGGCTAAGGCCATCGTGATCGCTGGTTGATCCGGACTTACTGTACTAATGGTTCTGGCCAAGATATAACAACTGCCATCATAGCACCTGCTGGTGGATTCATTTAGTTGCCTTGTTCTTCATGCCTCGTCCTTGATACCTTAAACACTGAGAAGCTACACACAGCCAAATCTAACTCCTAAAGAAGTGGAGAAAATCCATGTGATGGTTGGCAAGATGTCGGATAAATTCAGAGACTAAAACCTAGGTAAAGATACATACTATTTTGTTATATATTTCAATGTGCACATAGTTTAATTAGACAATGGCCACATGCTTTTTGTGAATGATAAAGACATACTTGAATTTTTTTTGATAAATACCCAGACTGACGATTTATAAATGTACCATCATTTATAATAGTTTTATATGTATTCTTTTCTTGTAGCACTATAGATTATAATCTGTTTTTCATTTCATGTTAATGTGTTTTTTTTATATCTCTTTTACGATTAATTTATTCTATTAAATCTATTATTTTATTTAAACTTGCCTTGTCTCGTTCTTCGCCACTCCAAAGGGGTAGTCTAGTCAAAGGGTGGGAAAACTATTATTCTTTTTTTTTATTATTGAAGTAACATGTGGAAGTTGGTGGTGCAGTATTTGATCCTGTTAAATTTATAAATCATCCAAGCACTGTCACTCTGTCAGATATTACAGCAGTCGAGAGACGGTTGGTCGGGAAAAATAATCTGGTGCTATATCCGTATAGCATACAGATTCGGTCAAATACAGATATAGATTCATGTACATCCGTATGTTCTCTCTGCTTGAGGTAGTGGAAAGTGGATGATCTTGAATCATTAGAATTCCCCATTATGCACTCATAAAAGGGAAGTGGAGCCTTCGATCGTCCCGTGCCCGTTACAATATATATATATATATATATATATATATATATATATATATATATATATATATATATATATATAAAGGGATTTAACCTCAGGATTTTTCAGTCTATTCATTCTCCACCCTGTCTCAAGCAACCGATAACCATTGTTACACACATCTAAAAAAGATATATGATCCCCAATATATGTATTTCGTGAAGAGCCAGCACTTATCAGTTGGGTCAGATCATAATCTCTCACACATATATACAGTCAGTGCTCGATTTATATATATTCTATTTATATTTAGAAGTTAAAGTGTGCATAGTCTACTTATGTATTAGTTATTAAATGAATATTATTTTAAATCCAATATTTTTTTACTTGACCAAACACGTAATCACTATGATATCATATATCTATGATGAATTTAGAAAGGGAAGGATTAGTTCTCTGTATGTCATAGCTAGCATTATATAATGCTATAGTAACTAATATAACATTATATTATTTCTAAACTGTAAAATAAAGCTAGAGCTAATAATTATAAGGTGTAAATAATCCATCAGTCATGCCCCGTTTGAAGATACAAACTGACTATTTCCATTACATAAAATTGAAATACCTATGTAAGTTACATAAATATTTGTAATCAATCAAATCTTTCAGTTTTGTTTTGCACACTTTTAAACTTATTATAAATTTTGAACTATTGCTTAGTATAAAATCCATGAGGAAATTAAATACTGAAAAATGGTTAATTAAATATTGTATACATGAACAACAGATTTGGTAATACATCCAAACTGAAAAATGAAATTGTTTCTAATTATACAAATAACTAGTAAGTCTGATTATCATTTTTGAGTGAATATTTATAAGTGTGTCAGGTCTCTAAATGAACCAAGGTTTCTAGTGAAATACATTAAAACTAATTGGATTGAAAAAAAATTTATACTGAATGATAAATAGTTCAGGATTTGTAACAAGTTCAGAAGATTGTTTTACAAACTTGAAAAGTTTGATGGACGTGGTAAGTTTTTAATTTTGATTTTATTTATATATATATATATATTAAATCACCCCACATGGTTAACAAATCCAGTACCACCTTCTGTGAACTAATATACAAATACATTAGAGTTCTTATTTCAAAATAGCCAGCTCAAAATGATATTTATATATTAGTTCACAGAGGGCAGTACTGGATTTGTTAACCATGTGGGGTGATTTAATGTTTAATATTTGTATATTTCATTTCAGTATAGCGTTATGCACTGGGATTATTTTATATATACGATCACTAGATGGAGCTTACCAATAGCTCTAATCAAGCTTTATTTTATAAGTGCCAAAAGAGAAAGAATTCAAAATCTCTATCGGAAAGTCCCTATCTCAACAATTGGTTTTGAGCTTATGGCTCACCTCAATGAAGCACTGGGATTCTAAAAACTAGATCTAAAATACTAACTCAAAAGTCAGCACTTATAAAACATGTTACTATCAATTTGAAAGTCTGAACTTTTCAGACATGTAAATGTCTTCAAATCCAGCCTTACAAACCACTTATAAAATAAAGCTTGATCAGAGCTAATGGTAAGCTCCATCTAGTGATCATTTAAATGCAAGCTTAAAAAGCAAGTTACAAAATTTATGACTTACAATCCCATTTTGACAAGCCCTTATTTTTTCACAATAGCAAATCAAACCCATTTAAAACATAAACTAGATAACAGATAGTTGGATATGCACTATCAGTTATTTTATAATGCAAATCTACATATATATGCACATGCATGATAAAAGTTTGTTTTATTAAATCTTATATTAAATAATGAATTTATCTTTTTCAAAGTAAAGTAAAAAGGCCATTTAATAAGATCTTTCATATATATACTAAAAATAAGGTATTTGTCAATGTATTAGATGTCACAATTTATGACTTCAACTTAGTAGGCATGGATGACATAGGCAACAAAGTGTTAGAAAATGAAAGTAGAATTTTATTACATAATTTTAATTCTAACTGCAACCATTTATTACACACAACCAAAGACAACTACAGCAATGGAAGAGCTCATATAATAGGCAAAACTAGGCATGGTGTAAAAACAAACCCAGTTCATTTCTGTCATCTTTTGTTATTTATCGAAGGATAGGATAACCACACACAACCAATATCTCAAGATTGAATCTTAGAATGCAAGAAAAGAAGGGCAATTTGTTCGAAAATCCCCTATCAATCGTATAATTTTCACATTGCAAAAAGTTGAAAGAAATCATAATCAACTTTTGAAATAAGGAAAATTGATCATTTCTAGCAGTTTAACGAAAAAATTGAACTGATTTTGAGTTGACAATTAAAAATAAAAGAATGTTCTATTATTTGAATGAGGAGAAAAAGAAAGAGTACATCGCCAGCTTATATAGATAAATGATGAAGTAAAACTTTTCTTTTATATAATTTGCTAAATGCCAAATAATGAACTGAAGAAAATTAAATCTACTATTAAGTACTAAGCAATGTATTTTGAGTAAATAAAGTCATCATAGGACCCAAATGCTATTCTCCCAACCATAGAAACATGATGATTTAATTCACTCATCTATAAATTGCCTAAAGAAACATCAAATGTCTTACATGAAATGTCTGAATGGATCCAAAAGGAAATCAGCTTCAGAAAATGGAAACAACATTGTTCAAAGTGCATTGCTGAGGAATTCAAACAATCGAGGAAGGATTTACTGGAGTATAATGAAAAATAGGTTGATAGTCTGTATTCATGAGAAACATTATTGCTAGATTCATGGACTTTAATCTGGATGATTGAAAATATTAAGTGTTAGATTTTTTTTATATATGTTTGTAAAATCCTATTCTCATTTCATTTTTACACTTAGAAATTTCAATGTGCTTACACTTGGAAAAGTCCATATACTAAAAAAAAAACATAAAATGGGGGGGGGGGATTATTAACTTAGATAATTTTTATGCAAATAAAGTTTAGGTTAGTTCCCTCTGTAGTGACTTGACATTTGAATCACAACCATGTAGTAATGGAATAAAGTAAGAGTTTTGATATTATTCTATATTAATTACATGCACCTTTACAGGACAGAATTCATGTTATTTACTTGTTTATTTTAACTAACAGTTGTTATATTTATTTCATTCTGTTTGAATGACTAATCTTCTAGTATGGATATTCTTTTCTGTCAACCATACCAACCGTATTTAGGCAGCAGGCCCCAAAGAAGACGGATCGTCAGTTATTGGAATTTGATGATGAAGCTATATATATATATGTTTGTGTAACATTGTAAATTAGTTAGTCAGCTTTGTGATTGGTGTAATCATGATTTTTTTTATTAATCCAATTTGCTTTGTAAATAGTGAGTGCTGAGTTATATATCTCTACTATGGGTATGGGTTGCAATAATGGATACTTTTAATCGATGATATGGTAGAAGTGCATAGTTGACACATATAACTATGTCTTTTA
The DNA here is from genome assembly GCA_028023455.1 of Epiperipatus broadwayi. Taxonomy (NCBI): domain Eukaryota; kingdom Metazoa; phylum Onychophora; class Udeonychophora; order Euonychophora; family Peripatidae; genus Epiperipatus; species Epiperipatus broadwayi. The sequence goes on along the minus strand of JAQFVV010012873.1, from coordinate 172,035 downwards.
TTATGTTAAATGATTTGTAAATTTTATTTGTTATTAATAAAAGTTATTAATTTGATTTAAAATTAAACTGGTCTCTAGTTTATCAGAATCATTCATACACCCATCCATCAATTTATTTGACTATATGTGCACCCTCACATCCTTTCCATATATATATATATATATATATATTGTGCCATTACAATTTGGTCACTAGCCAAATTTATAGTAATGTGCATGTAGAAAAGGTAAACCAAAAATCATCATCACAATTTTATATAATCATAAAAGAAGCTGTAGGGCAGCCAAGTTCAAACCCTTCCAGATCAAAATTTCAAAAGCTTTAAACAGAAAGAATGGGACAACAATTATATGCTTTATTTGTGTGTGTGTTGATAGAAAGGTAATACACACATTTAAACTATTTAATATTTAATTTTTCTTTAAAAAGCAAAGTTATAATGCATACATATAGGCAATGTATGTGTAAATTATTTAATTGTTTTATATTTCAAATATTAAACATTTTAATTTTCTTTAAAACTAACCTATGCTTGATCAATTCTAACATTTTTTTCTATACTTTTATTTTGCTTTTCTTTAATTATAAGTGGGATTTAAAAGTTACAGATTTAATTAAATAATTGGGTTATAATTACTAAGCTAGCAATTATAGTATTTAAGGTTAGTTTATGAATGATTTGAAAGAATGCAGGATGTGTGTACATTACATACAAAATTTTACATTTCCTAAATATTGAAAGAAAAGGAAGTATTAAATCTGTTAAATTATTTTTTTTGTACAATTTTTTTTTTGTTAAAAGAGGAAATCTGTTTAATCAGATATCGATCTTTGTAGTAAATTTTTTGTAAATGATTGTCACTTTGGAGCTCTAAATTTTGAAATTGTCTTATCTCAAGATCTATAGAAAGGAAGCTCAAAGATTTGAAGTGTTACCTGGATGTTAAAAAGAAAAAAAAAACAAAAGAAAGGAAATAAGAATTGAGTCTATTTTTTTTTTAAAACAAAAGTGTCTGGAAAAAGGATTAAACTTTTCAGTTGAAAAATACTTTGGTTGAAAATAAATTAGAGATCTAATTAAAACAAATTTGTCCAAAAATAGCAAGTGATGCTATCTCTGATTGGTTAAGGTAGCTAAAAATTGGATATAAAAAGCTGTCTTAGATTATTATGGTGATGGATTGAGATTGTTAAATTATCAAATTTAATGCTGAAAATATAAAAAAAATGCCTTGCTAGAAAAATTATATGTATATTCCATTTGCCGGACCATCTGGGGAAGCTGCACATCACATAGGAAAGAAAAGATGTGTCTAAAATAATATTCTACACCTTTCAACTGACCAGATAAATAAGATGTTTTAATAGAAGTAAGAAAGCATTCACCTGCATTCAAAGAAGATGAATTAATCTACTGATAAATATTAATCATCAAGTCCAATTAATTGTTACAACAACTGATTTTGAACTCAAGAAAATTTACAAATGGGAAAACAACTGCTGTATTTCATCCACATGCTTGACAAGAAGAGAAGAAAATTTACTATAATGATTTCCAAATTGTCCACTAAAGCAAATAACCTCAATAGAGTCATCATCATCAAATAGTTATCCACCTCAAGAAAGAGATTGTTCCCAGTAAAACGGAAATGGTAGCTACAGAAATATAAACATTATACAAGACAAGTTTGAACCCTTGGAAATTCGCTACAAACAAAAGATCGGTAATATGACTTTTTATATCTATTTTCTTTATGATATCAGTCTTAATAAACATTTTAGCAATAAAGTGGTATATTTTTATTTAAAGAACTTTTAAAGACTATTCAGATCGATTAAAACAAGAATGTCTTACTAATAATAACTTTGAGCTTCATAAATGATCTTGAATGTATGAAAATGATTTGTTTATTAATTTTACAATATTAATGTGTAAAACATTTTTTTTTATGGTATTATGATTTTAGTTTTAACTAATATATTATTATTATTTTGGGTTTTAAATAATATTTTGTTATCATGGGATAAAACACGCACATACATAATGATATTTTATATGTGTATAATTGCGATTGAATGAGGAATAATGAGTAGTATTAGAATATTGGATTATTTTGTTTCAAGTTCAGTATAGATTTCAGCGCTTGGAAGGGAGGGGGAGAAAATAATTTAAGACTCTTTTCTAAAAACTTGCTCTTTCAATTTTACTAACATTTCTATTTATATTCTATTTACATGTTGGATTTTAAAGTATGTGTGCCAATGAGCAGATAATATTTTTTCTTAATACTTTTCTCATGGAGTGAAAATCATGGTCAATGTGACGTCCAACTTAATACAAAATACATTTGAAGGGAAAGGGGGAAGAACTTAAAATTAATCTGAGGATTGTAATATAATCAATTATTATTATTATTCATGTCAATTTTCATATTATCTAGAAATTTTTCTGTATATGTTAGAAATGTAGTAATAAATATTAGTTTGTTTTATTAAACGAGGCGTATATATTTCATTAAGTGTAGTCTTGGTTAAGTGTGATTATTCATCATCATCAATGCTTGAATATTAGTTATTTAAGATATAAGTAAATATGCTAAAATTAAGCAATAATTAGGAATTTCTTTATAAAAATTAGTTTTATGTTTAGGCTTAGTCCTAGAGCTGTAGTTGAAACCCTTGTCATTATTGTTATTATTATCATCATCATCATCATCATCAACGTTTTAATTAATGAGCTGTTTAACTGTTTAAAGGCCATAAATAAATATTGATTTTATAATATTTAGTGATCTCTTAGTATTATTATAACCACATCCCATCATCTATTTCATGCAAGGATGAGTGAATTGCCATCCTAAATTAGTTATATATAATCTGAGCTAGTAAACTTACAAAACTATTGAAACACATTTGTTATGCTAAGATCTGAGAAATGATTTATGTCTAATATACTCCGCTTTGGTTTAAAGATGTTTTACTTTTACCTAAATATTAGTGCTTATAGTGATATGGCTCAAAAAGCAAAATCTCTCATTTTTATTAGAAATAAAGTACCAAAAAGGGATTCAAACCCGGTACATGTGAAAGGTTATCAGATATAACCGTGTCTAGATTCAGATAATCTAGTGGCGCCCTGCTAGACCATATTCACTTAGTATTTGTTTAAACATGCACTTAACATCAAACCAAGAAATGAAAGTGGATAAGATCTACTGCCTGTATACCTGAGTTATATTTTATTGAATTATTAGTGTACTCACTTCACGTGATTTCCATAATAGATTTCATATAATACATTGCTATAATAATTTGCTAATAATTTACTTAATATCTTGATATTTGGACTCCTTTAAATATTTCTTTGAGTAACTTTATTTATGTTACAATGGCTTATAATTCTTGATATTTGAACTCCTTCACTTATATGGTAATATTTATTTTTTTTTGATGATACTTTAATTTTGGTTACAATGCATGATTGCTATAATACATTGCTATAATAATTTGCTAATAATTTACTTAATATCTTGATATTTGAACTCCTTCACTTATATGGTAATAGTTATATTGTAACCATCTATAATTATTTGGACTCCTTTGTTAAGGTATGGTAATATCTTTTTTTTTTTTTTTTGATTCATTTATTAGGTTACAATGGACACCCAACTGGGGCCTGATATTTTACCATATACCTGAAAAAGAGAGTCTATAGAATGATGGGAGATGTGTGGTTAAAAATAGAGAAATTTTTTTTAGTAAAATTTTTTTTTTTCAGTAAAAATTTTTTTTTGTCTTACAAAATTTTCTTGGCCATACAGTCTTATTTTACATTTGTATATGATGATGTTTAATATGAATTAATTTTTCATTGATGATGATAAAATGGGTACAGCCATAAAACAGCTTAGTTTTTTTTTTTTTTTTATCAATTTTAAAAATAGAGATGAATATCACAACTTAAGACAAAAGTGAAATAAATAATATAATTTTTTTTTGTGGAACATTAAAATGATTTATTGCCAGATAGGATAGGCATAGTAATAGTGATGAATTATGGAATAGTAGTCTCATGTGTGTTTGGAGAGTTCATTTTGTAAAAAGTCTATGATTTTAGAGGTTTGATTGGATGGTTGATCGTTGGAGTTTGGTTGGTTAGATTGCAGTTTTGATGATGAGTGGAAAGTTTTGTCATTGCCTTGAGAATGCTATGTATTTCATGTAACTTATGAATGATCGAACCCATTACTGCTCCAACCCAATTTATATGTTATCTTTATGTTATCATGAAGCAGTTAACAGCAGTCCTGCCATGATATCAGCCTATAAGTCTCCAAGAGAGAGAGCAAGGTTTCGTTTTTGTAGTCTATAATAAGCAGGGCATTCCTTGATACTTGCCACATAAGACTCCAAGAGAGAGAGCAAGGCATAGTTTATCTATCTTAGCCCCTAAGACTTAATACATCTTTTATTGCAACAGAGTTTGCTTCATTCAATCAAGGGTTGTGGTAGTTAATAGTGATCGAATTGGGATGATCTTCTGAGTGCTCGTGATGCATTGTGTGATTATAGTGCTGTGACTGAATTCTTTTATTTATCTCAAGATTGTGAACTGCTAGTCATTCTGTGGACTGTCAATATCTGTCGGATTTCTGGGAGAATGGATGAATGTATAATTTGGGCTATTACAGACAGACATGCACTATATAGATTATTGTTGTGTAGTTCATTAAATAAGGATATTAAAATTTTTTTTTGTTGTATTTGTAAATGCATAATAAGGTGAAAATCAAATCAGTCAGTTGGTCAGAATAGGTGTCAGACAGGGAGAAGATGTGTGGATTTTTGATGGTCAGGGAAGTACAGATGGGATATATATAGTTTTATAACATAAGTGAACTAAATTATAATATGGAAGAGACTCAGATAGCAAAGATAGCACCATCAGACATGGACATGATAATGCAGATGCTCAGAAGTATGAGAGAGGAGAGTAAGCAAAGTATGATAAATCTAGAACAAAAGATGGAGAAAAGTATAGAGAGTCTAAGAGAAGAGAGTAAGAAAAGTATGGAAAGTCTAGGACAAAGGATATGTCAATCCATAGAGAGCATAATAGAAGGTAGTCAAAGATCACTAGTGTTAAAAGATAAGCTAGATTGTCAGACTACTGATAATAGAGAAAGGAGCGAGAGATTAGAGGAAGAAATAGGTAAATCAGCTAATATACTGATAGAGGAGAGTAGATCACAAGAAGTGGAAAGGCCAATAGTAGCCATAAAATCTAATCTCTCAGTAAAAAGAATACATGAGGTGATGGACAGAGAGCAGATTGGGATAGATCATGAAGTGAAAAGAGGGAAAAGAGAGTTGGAGGAAAAACTTCATGCATCCGATAAGATGATTGATTTAAGAGAGGCAATAAGGGAGATGAAACCAGATATTTTAGAAAGAGAACAAAAGTTTCAACAGTCTGTAGTTCTCAATCTAGTAACAAACCAGCATGTGTGGTTTCAAAAATCTGTCTTCTTAAATAGATTGGAGATACCTTATATATGGTATAGAGAGGCAATCTCTCTGAAAAATGTAAATGTCCAAATCTCTCTGAAAAATTCAACTGCTCTGGAAAAGTCAAAAATAAGTTATATTTGGTACAAAGAGTCAACCTTTCTAGAAAATTTAAAAATAAATTGTATATGGCCCAGAGAATCAATCTCTCTGGAAGATGTAAGGATAAATGATATCTGGTATAAAAAGCCAACCTCTCTAGAAAACTTCAAAGTGCCTTATGTATGGTACAGGGAGTCAATCTTTCTAGAAAGTTTAAAAATAAAGTATGTATGGTATAGAGAGTCAATCTCTCTAAAGAACTTCAAGGCATATTATGTATGGTACCAAGAGTCCATATTTCTAAATAGAGTTTGTAAGAGGAGGTTATATAAAATAAATCCTCCAGATATGTTTTATAAATATCCAGTCAAGATGAAAAATGGAAATATTAAAAAGGGACTGGATGTACAGGTGCATTTTTATGCAGACCACCATATGATTTGAAAAGAAAAAGCCATTCCAAATTACTAAAAAAATAGGAGAGAATGCCTTTATGCTTGCTGCTCTTGATGGGAATAAGGGGACCTATAATGCTAGGAGTTTGATCCCTTATACTTCAGCAGAATAGCCTGGCAAAGATCTCCAAATAAATTATTTTTAGGTTTTTTTTTTTTTTTTAATGAAAAATATATTTAGCAGTAGTTAATTTTTTATATATATTATAAGTGTTTATTATTATTAGTGTATTTATTAGTTAAGATTTTTTTTAAAAATATAGTTAAAACAAAAGTGCTGATGATTTTATCCGAAGGGGGAGAAAGTTGTGCCATTACAATTTGGTCACTAGCCAAATTTATAGTAATGTGCATGTAGAAAAGGTAAACCAAAAATCATCATCACAATTTTATATAATCATAAAAGAAGCTGTAGGGCATCCAAGTTCAAACCCTTCCAGATCAAAATTTCAAAAGCTTTAAACAGAAAGAATGGGACAACAATTATATGCTTTATTTGTGTGTGTGTTGATAGAAAGGTAATACACACATTTAAACTATTTAATATTTAATTTTTCTTTAAAAAGCAAAGTTATAATGCATACATATAGGCAATGTATGTGTAAATTATTTAATTGTTTTATATTTCAAATATTAAACATTTTAATTTTCTTTAAAACTAACCTATGCTTGATCAATTCTAACATTTTATTCTATACTTTTATTTTGCTTTTCTTTAATTATAAGTGGGATTTAAAAGTTACAGATTTAATTAAATAATTGGGTTATAATTACTAAGCTAGCAATTATAGTATTTAAGGTTAGTTTATGAATGATTTGAAAGAATGCAGGATGTGTGTACATTACATACAAAATTTTACATTTCCTAAATATTGAAAGAAAAGGAAGTATTAAATCTGTTAAATTATTTTTTTTGTACAATTTTTTTTTTGTTAAAAGAGGAAATCTGTTTAATCAGATATCGATCTTTGTAGTAAATTTTTTTGTAAATGATTGTCACTTTGGAGCTATAAATTTTGAAATTGTCTTATCAAGATCTAAAGAAGGAAGCTCAAAGATTTGAAGTGTTACCTGGATGTTAAAAAGAAAGAAAAAACAAAAGAAAGGAAATAAGAATTGAGTCTATTTTTTTTTTAAAACAAAAGTGTCTGGAAAAAGGATTAAACTTTTCAGTTGAAAAATACTTTGGTTGAAAATAAATTAGAGATCTAATTAAAACAAATTTGTCCAAAAATAGCAAGTGATGCTATCTCTGATTGGTTAAGGTAGCTAAAAATTGGATATAAAAAGCTGTCTTAGATTATTATTGTGATTGATTCAGATTATTAAACTATCATATTGAATGTTGAAAATATAAAAAAATGGCTTGCTAGAAAAATTATATGTATATTCCATTTGCCGGACCATCTGGGGAAGCTGCACATCACATAGGAAAGAAAAGATGTGTCTAAAATAATATTCTACACCTTTCAACTGACCAGATAAATAAGATGTTTTTAATAGAAGGAAGAAAGCATTCACCTGCATTCAAAGAAGATGAATTAATCTACTGATAAATATTAATCATCAAGTCCAATTAATTGTTACAACAACTGATTTTGAACTCAAGAAAATTTACAAATGGGAAAACAACTGCTGTATTTCATCCACATGCTTGACAAGAAGAGAAGAAAATTTACTATAATGATTTCCAAATTGTCCACTAAAGCAAATAACCTCAATAGAGTCATCATCATCAAATAGTTATCCACCTCAAGAAAGAGATTGTTCCCAGTAAAACGGAAATGGTAGCTACAGAAATATAAACATTATACAAGACAAGTTTGAACCCTTGGAAATTCGCCACAAACAAAAGATCGGTAATATGACTTTTTATATCTATTTTCTTTATGATATCAGTCTTAATAAACATTTTAGCAATAAAGTGGTATATTTTTATTTAAAGAACTTTTAAAGACTATTCAGATCGATTAAAACAAGAATGTCTTACTAATAATAACTTTGAGCTTCATAAATGATCTTGAATGTATGAAAATGATTTGTTTATTAATTTTACAATATTAATGTGTAAAACAATTTTTTTTTATGGTATTATGATTTTAGTTTTAACTAATATATTATTATTATTTTGGGTTTTAAATAATATTTTGTTATCATGGGATAAAACACGCACATACATAATGATATTTTATATGTGTATAATTGCGATTGAATGAGGAATAATGAGTAGTATTAGAATATTGGATTATTTTGTTTCAAGTTCAGTATAGATTTCAGCGCTTGGAAGGGAGGGGGAGAAAATAATTTAAGACTCTTTTCTAAAAACTTGCTCTTTCAATTTTACTAACATTTTTTTTTATATTCTATTTACATGTTGGATTTTAAAGTATGTGTGCCAATGAGCAGATAATATTTTTTTTTAATACTTTTCTCATGGAGTGAAAATCATGGTCAATGTGACGTCCAACTTAATACAAAATACATTTGAAGGGAAAGGGGGAAGAACTTAAAATTAATCTGAGGATTGTTATATAATCAATTATTATTATTATTCATGTCAATTTTCATATTTATCTAGAAATTTTTATGTATATGTTAGAAATGTAGTAATAAATATTAGTTTGTTTTATTAAACGAGGCGTATATATTTCATTAAGTGTAGTCTTGGTTAAGTGTGATTATTCATCATCATCAATGGTTGAATATTAGTTATTTAAGATATAAGTAAATATGCTAAAATTAAGCAATAATTATGAATTTCTTTATAAAAATTAGTTTTATGTTTAGGCTTAGTCCTAGAGCTGTAGTTGAAACCCTTGTCATTATTGTTATTATTATCATCATCATCATCATCATCAACGTTTTAATTAATGAGCTGTTTAACTGTTTAAAGGCCATAAATAAATATTGATTTTATAATATTTAGTGATCTCTTAGTATTATTATAACCACATCCCATCATCTATTTCATGCAAGGATGAGTGAATTGCCATCCTAAATTAGTTATATATAATCTGAGCTAGTGAACTTATAAAACTATTGAAACACATTTGTTATGCTAAGATCTGAGAAATGATTTATGTCTAATATACTCCACTTTGGTTTAAAGATGTTTTACTTTTACCTAAATATTAGTGCGTATAGTGATATGGCTCAAAAAGCAAAATCTCTCATTTTTATTAGAAATAAAGTACCAAGAAGGGATTCAAACCCGGTACATGTGAAAGGTTATCAGATATAACCGTGTCTAGATTCAGATAATCTAGTGGCGCCCTGCTAGACCATATTCACTTAGTATTTGTTTAAACATGCACTTAACATCAAACCAAGAAATGAAAGTGGATAAAACCTACTGCCTGTATACCTGAGTTATATTTTATTGAATTATTAGTGTACTCACTTCACGTGATTTCCCTATACGTGATTTCATATAATACTGGTTATTAACAATTTCCCCATAATTCTTGATAGTGTTATATATTTGAACCTTTACTTAGTAATATCTTTTTTTTGACTCATTTAATTAGGTTACAATATATATATATATATATATATATATATATATATATAATATATATATATATATATATATATATATATAATGATACAGTAATAGGGTTGGATCCATCTTAAGTCAGTGGGAACCTATATAGAGATGCAATAGTTGTTATACAAAGTAAATTTACCCCAGAAAAGAGCTGAAGGTAACATTCTCCCTGAGTTTGAATACTGAAGTGTAATGAAATCCAAAAGAGGGGTGAGGTATAGATGAACTAGCTTAAATTGTATCTGAATTTAATTTGTAAACTTAGAATTAACCCATTGGAGGTAGATACTATTATTGCTTAGGTACTTCATCATGTCATTCACAGCATCATACCAGAAGACCCTATATCTGACCATAGTGAGATGTGACCCCCTTGCTTCCAGTGAACCGTTACATTATATATATATTAGTGTTCTGGAAATTAGCTTCTAAATAAAAAAACTGAAAATTTAAAAATAAATAATAATAATTAATTTGATATGTATAATGTACACATATAAACAATGAATATTTAAAAAAGTGTTTTTCACACAGTTCTAAAATATAAAATTGAAAAACTGTTTGAATTTTACTCTTGGATAACAATATACAGATAATTTTAACAAGAAAAGTTTTTTTTTTACGAAATATTTATTCATATTTAATTATTGGAAATTAAAAAAAAATATATTACCTTAACATAATCAACCATTATATATCCCAGTAAATTGTATACAAATTCCACAGAAGTCGAAAAGTATTGCGGTTGGAATTTCACTAAAGAAATTTCTTCATCTCTTTTACGGTTAGGACAAAAAGTTCCCCTACGTAACTAAAACACACAGGAATAAATATTTACATTAATTATATATGATGATTGATACATATAAACGATTTATTATTTTTTGTCCTTACTTGCAAATATACATTGCATTTGTATGGTTAAGTATATGTTAAACTGAGAATTTAAAAAATTATATATATATATAATAGTATTTTTGGTAAAATGTTGCTTTAATTTCTATATTAATCTGTTTTATAATGTGAAATTGATATAGAATATATTAAAATATTAATGTCTCTATGCATTATGCTTATAATGTTTAATGTCTCTATGTATCTATATATAAGAAATTAATTAAAGAAATAAAATAATACTGTTAATGAAAACATACAGTAGGAAATGTAGTTGTTGTTTTTAAATATTCAGCTTTATTACTGCCTAGCAGGCTTTCGATATAACATATATATCATATTCATGGCTTATATATTTTTAAAAAACTACCTTTTCTGTGTATGTTTTCATTAGCAATCGTTTATTACATTAGCCCAGAAAAAAATAAAATTATTTATAGTTGAATTATTAAAGAAATAAAAATGTTTTTTTTAATATTTCCAAAATATGATTTATTATGTATCTAAAAGCTTTTAGATATTATTATGAGACAATTTGTTGAGAAAAAAAATTTGACAATGTTTTCAATCTATAAATTTGTGTAATTATTTGAATCATATTATTATTTCAACCATATGATGATTAATTTCAAATCGTTTTAAATATTGGGATTTACTAAGCTTTTAAATTATGAAAAAAAAGTAGTTTGAAAGAACTGTCTAATGACTATATCTCTAAAGTTATGAAAACATCATCATCATCAATCATTATCAATTCACTGCAAGATGACTCTCCAAGTTCAATCGATCTTTTGTGATACTTTAGCTTCTCTTCTCCACATCACCCCTGCACACTTTCTTATTTCATCCATCCATCTCACATGTGGTCTCTTTCTGGGTCTTTTACAATCTCTTGAAATCCAGTTTAAGATTTCAATTGTCCATCTATTATCATCTCTTCTAGCAATATGTCCAGCCCAACTCCACTTCAGTTGATTTTTTTATTGAGATCAGTAACACATGTTTGTTCTCTTACCCATATGTTGCATTTTCAATCTCTTCTTGTTACTCCCAACATGCATCTCTCCATACTTCTTTGAGTGGTCTGAAGTCTCTGTATTGCTCTTCTATTAAGTGTCCAAGTCTCAGATCCATAAGTAAGAACTGGTAAAACACATTTATTAAAAACCTTCCTTTTCAAACACATAGGCATATTTCCTTTTAGTATCAAGTTATTTCTACCAAAAGCACTCCAACCAAGTTTAATTCTATGATTAATTTCATCCATTATGTTTCCATCTGTATTAATAATCTGACCAAGGTATTTGTAACTGTTAACTTCTTCTAACTCATCATAATCAATCTTTATTTTCATATTTTGAGAAAATCCATTAAACATTACTTTAGTCTTTTTAACATTTATCTTTAGTCCTACTTTCCTACTTTCATCTGATAACTCCTGCAACATTTCCTGCAGCTCTAAAGCATTATTTAAAAAAACAACTACATCATCTGCAAAATCTAAATGACTTAAATAATCTCCATTTACTTTCACTCCTTTAGCTTCCCATTTTAATCCACAAAATACTTCTTGCAGCACTGCTGTAAAAAGTTTTGGAGATATGGAGTCACCCTGTCTTACACCCTTCTCAATGTTGACTTTCCTAGTATCATTATGTAATCTAATTGTTGCTGTTGCATTTTTATAAATATTCTTTAAAATATGACAATATCCTGGATCTATACCTTGATGATCCAATGCTTTAATCACTGAAGAAATGTTTATAGAATCAAATGCCTTTTCATAATCTACAAATCCAAAGCATAATGGCAACTCATATTCATTTGTCCTTTCTATAACTTCTCTCAATACCTGGATATGATCTACTGTACTAAAACCACTTTTAAATCCAGCTTGTTCTCTTGGTTGGTGGAAATCCAATGTTCTCTGTAGACGAGTTGTAATTATCTTGGTAAAAATTTTGTATAAAACTGATAAAAGGCTGATAGGTCTGAAATTTCTAATATCTTCTTTATCACCTTTTTTAAATATTAATATTAATACTGCATTCTTTCAATCATCTGGTACATCTTTATCATTTCGACATTTGAAATATAACTTTGCTAAAAAAAGTTCTATTTCTTCACCTGCTTCTTTTAATATATCAATTATAATTCCATCATTACCTGGAGCCTTTCCTTTCTTCATAAATTTAATTGCATGTCTCACTTCTTCATTTAAAATTCTAGGCAATTTGGAAGATATAATAGATATAGGAGATACTTGTTCTTTATTACTATATAATTCTTGATAGAAGTCTTCTACCCATTTCATGATGTCATCTCTCTTTTTAATAATAATTCCATCTTTTTTTCTTATTGCAGATATAAATTTTCTACCAATACCAAAATGTTGTTTTAAGCACTTGAGATTTTTATTCTCTTTTACAGTTTTCCTTGCTATTTCACAGTTATACTTCCTTATGTCATTTTCAACTCTTTTCCACAACCATTTTACAAAATTCAAGGTATTCAATCCTTTTTAATGCATCATTTTTGTATATCTTCATATTTCTTCTTTTCTTTATAAATTCTCTAATCCCAGTAGAAATTTTATTGGACAATTGCTGTTTTTTTCTACCAGCTATCTTTGTTGCAGTTTTTAAATATTTAAATATTAAAGTCTATTATTTTTATAACATTTTAAACTATTTTAATTTTTAAAAAAAATATTATATCTCTGTAAAGCATTAGAGAAGAAGAATCAATGTATAATACAAAACAGAGATGCCATCACATACGTTATCACTATCTGTTACTTCATTTATATGCTATCAGAAAATAAAAGTAAACAAAAATAAAATGTATAAACAACATATAATTTTCTAGTTCAAATTATACCTCCTTGACAATATGTTCATAAACTTCAAATTATAATAATCAACTTAATATTAAATTTAGATTGTATCTTTTGCATTTTACCATTGGGTTTTCATCAAACTGCTTTTAGCAAAAGGTGCATGCATAGATATGATTAATATTTTAGTAATTTGCATAATTAAAATGTAATATTTAAACAACATTAAGCTGTTGCACATGCATTTTGAAGATTTTAACTATAAAAGAATGAATACTAACACTTCAACCACATGATAAAGTCTTTGGAAAAGATAGAATGGCCATCTATCTTTTTGAACCCAAACGCTTTTGTATGGGCAAATCTTAAGTGTTTGAAAGTGAAAGCGTGAATATATTAAATAATCACTTTAAATTACTATTACATGCTGGAATGAAAGACGCTAATGAAATTTACTAGAATTTACAATACGTCATTCTTATTTGATATTAAATGTATGTAAATAATTTATTATTATTATTATTATTATTATTATTATTATTATTATTATTATTATTATTATTATTATTATTATTATTATTAAAGGCTATTGCGATCTGGTCGTAACCAATTAGCAATTTATCTCTAACTGTAAGATCAGAGTTCTAAATGCTAGTAATTATCCAGTGACAATTAACTAGTTTTATTTGTCAACTAGTACACTTTATTATTGTGTACTTAAGCATTATTATGTTTAGCTAGATTTCACAAGATCAAGAGGCTTGACTCTTTTCAGTCTTCTAACCATGCCTTCTTTGTTTAGAAGTTTACGAGCCTCGGGCATTAAAGATTTTAACTATAAATGAAGTGTTAGTATTCACTTCATTTATAGTTAAAATCTTCAAAGCGCATGTGCAACAGCTTAATGCTGTTTAAATATTACAGTTTATAAACATCGTGCTATATAAAAATAAAATGATTTATTTACATACATACATTTAATATCAAATAAGAATGGCTTATCGTAAATTCTAGTAAATTTCATTAGCGTCTTTCGTTCAAGCATGTAATAGCAATTTAAAGTGATTATTAAATATATTCATGCTTTCACTTTCAAACACTTAAGATTTGCCCATACAAAAGCGTTTGGGTTCGAAAAGATAGATGGCCATTCTATCTTTTCCAAAGACTTTATCAAGTGGTTGAAGTGTTAGTATTCATTCATTTATAGTTAAAATCTTCAAAACGCATGTGCAACAGCTTAATGCTGTTTAAATATTACAGTTTATAAACATCGCGCTATATAAAAATAAAATGATAATTAAAATGTGTAAGTGCGATATTTTTTCGAAGTTCCAGAATTAAAAAAACCATAAACATTGCTTTAAATAATTTTTTTAATCTTTTAATGGATATTTCCTAAAACTAATTACAATACTGCATTTCATAGGGACACAGAGACATACACAAAAAAGATTGCGTCTGGTATTTTTTGTTTTAATTCTCAAAATCAACATTGATAAAGTGGAGGGTGGGTAAAGATTTCTACTTTAAAATTAAAAAAATAATTATTTTAATTTTTTTTTAATTTTTAGTAATCTGTTCTTAATAATAATCAGAAGTAGCTGATGCTTTCAAATGATCATTGTTATTATATATGAGGAGGGAATCAAAAATAACTGGAATTGTTTTCAGGTTTGCACACCTGCTGTAGTATATGCTTCAGCTGTTACATTGCAGGGACCCTTCTGCATCAATCTGCCAAATGACATGACCATGTAAAATCTTGGAGTCATGTAACAGATTGTTTTGTAAAGTGCATTTTGCATTTTTGTCAATTTTGTTTTCATTTACAGCAAACAAGGATAAAAGTTGTAATGCTTGAAACTGTTTCATAAAAACACAAGTTTATTATTGGTTTAATTAAAATGTTAAATTTATTGCATTCCTAAAAAGCTTTGCAACTGAAGTCCAAAATCAAAACAAAGTTTTTTTTTTATGCAAATAGCATTTTTCTCTCATATTTAGTTAATAATGGTCAGGCATTTTATCTGCACCTTCTTAATCATTTTTAATGCAGTAAAACATAAGTATCCTGTTTTGTGACAAAGAAAAGAGCACAAGATCCACCCCCATAAAGTGTCATTTCTCAAAATCTTGATACTTTTTAATTAAATTCAGCATGATACAGCTTATCTATCATACATATTTGCTCGATATTGCTTCTTACAAATTTTTTAATCAATCTCTCCACTGAAAAAAAATCTCTTTTCATTTTCTTTTTTTTTGCAGACTTAGAAGTGGTACAAAAAATGATAAAGACATTAAAAGGCATTTTGCAAATATTTCCTTACTACTCTGAAAACTGAAAAACCCATTGCATCAAATGGATCGTAATTTGAAAGAGAATAAAGTTACAACCCTTAAAAATAAATAAACATTTTTATTATAAAATTTTTCTTATTTTTTGAGTATCCCTGTGTATAGCTTCAAGAGAAACATGGAAAAATCAAATAACAATACACTAGAATTGAGTTTTTTATGACTCTGAAAAGTATCCAGATTCTTTATTATATTTACTCATATCTTGAGATGTTACCTTTTAAAATTTTTCTGCAATAATCTTTTCTTTCTGAAAAACTTTAATACACTGCCACATTGTAGCTCTGTTATATTCTCAGTTATATTTTTTTAATAAAAACAAACAACATTGCATTTCTTTAAAATGTCTTTGAGATAACTGTTATAAAGTAAAAAAGGTCTTCCCCTTTTTCATAAATACTCTGTTCAAGTTTCCTGTAATTTATTTTCATGAGTTTTATATTATTCATCCCAGTATGATTTTACAATAATGGATTCTATGGAATAACATCCCAAAACTTGAAGATTGTATTGATTACTCTTATGTACTTAGCATTATATTTTTTAGAATTTTATAGAGAATCCAAATATCATATTTATATAATAAATTAGATAAAATGGCAACTCTATATATAATTCTTTAGTTATGAATAGTCATTCTGCTGCAATAAAATAACCTATGTTTTACCTTGTTAAAAGTAGCAGAAGAACATTAGTGTCTACATTGCACCTTCAAATTTAAATCTATTTTTCTTCTTGAAAAATTGCAATATTTAAATTTGCTCTCATTCTCAAATTGATAATTATCAGAATTAAAATTTGCTGAAGATTTTTTGTTGCATTCAAATTATATATTCTTTAGATAAAATTAAACTATAATTTATCAGCATATTATTACAAATCCCAAACAAATAGAATGATTTTTTTGGTTTTGTTTTCAATCAATTAAAATTTAAAATTTCTCCATAAATCTCTATCACTATTGATCCTTCATTAATTAAGCTATGAGATTATTTTGATAAAAATCAAAAAGAAAGTTAGACCTAGTACATGTTCTTAATTAACAGCAATTTTTATTTCAAATGCTTCAGATTTTTATATTGTTGCAGTAACACTTCTTATTCCATCACGTACAAGCTATATATTAGGAACAAATTTTGGTGGACATCTAACTAATTTCAAACTATGCTACCTATGTCATCCCATATTTATGATTATATGATTTATTTATTTTATGTCTGCATTCCTTTGATGTTAAAGGAAGTTGGGTTTTGAAGTGAAAGATGGGAATGCTATTTTGTTTGGTGTATATATAGGTAGTATGTTTAGTTGAATTTTACTTGAAAAGATCTATTTGTTAATAGATAAAACCATGGTTGTGGGAGAATTCTCATAAAGTTTAGTTGTTGTTTTTTTGGCTAGTATTGTAATGTTATGTAAATTTTTATTTTTTATAGTATTATATATACAGAGTTTAATTTATATACCTAATATAGATACCAGCTTAAATTTACTAATTGTAACATTTCAAAAAAAAACTTATCATAATAATAATAATAATAATAATAATAATAATAATAATAATAATAATAATAATAATAATAATAATAATAATAATAATAATAATATCACATGATCACATTTTCTATACTAGCACATTAATTGTTGATAAACAGAGCAAAACTCTCTATACAATATTGCCACCTGTGCTAAATAGAGTAATCAATGGATGCTAGAGGGTTGCATTAGATCCTAAGATCTAGATGCAGTGCTCTCAGATCCAAAGCTCCTCACTGACGAAGGCCACAAGCCAGAAACTAGTCTAGGTATATTGGATGAGTAGGCATTACATAGGGATTTTATGCACAAGCCTTCTGGCATCCATTGATTACTCTGTTTAGCACAGGTGGCAATACTGTATGGAGAGTTTTGCTCTGTTTATCAATAATAATAATAATAATAATAATAAAAGAAGAAGAAGAAGAAGAAGAAGAAGAAGAAGAAGAAGAAGAAGAAGAAGAAGAAGAAGAAGAAGAAGAAGAAGAAGAAGAAGAAGAAGAAGAAGAAGAAGAAGAAGAAGAAGAAGAAGAAGAAGAAGAAGAAGAAGAAGAAGAAGAAGAAGAAGAAGAAGAAGAAGAAGAAGAAGAAGAAGAAGAAGAAGAAGAAGAAGAAGAAGAAGAAGAAGAAGAAGAAGAAGAAGAAGAAGAAGAAGAAGAAGAAGAAGAAGAAGAAGAAGAAGAAGAAGAAGAAGAAGAAGAAGAAGAAGAAGAAGAAGAAGAAGAAGAAGAAGAAGAAGAAGAAGAAGAAGAAGAAGAAGAAGAAGAAGAAGAAGAAGAAGAAGAAGAAGAAGATTGTGACAAGCTACATGGTTTCCCTTCTATCTATGTCTCATCTTCAAAGGCAGATATCTCTGAGATTTATGGATTATTTATTTGTCTATTCTGACAGATGCTATCATTAGATCTCATTTTTGGATTTATATTTTCAAAACTCTTGTTCTCCAAGGTATTCTGATCTAGGTTTTTTCCAGAATCAAGAAATCATGTCCATGAACTGGCTTTTCATATCTAGCTGTATAGGATTTGACTTCAAGCTTCTGTGATTATTAGATGTTTATTTAATATTTCATCAATTAAAACATTTTTATGAAGTTCTAATGTAAAAAAAATTTAAATGAGTATCAGAAAAAAATATTTTCATTATATCTGTTATTCTAATATGCATTATATTCAATTTTTAAAATATGTGCATGATTCATCTATGCAATTATTAGAAAATGATATATTTGATTCAATTTTTTCATGATAAAAATTTTTAGAAAGCTATTCTATAGGGAAAACAATTAACTTATATTTTTTATATTTTTGTGGAGTCTAAAGTATTTATTTATGATATAATCCTAATATTAATAACCAATAATTAGAATCATGACTTACCTCAAAAACATTGGGAGATACATGCCCATATCTAACATGAGAATAGAGTATTGTTTCTTGAAATCTTGTTTCTTCACTATGATTTTGCCGACCTAGTATTTCAATTTTTATAGGTGTTTGGAAACCTTCATTTAAAGGGGTATTTACCATCTTACCTAAATAAATAAATAAAAAACAGACAATAAGAATGAGAAAACAAAAATTTATGACAAATTTGTTTAGTGTTAGTTGCAAAAAGAAATTTTTCATGAATTAAAAAGTTTAATTTGCCGCCTTTTTAAAGTTTTAAGGAAGCCATGTAGGCAAATTCTTAATGTCCATAGCAAACATTCTTGTCATTGCGACTGTTGTTATTAGATGTTTATTTATATTGTAAAGAAACATGAATAGATTGCTACAACATTCATTATCCAATATAACAGGTTTACTATCTTTTACTTATACTTTCAAAATCAATAAAATACCATAGTCTTCCTTCTCAGATGCCTCGTAGTTCTTAATTGAAATGTCAAATGGAGTTTATTTTAATATAGAATAAATGTGTGTGTGTGTGGGATTTGTCATTTTGTTTTATATTTATAATCATGTTAGACAAAAATAAAGTCTCCCTTTTATCATATTAAAAAAATTAGCAAAAGTAATGTTAAATGATTGGAAAAATATGTATTTGATTTAGACTGCTATTTAAAGATGATGATTGTCCAAGTATATATCACGCTTAAATGAAAAACTATTAAATAATCTTGGGAAAAAATCTCTATTGACATTCAATGGGATGTGCTGAACTTTACAGTTTAAAAATGGGAGATTTCAATAAAAGGCACAAGTATTGGAAGCATAAGTGAAGTAGGATTATTAATATCTATCATCATATAGAGAAGAAAAAATAGTTATTTGATTTAGTGGATGATAACAAATGCACAGTAATCCAAGTTTACATCTAACATACTCTGATGAAAAGTTGGATTTTTTTATATAGAGATACAAAGTGCTTTTGATAATACCAATAAACATTTTATAATCCTGTGAGATTTTAATGCTAGAATTCAAAAATAAATGAAGAAAGGACTTATGGATAATCAAATTCATTATGGATACAGAAATAAGCAAATATTAAATTATGAATTTTTCAGGGGGAAAAATTATAAATTCTTTTTCTGAGAAAAATTATAAATTACAAAAAAATATACAAACTTTAAAGATGGAGTATAAATAGATGATATTTTGACAGCAGAAAATATATATTTTAAAAGTGTAGTGTTCTGAATAGAATCAATATTGATTGAGATATAATGCAAAGCTAAAGAGAGAAAATCTGTTAGTAAAAACAATATATTAATAGTTGATATCTCTGTCATTTACAGGTACTTTAATAAATGTAATCTAGAACTTGTATAATCTTAAAATATTAATAAAATTAGATAATTCCACCTGAATAAATTCAATAATAACATATAAAAGTTATCCTATTAAGACTGCTACATTCTGATTTAAAATTATCAAATTAGAAAAATAGAATATGCAAAATTCTGGAAAATGATATAAAAAAGAGATAAGGGTGATATATGACAACATAACAGTGAACTAAAATGAGAATCAAAAAGGAGAGCAAAGATGTGTAGAATATAGAACATCACTGGTATTAAAATGAAAATAAACAATCGAATGACTTTATTGATAGGGAATCCATAAAACGTTTAAGCACTGGAAATACCAAACTCTAATCAATCTAGAGGACCTTCAATTTAAAGTTCTACAAAGAACTATATAGCAATAAAGAAAAAATAAAGTAAGGTTTATAATTGCAATATCTTTTGAATTTCTAATTATTTTAAACGAAGAAAAGTTAAATGTAATTAAATCTGTATGCAACCAAAAAGCTATAGAAAATTTGTTGAAGCTATGTGCCATATATTTAAATATTAAAAATGTAATAGACTATTGGAAAAATGCAGATGTAATATTGACATTTAAGAAAGATGAAAAAAAACAATATAAAAAAAATTCTGATCTAAATAGTTTTCTGTCAGTTCTACATGGGATCTTTACTTAGATCATTTCAATTTATCAGCAGAGAATGTTCTATTTAATAAATCAAATATCTCAAGAATTAATAAAATCATAAAAAGTAGTTGCATTGAATTTATAGATTTACAAAAAAAAATATTCTATAGCCTTCATGATGATTATAGCTTTGATAAAAATCAAAATATTAATCTAAATTATGAAAAATATTCATCAAAAGGCAAAAACAATAATTAAACTAATAACACTAGGAATATTATTACAAAAAGGGCATAAGATAATGTGATTCCATATCTTTATAATTATTTAGCCATATTACAAGAAATATCTTGCAAATCAAAATAAAAAAACTAAGGAACTAAAAAAATGGAGATTAGACTTAAATTAAGTATATTTTTTATCAAGAAATTTTATTGTGAGTTCAAAGAATTACATTATAGCAGTAACAGAGTTATATTGTTAACAGAAACTATAAAAAAAGGTTACATAACCCAATGCCTATGGTCTGGGGGTAAAAAAAAACTTTTCAATCACAAATTGTCCATTACTACAAGGCTCCATATAACATTGTAGATGTATGTTGGAGCTAGTTTTTCATCTCTGTTTCTGATGGCCTGAAGTTTTGCAGAAATAATTTATTATGATCAATCAAGGTGGGGCCATAAATGAGAGTGCACCTAGTTGACAAATAGCCAAACAGCAGAAAGGTCATGACTCTTATGGATGGAAAGATTCTGTTAGATATGCTAGAAAACATTCTGGTGGGGAGAGGCACTCTAGTTTTGTATATGGATGTGATAAAATCTCTGTACCATTGGAGTAATATATAATGGCTAAGAATATGTATTACTGTGTCATCATCCCATTTACATAAAGAGCAGATCAGTTCCAAGCATGAGAACTCTCTATGATAGACCAGAAAATGACATGTGGGGAGAGAATTCATGTTTATTTTAATCAAGAGATTTAAAAATTTTCAGCTCTAGATGCCACCATTTAAACTTTTTTAATGATTGAATGATTGGGAAGGGTTAGTAGGGATGGGATTGGGGAGGTTCTTCATTAATTAGATGGTATGTATCCCAGTACTTAATTTTCTGTGTGCGTTATCCTGATTAGGTAGAGAGATAAATTTTGTAATATTTAGCAATAAGGATGACAACTAACTCCTCATGGGAAGAGGAGGAGGGGTATCAGTAGGACAGACAAGCATGATGCTTCCAGAAAATGGTGAGATAGGTTAAGGATATTGTTATGTGTACACTGAAAACAAAATGTTATAACAGAGCAACAATTGCCCATTGAGTTTTGTGTGCAAACCCAGAAATTTTGAGGACATGGCAGTAAAAAGAGAGGAGATGGTGTTCCCAGAGGATATCTTCCATACCAAGAATTTATTTAAATTAAAGGGTCAGTCCCAACTCAGAAGAAAAGGTATGCAGAATTTTGGAAAGCTTTGGGATTAGCTTTTGTGATAAGAGAAAAAACAGCCAGGTCATACATGTACATTATGTGGGGGATTGATCTATTAAAAGTGGACATAAATATCCCAGGAAGGAATTTGTTGGGGTAAAAAATGGTGAGATCCTGCCATTCAGGGAGATGGAAATGTCCCTGTTGTTAAAGAAATTTGCTAAAATATTGATTATCCCAGTTAGGATATCATATTTGGCAAGACAGTTGAAGAGGCAATGTGTTTTGACAGAGTCAAATGCATAGGCAATGTCCAACTGGTTGACTACTGGTTTAGATTTCCTCATGATTCTGGTGTAATTGACTACCATCTTCAATAATGCTATTGCATCAGTGGTTGAAAAACCCTTTTTGGCAAACTGGTACTGGGATATGAATGGAAGGACCTTATTCTGGATCTTATCCTTGATTATCAATTCAACCACCTTGATCATTAATGATGTCATAGAGATGGGCCTAAGATTGTCAAGGGGAGATGATAATGTCTTCTTGAAAAAAAGTACCATCCCTATAGGGTACAGGCTATCAATATCAAGTGCTTTGGTACATATGAGATCAATCATTCTATGTACAATTGAAACTGAACATTTTTCAAGGTGAAGTAAGATAAATCATGGAATGGCATGGAAACCTGGATGTGTTTTCTCTGGCATAGAGGATAGTTTAGTACTAATATCTTTTTCAGTTAGGCTGTGATTTATAGCTGTGAATTCCTTGAGGTTAATATGATTTGACTCATGAGAATATTTGGTTAATTTGGTTTTAAAAGAAAATTAAGAATTTGTATAATCATGTTGTTACCAGTGTAGAGGTTATTGTCAATTATGATGGAGGAGGGAGTATTTAATTGATACTTGTGACCAGAGCCCATCTAATGTAGCCCCTAGACCAGTTATAGGGCTGGCTTAGAAAAATTCTCAATTTTTTTGTTGAGATGTAGTCAGCAATGGCTTGTTGATTCATTTTGTATTGTTGCTTAAGATTAAGAATTAACTCTATTGAAGCAGAGACTGCAAGTATCTGTTTCAAGGTGTTGCTAATTAACTCCATCTTGTGGAGAAGGAAAGCAGAACCCTTATTCTTGGCTGTGTAAAAAGAAATTATTGTACTCAAAATATTGATGAATGTAAACCACTCCTCTTAAGGAAGTAAGGTAATTTTTCTGAATTTTTATATGTAACACTCAGATATGATTTCTTCTGGGGCAGTGATCTTAAGTAGAATGCAGGTAGATGACTTCAAAATGGCTGTGAAAACTGATAAATTGATAAAGTAATCTCTATTGCCAGGTGGTCTAAAAAGGAACACGTTGGAGGGAGGGATCAATGATGAAATGAAGATCTGGGAAATAGTAAGCCAGATCTATGAGGGTCACATATTGCTTAGTGTAATAGGAAAAAGCTTCGGTGGGAAAGAAGCCCTCTGCACACATAAGTGAGGTGTTTATGAGATGAATGTATCAATTGAAGTGACCGCATGTAGTATTGAAATCTCTAAACATTAATGTAGGACAGGGGTTGGATCTGAGTGATACATTTATTAGTTGGACTAATGAGTGAATTAATGATAAGCCTCTCTTGAAGTAAACAAAGATGATGTTCCACTTAAGGGACCAGTGAAATAATATTGCTATTAGAAGACATTGATTGATTAAGTTTATTTTATATGATATGAATGGTGAATATTTAGGAATGAGGATGGCAACACTTGCAGAGATGTTGGCCAAAGTTGGATGATGAAAGGACCTATATTGGCAATTTTAATTAATAATTGTGGTATTTGAGAGTGAGTGTAGCATTGTTTCTGCAAAATAGATGATATGAGGATTAAATTGTTTAATCCAATTTTAATTGATTCTATTCTTCCAATTGAGTTCAGGCCATGGACATTGAAGCTGGCAAATTTAAGATTCATGTGGCCTGGACTAGAGCAATTAAGTTGACCTTTGTCAGATTTAAGCAAAGAGTGCATGAGTGGTTAAGAAATTGAAGGTAATCTAAATTCACTACTCATTTCTTCTGCACTGACTTGGCTACAGTTTTGACATCCCTACATCCGCTTTGTGATTTGCACCACTAAAGTAAGCCTTCCCAATCAACTCCACTTTGGTGGTCTGCACTACTCAGATTGGGCTATTTCCTGGGTACCATCTCCTGGAACTATCTCCATACTACTGACTTCAGGTAGTGTATCAGGGTCTTTGATTATATCAGTTAACAAGTCAGCTTTTATTCTTTTTCCTGTTTTGGTTTTATTAAGTGATTCATGTTCTGATGAGCTCTTGCTGTAGTCACTGGACTTATTCCCCTGCTTATCACCCCAAGAATCCACATTTTCACTGTTAGCCCATTTGGATTTTCTTTTACTTTTTTCACTTTTGGAGGGATGGCTATCTGTAATTGTAGCATCTAACCTTGGGGATGAACTACTGCTTCTAGAGGAGTGGATAGAAGCAATAGTTACTGAATTGTTCTCAACATCAGCAGTGCCAGACGGTTTCAGCAGGTTGAGGTTGATTACATTGTTATGTTGTGACTCAGGTTATTTTCTAAAGTATCTATTTCAGGAAAAATTAAATGAGTATTACTAAGAATTGCAAGTGGTATGCAGTTGTGCAGCCTTGTACT
The DNA here is from genome assembly GCA_028023455.1 of Epiperipatus broadwayi. Classification (NCBI taxonomy): domain Eukaryota; kingdom Metazoa; phylum Onychophora; class Udeonychophora; order Euonychophora; family Peripatidae; genus Epiperipatus; species Epiperipatus broadwayi. The sequence continues at coordinate 147,291 of JAQFVV010012873.1, read as the reverse complement.
TTTAATATGACAGTAGTGGCAAATCTAGGTTGGGCAGGCTTTAACCAGGTAAGTCCTTAATTTACAATGGAAATACTGTGGCAGTATACCTCTAAAGAAGATAATAAGAGGGGTAGATTCTGCAAGGTGTATCATGGGGATAGTGTTTGGAGTGATTCTCTTGTTGAGTATGATAGTGAATTCTGCCATGTTAGTCAGGATTGGGGTTTCAGCCCTTCTTTCCACGAGGTACTGGAAGTATGAAACTGTCCATTTGGTCTTAGAAGCCCCTAAATATTAGCTTCTGTAAACTTCAGATAGCAGTTTTGGATTTGGCCATTGAGTATTGTTAGTCAATCCATATTGATTGTAAGAAGAACTTTGTCTCCAATAAAGACTTTTGAAAAATTTGTCTTTGGGATATATTGTGGAATTCAACAATCAGATATCTGCTGTTAGGATGATTTAGTAATTTGTATACACTATTTCACAGTTTCTTGTTTGAAAGTTTACAGCAGAATTCTTCCACAGGAAAATTGAAAAGCTCACAATTGAGATTTGTGACAGCAAGAATAGTTGAGAAAAGACCAATGCAATTGTGGGGGTATAGTTGCATTAAACCTGTTGACAAGATTATTTAACATCTGTTGGTCAAGACTTGCATTGAGTAACTTATTTTTGGCAGGGTTGGATTGGGAAGCCAATGGGTCTTCATCCTCAAACACATTGAAAATTTCATATTGATTCTGGTAATCCCTGTTAATGTAAGTATTCTGTCTGTTGGTATTTCTAAGTAAGGTTCCTGAGTATTAAATATTACTTGCTGGAACCAAATCGGACAGTCTTGTAAGATGGGGGTCTCCTCTTATATGCTATTCATGATTAGTAGTTTTATTATGGTTATTAATATTAGTTGTAATTCTCCTGTTGTTATCATTAGTGTTAAGTATATTTTCTTGTTAGTTTCTAATTCTGGGAAATCATCAATTGAAACAATCTACCCAGTGCATCAACTGTTGCCTGTAGGACTATTATAATTTACAATAGGGTTCAGAAATGGGGTGATATGTTATTCATATTAAGGTTTTCATTCATATGATTTGGTTTAATTTGAGATTTCTTCTGTTTAAGCGTAGAGACTAATAAATTATGAGTAATTTTATTAATACTGACTTGTGAAGAAGAGCTATCCTCTGTTACAACAATCCCTCCTGTACTTTGGTTTTCTGGAAATTTTTTTCTGAAATTTGGTATTGGGGTTCCCAGTGATTAGCATTTTCTTTATATCATGGCTTTCACTCCCAAAATGATTTTTACTGCTTCTATTTCTTGTTGAATTTTGCTGCAATGAGATTTATTGGAAGTACAAATGGCTGCTTGCTGTTGTTCAAGATGATCTATGGTAGAATTCAAATCCATGTAATATCCCTCTTCTTTTGTGAGAGAAGTCAACATCATTAATTTATAAGGAAGAGTAATAGTTAAGGAAGTTTTTTGTTATATTTTCCAAGTGGGAAAAAACCTTTATAGAGTAAATACTTTATTTATATTATCACTAGAAATGCAAGGTTATGTTCCTGCTTGTGTCCTCTAGTGAGATAAAAAAAATCAAGTATATTTTGCAGATTAAGTGATTGTTTTCACAAATAATATTTCAGAGCTTCCAAAAATGTTGCAAGAATTTATCACATGAAAGTAATAAAATAGTAGAATAATAAATGCTAAAAAAAATTAAAACAATGTTTAATGTCTTTTCAAAACAAAAAATAAAAACAAGATTGGAAATAAAAATATAACAGAAAATTCAGTTTGAATAAAATATGCTTTTGATAAAAATAGCTTAATATTAGATAAAAATATGCTACGTGTTTGGAAATCACATTTTTAATATCTGCTTTATAATGCTTGATTATTGGTATGAAAGTTGGATGCTTAATAAAAAAAGTAATTCCGGTTTTTCAAACAGCCATGTACAGAAACATATCCATAGAAAATAACAAAGAATAACCGAGACCAAAATACATGTGTCAAAAAATACACATATATCATTGACATCAGTAAAAGAGTTAAAATGCTGAATTGGAGCAGCACTAAATATATTGTTTAAAAATAAATGAAGTCTTAAATTTGATCTCAAGAATTAGAAAATGAACACAGAAGGATTCTTTAATTAAGATAATATATAGACAATTGGATTCTTAAATTTGATCTCAAGACTTAGAAAAAGCAGCAAAGATGAGTTCTTGAGTGACATGAAGAATAGGGTTCTTGAGTGAAATGAAGAATAGAAACTATAGAGAAGAAAAAATTACACATGTAGAGAAAATGATGGTAACAATGAGTATAGTAATTTATACACATTGTGATAGTAGTATGGAGGTGTAGGTCAATAACTAATTCATCTAGCCTATAAAGTTAATTAATTTTAGCAATACTCAAATATTTTACGCTAATATTTCACACATTATGCCAATAATTCTCAAATAAAATATATTTTTATTTTGCTGCTTAGTACACACAAACTTGCAAACAATTTATGCTATCAAACTCCTCCCAACTTCAACAGACTCATTAATAATACTAAGGATCAACTCCCCCAATATATATACGGAGCGTGACTTAAATAAATATGTAAAGCTAAAAAGTTTTTTTTTTTTTGAAAAGATAAAATAAATTAAAATGACATGTTTCAAAATAAAAGTCAAATAAATAAACATGAAACTCATGATGAAAACAATAATAAAAATAAACTCTTATCAAATGTAAAAATGTTAAATTAAGATTGAGGTGTGTGAGAGTATTTGGGCAAAGATATAAATTTCAGATCCGATTTTGGGTTGGATTAAGCCTTTTCATGTTTATTTATTTGACTTTTATTTTGAAACTAATTTATTTTATCTTTTCAAAAAAAAAAAACTTTTTAGTTTTACATATTTATTTAAGTCACACTCCACTGTTTTTTACAGACTTATGAGTTGGGTTTGCCACAACAGTAGAGTAAATATAATCAAGGGGTTACATTGACTATAATTTGATTTAACATTTTCAAATGAAGTTCTTTAAGAATTTATTTTTATCATTTTATTTTTATTTTATTAAGACTAATTTTAATCATTTTTCCATTCTTCAAAATTCATGGTAGTTATTAACTAGGTCAAGCCAGTGAATCCATCAGATTTTATTTTTAGTTTTTATCTGGTGGGTCTTTATTATTTTTCTTTTTGGCATATAGCCACTTGTCCTGGGGGATTGGGAATTGTTCCTGGGCCTTTCCTCAAATCTGCTTTGAAAAATGTCAGAATTGCTCCCGGTTCTACAAAAAATTCTCATTCTCTTGGGGCTATTAGAATAGCATCTCCTTTGGGCTCCACTCCCCAAATTTGTTCTATGTCTATATCTTATGGTGTTTATAGCTGGCTCTCTAAGTTGGGATTTGAATCATCTATCTTTTGCATCGAAAGTTGGTCTAGCGCTGTCGAAAGCACTCAACAATTCTGCCACTTGTTCTGCTGTTTTCCTCTAAGTTTCTATGAGCATTTGCTCAACATTGTGAGGAAAACTATGGCAGACTATCCTGACAATTTATTGTTTGGATAGTGGATTGGCTGTTAAGGAGCGTAATTTCACTACTTGCTTTCTGAAAAAGGAAACAAAAGGTTGACCAGGTCACCATTTATCTTGTGACACCTGGTGATGAATATTTTCCTGATAATCTTTTCTTCAATAACCAGCTAAGAGAACAATTTTATATTCGGCAAAAGTGATGGGTTTTTTATATAAAGAGTTCCATCAATATTGAAACCCCAATTGTAAGTGACTACACAATATTGCGATCATGGTCTCTTCATTTAGTTGATTCAAGATGAAATATCACTCCAAGCTATTTAAATGTTTCATAAGAGTTTCCCCTTGGTGGCCAGAAAATATCTGGATTTTTAAAAATTGTTTCACAATTGCTGAATTATTTAAAATATGCATGTTTTCACTCAGCTGGTCAGGCTTTTTTATTTCTGTCTGTGTGCTACATTTGCTACTATTCATTTGATTCACTTTTAAAGTTAAATTAGTAATTTCAATTTTTATATCCTCAATTACTTTACTGTTTTCTACCTTATTTTTCTCTATTATTTGACAAGCAGTCTCTATTTGATTCTCTATTTGTATTTTATTCTCTTTTATTTATTTCCTAATTTCTTTCACTTTGTCATTCCCTAACTCGAGTTGTTTTTTAATGCTTTCATCATTTCCCTATTTTATTTTCTAAGCCCTATGGCTAATTTTTTATTTTCTTCAGCCACTATTTGTTTTTTAAGCACACTGGTTATTAATGCTATAATTTCACTTTTTTCCTTGTTGGTAATATTCTCTACTTTATTAATCTTTGTTTATTTTGTTCCTCACTGGGAATATTTTCTATTTCTTTAACTTGAATCTCCATTTGTTCCTTGCTGGGAACATTTTCTATTTTTTTCTCTTGAGCCTCCATTTTGGCTTTATTTCTTGTCATCATTTAATATTCTCAACACTTTTTATATTATTATTTTTAATATTGTATTTTATTTCTTGTCATCATTTAATATTCTCAACACTTTTTATATTATTATTTTTAAAACTGTATTTTATTCACACCAATAATTTAACTAAATTATTTAATACTTTTATTTAATCACTTTAATCAATAATTAAACCTGAGTGTTCGGTCAACTTTCCCCACTACATTCCCCTTAATACCATTTGCATACTGATTTCTAACCTAATGCCAATGCCTACCTGCACTTATTTACTTATATCTACAAAGTATATATTTTTCATTTTCTTTTTTTTCCAATGTAAACTATAACATTTCACTAAACTAAATCCACTTATCTTTTTTTTATAACATAGAATTATCATTAGTGTGGTTTGTTCTCTTTCATCTCTCATAAATTTATTCACTTTATTATATTATTTCTTTATTTATTTATATGAGCCAATTTTTTTTTTTATATTACGCATTTTTCTCAAATTTGAATGAATGTTCAGGCTCTCACATTGGACAATATTTGTAATGGGAATTAACATACCAAATAAACTTTTCAAATTATTCTATGTCTAATTGCTATTATTTGTTTAATTATATTTTTAATTGCTATTATTTGTTGAATTATATTTTTAAAACATATCAATTTTGAATATGACTTTTAAAAGACTCGTTACTCAAGCAGAGGAGTAAATATGATTAATATTTACATATCAATTATACCCCTGGTTATATCAAGATTTAATAAAAATATTAAATCAACAGTCACCTTTCCAGACTAAGGTAACTTTCTCCGGCTGCATGAAATGTGAAACATCTCATGGGAATTAAATTTATAATTGGTTTAAAACCCATGGCACCATCCAATACTTAAACTGGAACCCATTAAATGTCATTAACATGTTTCAAGTGCGTGACCCATGTTCAGTTCTTAAACATGAGACCAGCTACACACTTGCTTAGATAAATGGAGAGTGTGATAGAGAGAGACATAAAGTGACATTAATAATTTACACAAATTTATTAAAGGATAATAATAAATGCCATTATATATATATATATATATATATATATATATATATATATATATATATATATATATATATATATATATATATATATATATAACACCTCAGTGATATTCAACATTTTAAACAAATATTCATGCTTATGAATGATATATAAAGTTCTATTCCAGATAAAAATTTAAAAGTTTTAATAATGATATCAATGAATATTTACCTAGGATAAATACAGGACAGTTTCTGGAGTATATATGTGGTTTAAACACCATCTCTGATTTCAATAAGTAGTTTACACAGTCTTTGGTTTCCATGAGTGGCTTGAATACATCATTCTGATTTCCATAAGTGGGTTATGCACAGGGGTTTTTTTGTACATGGGTGATCACCTTTTTTTCAGATCCATCCAGATTCCTGGTCAGCATATGTGTAACATAAATGAAGCTTCTTGATTACTTGCCCTGTGATGTGTCTGGTTCTCTTAATTTGGTGATGTAGGTTAAAACATCGGCAGACGGTGAATCAGAGTAGACTACTATGGCATTTGGCTAATGGCACACAGGAAATGAGCATAGAAAAGTGGCAGAATACCAGTGTTTGAGTCTGGCCACTCATTTCTTTCACAGCATGATAGTAGAAGAATAATCATCATGCTGGGCTATTAGCAACTTGTTGACTTTATTCACTGCTGCTGGTTAATCTTGGTTATATATTTTTAACCATCTTCTCTAATGTTTTCTGCATAGCCTGAATTCTCTGAATAATTTTAAGTCAGCATGACTAGAATAAGAATATCAATGTCTGAATTGATAATAATTGAAGACAATAGAGGTCAGTTTTTTATATACTCTGACCCCACCTTTGCTTGACTTTTAACCATGTTATAAATACATTTTATCTCTAATTTTTTTTAATTAAAATTTACATTCCTTCATTTTCTGGGGGTTTTTTTTCTATTTTAATTACAGAGATTACCCATATTGTTCAATAATTCAGTTTGGAATCTTAATCTCCAGAACCTGATTAGTTTAGTATGACTTATTTTAATTAATTATAAAATCTTTTTTTTTTTCAATTAAAAGTGCTTTTAACAAAGAATATTTTTGACAGAATTATAAAAATAAAAGTATATAAAAGAAAGATAAGTTATTATTAATAACTAACTTATTTCTAAATCTTTCTTTATATTTTAACTTCTATCCTTTTCCACTATTACTTCTTGATATTATTTTTCTATTTTAACATCTTAAATTTTATTATTTTTAAACAATAATAAGTACCTCATATAACTCGTATATACACACACTTATGCAACGTATGTATATACAAATCTTTACAATATATATAACAAGCATTAACAAACTACTATTGATAATTATCAAATGTTATCATTATCATTTGTCTACTTACTCTATTTGACTTCAATCAGAAAGTTTATCATCACGCATAACTATTGATATGTGTGCATATGTTTGTGTTAAAATAAAAGTTTATTAGGATGAAAAAGATAATGAAACTTCACTATTCTGGATATCTATCTAAATCTAAATGAATAGGTAATATATATATATATATACACACACACACACATTTAAAAGTTATCAAGTCATTTCTTGTATTGTAACGGTCAAATATGTACATTCGCGTAACAAAATCTAGAACTTTAGTAAATCATCCCAAGGCTGACCAGAATACAGTGGTGAAACCACAGGTCTGATATAGCCCTAGTTCCTTTACTATTGCTCAGAGATTTACCACTTTGCGGATGATACATATGAGGCCACAGCAGTATTCTCTTTCATCACATGCCGGCAATAGAACATCAGTAGAGCAAAAGACTGGGAGAAAGTTGACATTTTATCTAGTATAGCTATATAGATATCATGTGGCTAGGATATAATTATTAAACAATGAAATGGTTTTTAATAACTAATAATAAATAATTACTAAATGATGGAATGATTATGAGTCAGTGAGCAAAAGTGAGACATGAAACAAAGTTAAATTTAAAACAAATTTAATAAAGTTAAATTTGGAAATAATAATTAAAACAATAATTACAATAGCTAGATTCTTGGTCTCACACGCAGGTGATTAAGGGATATTTTACATTAAAGTTTGGATTCACACGCAAGTGATGGTTTTAGATATATAATTCTTTATGTCTGAGTTATACATAACTTGGTTTACATATATAGGTGGTAGATGAAATCACTCACAGGTGATATTAAATTTCTAGTTACACATTATTTGGTTTATTACATATATGTATATCACTCGTAGGTGATGATTTAATAGTTAGGCACTTCCGGTTTATATATAGCATTTTAATCACTCACAGGTGATTACAATTTCTAGGTTACAATTATTTAATTTACTTAGCTATATATATGAATCACTCACAGGTGATGAAATTATAATACATTTGAATTTACATTTTCATGAGCTTTAATATTATTTTTATAACTAAATGAATTTGCTCATGATTATCTATGCCTAGTTTATGCTATATCTTAGAATGTAGATTTGCCTTATAGTTAGTAGAAGTGATTATAACTATTTATAAAGATCATAACATTTTATTAAGCATGAATATTCAATGTATTCTCTATATAGCTAATATGCCTATCAAATTGGATTCGAATTCAGATCAAAGCTGAAAATAACAATTATAATGGCGGGATGAACTGATTATTGGCAGCCAGACTTCAGATACTAAGGCGTATAGAAAACATACAATTCTGAGTCTCTGCATCTCGTATATGTGCCTTATTCACAGGATTTTTACCAAGTAACGGTTCCCTTTTACCGAACTCATTGCTGTGAAATAAGAGACCTTTAGTCTGGATGATCGAGCAATTTATTTAAGTGGGAGTCTCATGCTCCAGGGGAATTTCATGCTCCATTCCTAAGGATGCAGAATGGGGAGGTGCAAACCCGTCCACCATCTGGAGAAGATAATTGCTCGAACTAAGAGTACTGGTGTAGCCCTAACACATATGCCCAGTAAGGAATACAGCAACAAGTAAATATGCCATAGCGTTTCTTAAGGACACATGCGCACCACTGACAACATTATCATATAATAAAAATTAAGATGGTAAACAATAGTTTCCTTTATGAAACTACCCTGTATCAGTTTATATGATAGTATTTATAATTATACTATTATAGAAAGCTTATGAATCCAAGTTATAAAGCTATCTATATAGGCATTTATTTCTCTAAGGAGGATTACAGCATATTAAGGGAAATTACAATATGGAATTATAGATTTATGCTGTATTTCATCACTTCAACTGAATATTGGTTAAATATTATATTTAAAGCAAATCTATCTTAGAATAACTGTAAGCTTGTAATTATATCTTAAGATATTTTATCCATTTTAAAACAGAGCTTTAGTTTGTGTGTCAGTATATGCAAAATTACATATATATGCATGAGAATACATATTTACTTCTCACCAATGATTTAATTATGAATAAAACTCGGTTTTGAATACATATAGCATAAACAATAACATAACTGAAAATAATAAGATTTGGCATAGATTTAATTAAAAGAAATGTAAAATTGAAAATAAGATTTCACGTATGTGAAATCTGAAATTTGGCTTTGTTTTAAAATGAAACTTATACGACATTAGCTGAAATTTGATTGATTCACTTTCGATAATTTTAAGTTTATAAGATTAATGATGGTAAATATTATCATTAACTTAAGATATACAAAATAACTTAGAACTTTAATGGTTATTTTAAAATAGATCATTTTGCATTATATGTGACAAAAATTATATTAAAACATTTAAAATATAGATTTTAGAAAGTTAAAACTAAATAACTTTTAATTACTTCAAATAGGATGAATACATAACTAAATCAATCATAAATAAATTCAGCAAGTAAACCAATATATAAAGAAATCAACTCAGGTAAGAAATCATAAAGCAGTTAATAAATCAGGTATTAAAATAATAACTGACAAATCAATCAATCAGTTTGTAAATGAATTTGTAAATCAGTTTATAAATCAGGCAAGATTTTAGGATTAAAACAAAATAAAAATTACATTTAAGAAATAAGTTTAGTTTACATTATTATTATTATGGCCATAGATTTAGATATAGCTAGCATTTTAGAATTAGTTGATTTTAGTTGAAAAGCTTTAGAATTGAAGAAGTTTATTACCATTTTCTTCTTTTCTGCTGGCAAATTATTTCTTCATCATGGAACTTCTTTAGGTGGTGGTGGCTGTTACTCCATCTCTTCCCGCATCAGGCAGCTTCTCATCGAAGTTGAGAAGGCAAGAATTTTAGCCCTCTACCCCCAACATCATCATCATCAATGCTTTTTTAAAAACTTTGTTAAAATATAATCATGAAGTGTTTCAAAGATGGCTGCAGCAGCTTTTATATCAGCTTCCCCCCCCCTCTCCTTCATTACACTATTTTTAGATTCGTTTTCTTAGCTTACTCGCTGTTTCTAAAATTTAGTAGGATCCCGCTGTGATTATTTTTTACTTAGGTCAATTTAACCTCAGTGACTAGCGGTAATTTATGCAATCTTTTTAATTTAAATCTAATTTTAACCTTAAATTGAAATTGGGTCAGTTTTATAGCAAGAAGGATTAACTTTTCTGGTGTCATCCTTACTAAAAAAACAAATCTAAAATTATGAAAAAACATTTTATTATATATGTAACTCGACCGTTTAATTTAGCGATATATGCAGAATTATATAATTTCAAATATTATTAATTTAATAAATATTTTAAAATAAACAAATTTTAATATTTTAAATTCTGTTAACATTATTCTTCTAGCATATATGTAGTCTTAAGTTACACATACAACTCTTTTTTCATTTAATTATTATTAGAAATATATATGTGCGTATCTATAGAAATATATACATATAGATGCAATTTTCATACTATATTTTAATATATATGCACACATACATGATTAACATTATTTAAGTTTAAATTTAACCAGGTTTTTATGATAATATTAGCATGATATACGAGGATTTGGTGGTAGTTATATAGATATAAAAATACTACTATAGAATATAGTAGGTGAAACAGTTGGATTGTAAAAGCTGATCATTTCAGTATCAGTATTCAAAAGACAATCAAAACATATACTCTACATTAATAAATAATATTTGAGTAGTGTAATTTTCATTACATCACTCTCACACAAAATAAGGACAGATTTCTATCTACTTGTAACACCTTGTTGAGAAGTGCAATTATAAAAATATGACCAAAGATGTGAAAAAGATGTATGATCCCAAGAAGCCCATTTCATAATAAACCATCACTCATCAGTTGGTCCAGACCACAATCTCTTATGCATATCTTTATTTATGTTTAGTATATATATATAGATAGCAAATTACTACAGTTTAATTGATAAGTATCAAACTTACTGCCCTCAGAACTTTGATACAAACCACTTTTTTTTCATGTGTCAAAGCATCGGCTGGGAAGCGAACCTGCAAACCTGGGACAACTGCTTGTAAGGCAGACAGCTGCACTGACCACTTGACCACCAATGCTTGACTACAAACCACTTTGTAGGAAAATATTATTAATTTTTATTAGTCATTCATTAGACTAGAGATTATCAATTTAATCAATAATATTTCTGTAGTATAAGTTTCACTACACTACTCTCATGCAAGATAGGGACTGGTTTCTATTCACTTTTAACACCTTGTGTAGGAATTCAATCATAAACATATGATCAAAGTCATATGATTAGACCACACTACAATATGTTAAAAGTGGATAGAAACCATTCACTACCTTGCAGGAAAGTTACACTACAGAAGAATTATTCAATAATTGAATAATCTCTAGTCTAATAAATGATTAATAAAAATTGTCAGTATACTTTCATCAAGTGATTTGTATCAAAATTATGAGAGTTAGTAAGTTTGACACTTATCAATTAAACTATAGTAATTCCATATATATATATATATATATATATATATATATATAATTATATATATATATATATATATATATATATACTGAACAATGATAAATATATGTGTAAGAGAATGTGGCCTGAGTCAACTGATGAGTGCTGATTCAGCATAAAATTTTATCTTGGGAATTATATATTTTTTACATGTCTTTGATTATATCTTTATAATTACACCTGCTCCATAAGGTGTCAAAACCAAATAGAAACCAGTCTCTAACTTGTGTGAGAGTAATGTAGTGAAAATTACACTACAGAAATATTATTCATTAAAATGGATAATCTCTAGTCTAATGAATGACTAATAAAAATTATTATTCTCCTTTCTCTACAAGTTTCAAGTATAATTCTTATTATATAATAGAGTTACATACATGTTACTTTCAATATCTCAAAAGATCTACGTTAGTTTTATCGGCAATTGTCAGTATCTCCTTTGTAGTTTTAATTCACCAATTATTTTCTAAATCTTCTTATCAGTTATTACAGTTGTAGCTTTAGATCTCTATATTTATTAAAAAGCTTCACATTCAATTTATTATTCTACAAAGCAAAAAAATATTACATGCTTTCGTTTAATGAAGTCACCTATAATAGAATCAGTGTCAGAGAACCGGTCATAATTTTTTTAAAGAATCCAAAATAAATTTATTTGTATTTATAATACACTCCTTAAAAGAAATCAATGCATTTATAATACAACATGCTGAAAGTCTAAATTAGCAATTTATTTTTCCATATGTCATAGCATCGGCCGGGAGGCAAACCCACAACGAGATCTCTCGGCTAAGTGTTTAATACCTCATGTTTAACAAATAAACACCATTTTTGTTAATATGCTTGGAATACGAATTTAATTTTAAACTTTGCTTGATTAATATTCTGTAATTTAATACTAACGCCATTAACAGAACGTACTATTCTATATCCCAGGAAATGGAATACTTGAACTTTGCATAGATTTGCATAACATTAGACAATCAGTTACTTCACAAAGAGCTACGATTATGAGAGCCATGACTCTCGAAAGAGCTCAACTTATGGTTTAATAAGATATTAAATATTAGCTTGGTGTTTATGCGTTTATAGCGCTAGTATTAAATTACAGAATAATATGTTTGGAGTAAATTCTATTTTTAATGCAACTATTCATTTAAATCTTGGAAAGTACAAATCTATTATTTTTCTAATAATTTCCAGTTGTAAGTAGGAATGTTTTTTTTCTTTCTATTTCTTAACTATAATATAGTCTATTAGATAACACTGCTATTGTTTTGGGGTTTTTTTATATGTCAAAGCATCAGCCGCGAAGCGAACCTGCAGCAAACGTCTGCAAGCAACTGCTTGCTTGCAAGGCAGCTGCGCTGACCTTTTGGCTACCAACGCTTGACAACACTGCTATTGTTTTGAAGTGTTTTTCAATAAAAAATCCAAATTATTTTACAGCATTTTTTCTGTTTAAATAAAATACTTATACTAATCAATACTTATGTTGTGCAAAATTTAATAATAGCAAATAACTTGAGTTTACAGATCAAAAACTCTTATTTTCAATAAGTTGTTTCCATCAACATATACATTAAAACTTCGGGGGAAAAAATTGTATTTTAATAATAATGTCATAATAAAAGCTTTCGTTACTTTAGAAGCTAACTTTAAAACACATTCGTTAAAATGCGTAAAGCAAGCTTGGATATCTTTAGCTTTTCGTTTAAATATTTAGAAATTTCTAAATCCAGCAGTGAATTTAAAACTATGAAATTTCCTTGAACTAGATAAACTTCTTTTGCAAAAAAACATATTCATCTGCACAATCAAATAATCATCTTTCATCTGCAAAAAAAAGTTACAATGAGCATATATTTCAAGTCTCGTCATTATTTTAGCTGTATGCATTCTAAACACATTGTAGACTGTAGTCATATTTTAAAAAATAAAATACTTATTTTTATTATCACCACAATTTTTTATTATTACTATATTTTTATGCTTAAGTCAGTATTGTCAAGCATTATAAAATAGTCCGATTTGTTATACATTTTCCTCACATTTTTTATATATTTCCCCAATAGTTGTGAAAGAGATCTTTAAATAGCAGACTAAAGTTTCTGGGAGAAACATTTTGCCCCAAATCCAATTTCAAGTAGCAAATTTATCAATTGTATCATTTCATACAAAAATATATTTAAGAATTATCGAACTTTACATACTCAAATTTACTTAAACACATACACAAACGAATTTCATATACAAGTACTTTCTTTGATGACAGAAATTAAAGATTTAAAATATTGTGATGCAAACGCATAATTATATCACATTTGGCAAAAAGATAATCTATATAACTGAGCTCTATATATCAGCTTACTTCACTGGAATGGTAAAGCAAAAGTAGGAAAAAAAAGAAAAAAAATAGTCATAAAGAGCAAACATTGTTTGTACTGAAGTTATTCATATCTTACAATGTTGTAGAAGATATCTTAATTTTAATACTGTTCATTAATTATCTGCAGTCATCTTTAATTGTAAGATATTCTGTTATATTCAATTATGAGTCTTATCTTTAGACAAAAATGCTGAGCTTTGCTATATAATATTTCCTAATCCAGTGTAAATAACCAGACGGTAATTTTCTCATAACTTATCCTTAACAATTGGGGACATCACACTAAAGTATCCCAGCCAATCATCTCATGTAGTAGAAATGTTTTACAGAATAAACACTATTTATCAGCCACCTATGAATTTATTTCTAATTTTTCAATAAAACACTGAAAGTCCTTGTTTTATAAATATTAAATTAAAGATCACTTGGATTGGAAAAACTAAAAACAATTAAATTTCAAGGGCTGAATGGCTTTTTTAGTATAATGGTATAAAATATTAGTTTTATACTTCACCTTTGAGTAGTAATTAATTTTGCATAAATCACCCCAAAACTTCAATTATTGTAGGCTATGAATATGGAGACATAAGTTCTCTGAAAGCGCTTAGCCATATAACTTTTAATAATACTTTGCAAGCTTCACTTTTTTGTATAAAGTGCAGGTAAATATAATGGTATAGTTAATAATGTATAAATTACCATGAAATTAACTGATTAGTTATTTAATTTGATTAGAAGTAATTAATGCATATATATATACAAACCTGAGTCTCATTTTATGCGGTAGATAGGTTCCTCAGAAAACGCACACAAAAGAAATCACACAAAAATAGACTTAACTTACCTTGAAAAATGGGGGAAAGGTTCTGTAATTTTCAGAAATCACATAAAAGCAAAGCAATAAGGAAAAATTACTTTAAAATTCACATTTAAAAAATAAAATAAAGTATGACTAATAAAAAATTTCAAATATTTGAAAAAAATTAATACAAGACAAACTTTTTTTATTAACTGCAGTATTTAATTTTACATTTTTTCATACATACTTTATTAATTACTGCTATTTGACAATATGTGTTTGTTTGTTAACTGGTAAGAAATCAGATTCGTAATGTGATGTACAACTAGCGCCACTTTTAGTCTTGTGCTGTGTTAATGGTTTTCTATTTCTATATTTAAAAAATGAGATCGCAATCAAAACAAAAAGATTATAGATTATCATTAGAAAGATTATTTTCAGTTTACAAAATCAGTAAAATCTTATTTATTTTAAAAATCTAAAAAATTATTTATTTCTGTTATATCTAACAAAATACATTTTAAAGGTTTAAAATTTTTGAATATTTTTATTGCAAAGTTTTTATATGTAAGTATAAATCTATTATTATTATTTACTCATTAGTATAAGTAGGTTATTTACATAGAAGCTAAGATTCTAAATACAGCTTCAGGCCATATTCACGTTAGCTGCTAATATAAAGTTATATTTTTGGGAAAAAAAAGAATTTCAAGTCAAAATAAGTTATTAGTAATTTAAATTTCTTGATATCTAATAAATATAGTGAAATGTGAAAGATATTAAGAAGAAACATGAATCACATAACTTCAAAATTGCATTAAAATAATCAGCATAAAATGAGACCCAGGTGTATATTTATTTATTTATATATACTTTAAATAATCAAATTTCAATGTTAAAATTTGTCTATAATGTTACCTTATATATATATAAAATTAAAAATAATCAATTTAAAACAAAATTGAAATAGAGAACTCACTATAAATCAAAAATTATTTAATAGAAATAATTTTAAAATTATTTAATATACTTCGTATATTCAAGAAAATTTTAACAAATGTGGAAACATGGTTAAAGATCTAGCACAATTAGACAAAAGTGGGCATTGTTAAATTATTGAAAACTTTAGAGTGATAATTTTTTAAAAAAGCATTATTATTATTGGTTTGTTTGTTTTTTTAGATCATTTATAAATATATATTATAAGAAGAAGAAAAAAAAGAATTGTAATAAGTTTAATCATTTTTATGTACATGTACATATTTTACTAATTATATTTAATGTATGTATTTTAATAATTATATTTATTGTAATGTAAATAATGTCCATTGGGGAGAGTTGCTGTAGGGTAATTGATCATGTTGGAGTAATACAAGAGTAAGGCTAGTATTTAAAGGAAAGGATAAGGATCATAAAAAGTTAAGCAATCACAGACTGATAGTGTGTCAGTGTTATATAATGTTTTTGTATATAGAGTGGCTAGAAGGATCACAAAATGGATGGGAGAAAATAATATAGAGGGAGAAATGCAGGGAGATTTTTGATCAGATAGTCCTATAGGAAATAGTTTATTTGTAGTTACACAGCTTATAGTGAAGCAGTTGGATCTAAGTTCAATCCGAGCTTCATGAGATCCCACCTTTAACCTAGTTCAAACCTTGTCACTAACAGTGAATATTTTCATATGTAAAGAGACTGTGAATGGTACATATATATTTGTAGATAATTAAATATATATTTATTATAAAGTTTTATTACATTGGAATGTCTTATTTCATAATTTACCATTTTGTTCAAATTTATATGATTAAAAGTTACATTCTTTCGATAAGCTTTCGATAAGACAATAGGGAATCTTTTATTAATTAGTTAAAATGATACATTAAAACTTTAAGGATGGTGCTAAATTAAATCATTTGTTCAGATTTTACAAATTCATTTTCTAAATAGAAAATGAATTCAAAGTTAATGGATTTAAAAGTTTTATCGGAGGAATGGATCAAAAATTAATTAGAGAAAATTTTGGTTTGTAATAATGTAAAAGCTTTAGTCTTAAGGCATCAAAATCAGAATGGGTGGGAAACCATAGGAAAGAATATAAATAACCCGGAAAAGTTTTTATAATGAAGCCATTACTATTAAATTAAGAGGAGTTGCCACCAGAAACTACATCCTTTTTAATTTTGATTTTTAATAGTATTTTCAGCATGGTACATGGCTAACTTCAGGGATCTGATTGCTGGACCCCAAAGTTCTCCACAAATCTTCAAAATGTTGCTGCTAAACAGAATTTTTCAATACCAATCATAAGCTGCTGACATACAGAAGGAAACTAATCCATAAATGAAATTCGCATGAATGAAGTGTGTGCCTACGTTGTTTCCTAAACCCAACCAGACTCTGTCATTATAAATCAATGAGCAAGCCATGGAAGGACTGGTAACCCTTTTTACTTTATAAACCACAATCTTCTGGCCTATTCATGAACTCTATCTCAGATCATAATTTAAGTTACCTACTGTCTAAAATTTCTCTATTCACTTTATAAGGTGTTAAATTTTGTTATAGTAATTCTCTATTCTATTATCTCTAGTCTTAAAGTTAATATCTTGTTAACTTTCTTTCTCCTACTATGGTGGTTCATTTTAACTAATTTTAATTATACTTATTTGAATGATTATTAATATCATTTAATTGAGATAATATGCCAATAATACTTTCAACTCGATAATAATTTCTTTTATTTAAACTCACCCTAAGAAAATAGTATTGCATTAAATTTTATAGCTTAATTATTGCCCATTAGAACTAAATTAATACTCTATTAATTATCGAGTTGAAAGATTTATTTAACATTTGATATGATTTTACCAATGGCTGAGAAGTATTATTAGCTCAGTTTATAATTTATGCTCCTGGCTATTTTATTTAAGTTATACAAAATTATCTATTCATATTGATCACATTTATTAATGTTTTACAAAAGGTTAATAAAAAAAATTAAAAAAATATATTCTGATTTAAATCTCATATTTTATAATTATGTTCAGGAAGGGCATGATATAAAGGGTATTATTATTATGATTATATAATTGCATTTAAGTACATTTGCTTCAAGTAAGTTTGATTTTAATCTGATATGATCAGGTTATTCCATCAAGCATCTATTATATAATTTGGGCTTTATTAATCAAATATGATGATCATTATATCATCACCATCCAGAATGTTGCTAATGTGAACCATTCTTTTGCTTCTTGGGTTTGTCATTTCAGTGATATTATTGATATTTTAAATATAAAGGAAGAAATCATTTCCTCCCTTGCTCATTGCTGTATTGGAACACCAAAGGTTCATGGCTGTGTCCCAACCTGGTTTTCCCCATGTTCCATTGATCATTTGTAGAGCAGAAAAGACTTATTAAATACAAGCCACCCTTCTACTTCTTGAATCACTGACAAACCATTTTATTTCATATTCATTTTTCTGCTCATAATGCATTCATATCATTTTATTTCTTAGTTCAAATAAAGTACTGCTCTTTAGCTTTATAAATCATAATGAATTGATTTCATTAAAATCAAACAATTTTATATTTACCGATAATTTAAATAATTTTCATTGTTAAGTATTGAAGTTATATCTTATATTGTACCGGTCAAAATAGTATGCTCGCTTAACAAAATTCAAATCCTAAGCAAAAGTACCTCGAATCCGATCATGCTCAAAATACACAGGTCTGGAGCAATCCTGAATTCTAACCTATTTGCCCATTCTTTGAATCTCTGACCCAACGAACAACCTTTTTGATGACACAGTAAAATTATTTTAAATCCATGCCCAGAAGCAAAGCGGTAGAGCATAAGATCAGACTGATGATGATGATCGAGGTCAGAGTAGCCCCAGTCATTACAGTTATTATAGTTATTTATTAATGCTAAGTTATTAGTCAAAGAAAATAATTCTAAATACTCATTAGAAAATATTCAAAACAAACCAGGATTCACATGAAATTATATATTTAATAAACTATTGAAAACACATATATATGTTACAAAATGTTTCATGCTTGTGATGACATTGTCTATTTACAAAACTTGAGATTTGTTTTTATAAATCGCATTTACAATAATTATTTAAGCAATTATTTAACGAATATCATTTTATGGATTGTGTTATAGCTTGTGCGGAGTTAATAAACCAATTTAATAATATTTTACTAAATGGACGTTGTGGATGCCGAAAAGTGAATATAAAAGGTCGTGACATGTTTAGTAATAAATGATTTATTTGATAAACAGGCAAAATATTCAATTATAATCATTTATCTATCTTATGAAAACCCTTTAGTGTACTTTTATTGGCATTGTTTGGAAAAAACGTCTTTTATAAATAAGAAACTAACCATGCACTACATTAACGAGAATACGTGATATAATAATTAATAAAAATTTGTTTATGTCTATGGGAATCGATTAAGATTGTCAAGGAAAGCAGTCTCAAAATAAACACAATAATTAATTGACGTGTAGCGCATTTCAAGAATGAATCATTATTTTTCCACCATCTAATAAAAGGTCAAGCAGGCATAAATCTATTAATTAAAACACTAATAATGCTGGCATACTATTAGAGGAATTCGAATCTTATGGTACTTTGGATTCTTCATCATTTTAAGACATTTTATACTAAAAAAGGGGTGATACGTTCACCCTTTTTGACAATACGGTATCGATGGAGAGGTTTGGTTTGAGGCCCAGACAGCTATATGGAACTTCTGCAGCACAATCAAAACCCTATAAACCTCGCGTTCCACAGGAAGGAGCATCCCTGATTACGAATGATTTTGAGAACTAACCCAATATAGAAATCGAAATGTAGAAGTACCATAAAAGAAAGGAAAGGTCGGCCAGCAGCGTTATACATGCACAGGAAACAATATACTTTCTTTATTCGAAAGCCTGTAAATGGTTTGACTTCTGAGCAATAATATACTTAAATAAAGAATGATTCTGAAAATAACTCTATAACTACGATGTCAAATTAACAAAATTTTTATATTTAATTTTGATTCCCATATACGTATTAACTGATGGAATTAGCCTTACGGGCAACAATAAGAAAAGGTGAAATAATTATATTAACATTCACGATTCTTTAATTCAATTAACAAAGTAAAATAGGCACCCACAATAAAATGTTTTAGGAAAAAAAAACGTGAATAACAGAAGTAAATATAAAACCAACCTAGCGAGCGATTTCAATTTTAAATAAATGAAACTTTATCAATAGATTTTAAATGAAGCTCCCGCTTCTTTCCAAATTAAACAATTACCCCCCCCCCTTTTTTTAAAACTTGCTAGTTTGGTTGTTGGCATATTAAAGAAAATCAATTATAGATATATATATTAAACAAAACAAATTAAATATTAATGGAACCGCACAAAGTTATATAACACAAATTAAACATGAAAGATAAGTTAAAATTGCTACAGAGAGAGAGAGAGAGAGAGAGTTTAAGAGAATTAATAAAAACTCATTCATTTATAAAATACGATGGTTGGATTACATATCACAAAAGGATTACTTATTAAGGCAGCTCTACACCAGGTGAGGTCACCTACAAACAGCAGGCAATCAGCTTGGCAATTATACAGCCATCCTGCATGGGCCAGTCAAACGGAAGGAAACTTGATGGCATTAGGATAGACAGTTTTCTGAGAAAAAGAGAGAAAGGTACTTCTTTTCTACTCACAGTTCATAGCACTGAACCTCAGTTGACTTCTTAAAATTTTTTAAGGTCCTAAAACACTTCAAAACTAAACTGACTGAAAAAACAACCAATCTCAACTGACTCTTATTTCATGGTCTAAAAGGTTACATTTTTTTCCCGCCAAGAACACAATCTCGTTGCCCACAGCTATTTCTGTAAACTCTTAAAAAAGACATTTAATTAGTAAAATATTTTTAAAACAGATAATGCTCGAAATACCATTTGATCGATTTTTAAAGATTTGAAAACAAACTAACAAAAGAATTTTAAGATTTATAATTTTAATTAACGAAAAATCTGATTATCGATAAGAATAATTTCGGTATTTTGAGCCTTCCCCATTTTACGTTGTTTCTACATCCCAACGCTTGAAATACACACATATATAAAAAGATTTACAATTGTATAAAGACAACATTTAATTTTTCAGCAATAAATATTAATAAAACGATTGCTCCATTCATATATATATATATATATATGCATCATGCACACTACTGTTTTACTTTACTAAACATAATTAAATTTTTACTAATTTCTCTAATCATTATGCATAGTGTGTGGGTGAATGGCATTTATTTACAATGAGGTCTGAATTGCATGCCCCACAGGAGGTTAGTGTACATGGTGAAGCATGAAGCTCGATGATGATTAGACATTGACTGCTTCACTCTTCCCCACTTATAGTAATCAAAAAAAATCAATAAAAAAATTACCTTGGTTGGAGTCTAATATAATGTTGGTGAGAAAAACAACCTTAATAAATGAGCATGAAAACTTTGCTCCTTGTTATCTTTCATTCCTTTTTATATTTTTATTGCAACTTGTTATTTTTTTTTATTAATGGAAATATTTGGTATGAGGATCGGGTAGTGTGTATGGTTTCAATTGTCATGCATTATAGATGCCATTAAACCCATGTGCTCCTTCCAATAGAAAAGCATTTTCATGACATCTCCGAATAATGTATGGTCCACTGTACATGGGAAAAAAAATTTTAAATTCCTTTTTTATTACACTGCTAGTCTTGGGGGATCTCAACCATACTTTATCCCCTTCCTGAAATTGGTGACATTGCATTCGTTCCCTCTTTATGCGATTTTTGGCTGCCTGGGCCAACCATCTACTAGCAGCTTCTTGGTCACGAATAAGGTCAATAACTATTTCACCTAGTTGCACCAGGTTTGGAAATAAGTTGCGACATGGCTTCCCATAATGAAGGCATTTGGGCATAAAACAGGTAGACTCATTTATCGTCTCATTTATACAGTTAACTATTTCTGGGGTTTTATTTACCCAATCCCGGTGGTTGGTTGATATGTAGGTGCTAAAGAGATGATTGATTTCTCTCATGACTCTTTCGCATGGGTTAGATTGGGGATTCTTAATCGATGTCAACCGATGAGTGAGTTGTTGCTTCAAGAGCCAGTTTTTCCATTCCTTAGAGGTGAAGGCTGAACCATGATCTGATAGAATAGAATTAGGTTTTCCCACCTCAGGGAATTGTTTATCTTGGAGGGTCCGAATTGTATTCCTTGAGTCTGCAGACCGGACAGGATATGCTCACACATATTTGGAAAAAACATCGTAGGTCATGAGTAAATATTGGAAATTTCTAAATTTGGGCAATGGGCCATAGTGGTCGATTGCAATTAACTCATTGGGCCTTGATGCAGTTATGGGTTTCATAGTTCCAGTGTAAGACTTGTTCGGAAACTTAGTCCGGGCACATGTTGCATATTTCCATAACACTGTGAGGATCTGGGTGTACATACCTGGCCAGTAAAATTGGCGTTTCAAGGCTTCCTCAGTTTTCCGTGGCCCATAATGTCCCAAGGTTTTGTGGACATGTTCAACCAGTTGCATCCTAACCTTATTTGGCATCATGATTTTCCATGGGTTCTCCATGTGTTTTGTTTTACATTGCAGGATCCCATCTTTTAAGCGGAAATGGGAGAATCGCTGTGCATTTCTTTTGTTTGTACACATTAGGTGATTGGTTCCCAGGTTGGAAATAATATTAGCATATTGGTCATCTTGCCAATATCATAGATTTGTCAAATCGGTTTTCAGAGGGGTCTTTGTGGTCATGGCCATGATTCTTAGGGCCTAGTCATTCAGCTGGGGATTTTGGATATTGGCAGGTACAGGATGCCAGCTTAGGATATCTGCCACAATGTTTTCATGTCCTGGGAAATAAGCCACTTTGTATTGGAACTGTTGGAGGGCCAGGCTCCACCAGAGTAATCGATCATTTGTAAGGAAACTCTTATTCAAGAATTCCAAACATTTGTGATCAGTTACTATGACCATGTCAGACCCCAGGAGAAATTGCCGAAATTTCTGGCAGGCCCAAACGATCACTACGGTTTCTTGTTCTGTGGTGGTATAGTGTACTTCAGCTCCCTTTAAGGAGCAGCTACAAAAATAGAGCACCTGATTCTTTCCTTCTTCATTAATTTGGAATAACACAGCCACCAGTCCCTGCTTGCTACTATCAGTCTGGACTAAAAGGTCCTTATAAAATCAGGGTGAATCAACATTACAGCTTGAAGGAAATTTTTTTTATGTTCTCAAAATCCTTGTCATGTGCTTCAGTCCATTCCCATTTATGATCTTTCTTTAGTAACTCTATCAGCTTTCCTGTCTCATGAGCGAAATTTGGGTAAAACCGGTTATAGAAGTTACAAAGCCCCAGGAAAAATCGGACTTGTTTCTGAGTTTTTGGTTTGGGGAAGTGCTCGATGGCTTCTACTTTCTCGGGGTGGACTTTGACCCCATATTCAGAACAACATGCCCAAGGAATGTAATTTCTTTTACCACAAAATGTTTTCTTGGGCATATTCATGGAAAAATCGTTCAAGGCATTTCAAATGTTCAGTGATGTTTTTCGAGGCAATTACTATATCATCCACATAGCAGACCATATTTTTCTGTATCTCTTTGGATAGGACTTGTTTTAAACATTGCATTAGTCCTGCCCCACTATTAATGAGCCCAAAGGGGACTCGCTTAAACACATGGGTATGTCCTCCATACCGAAATGCGGTATACTTTCGATCACGAGGGTCTAGGGCCATCTGCCAATAACTGGTGGTAAGATCTAAGGTAGAAAAGATTGTCTTCCCTGCCAACTGGACAAATACTTCCTGGATTGGTGGTGGGATGTCTCTCTCAGGGATGGTCATGCTATTTAATTTGCATGCGTCCAAACATAGCTGCAAATCTCCAATTTTTTTTCAACACAACCAGCAGATTGTTATAGGGAGATGGGCTCTGCTCAATAATATCCCACTCAATCATCTGTTGAATCTGCTTTTCCACCTCATCCCGGTATTGGAATGGGATGGGATATGTTTTGGATTGGGTGTACGCTTCCTCCTTCACTCGAATTCTATGAGTATACCCCTTTATTTTTCCAGGAGTCTGGGAGAACACCTGCGCATAATTTTCTAATATGCTTTTGTAATAGCTGAGTCACGGACCTTTTTTTTAATCAATGCTGAATCAACAGGCTGGATCAAGCAGCTTTGCTTCTCAGGTATGACTTGGTGGGTCACTTTGAAAGGTGTTGGTTCATTGTTGAACAGGGATTTTCTTCCAGAATAATTAATAATTCCATGATTTTGGGTTAGAAATTCAAAACCCAACACCACATCATAGAACAGTCCAGATACAATCAAGAAAGTATGGCCCATCAATCTCTCATTAATCTTCACCTCTAGCCAGATTTGAGTGATCTCGCTCATGATTCTTTTTCCATTAGCCAAGGTCATTTGGATGGGATGCGTTGGCAACTGCATGATCTCCCATTCTCTCTCTATACTTTTAATCCATGCCTTTGATATGATCGATACTTGGCTTCCTGAATTCACTAGTGCTAATGCTTTGGTGGATTCTATCATCACTTCAATACTAAAACACAAGCTTGTGGTCGTAACAGTCTCCATGCTTTTTTTTTCCCATATTATGTTAGTCATCTGGCTACCATCCAGTTTAAACTGATTCCATTGTCTCTTTAAATATTCTGGGCATTCCTGTATGTCCCCCTTCCCTTGTTCTGGGTTCAATGTTGGGGTTTCATCTTTTTCTGGATTCCTGAATCCATAGTCTATTGAAACCAAAAACTCAGCCATTTCATTTATCTTGTTGATCCGGCTTATGATCATCATTTCTTGCACCTTCATTGGCATGTTCTGTCATATGGTATGGATAATATGTGATTCTGACCATGCGATATCTGGTAGAAATCAGAGTCTTGTGGCTTGCTTTAAAAAGAATTGCGCATACGTTTCTTGATGATTAGTTGGGAATTTTTCATTGGTTATAGTGCGTAAAATATACTCCTGTTTTTCTTCACTCCAAAAAATCTTGCATAGTGCCCGGCAGTATTCTTCGAGATCTGTTGGTTTGTGTGTCAATGATTGCCACCAATCTTTAGCAGTTGCCTCCAAATGCTGGCTAGCTATGGCCATTTGTTCCCTATTGCTCAGTGCATAGAGTGAAAACATCGCCTTCAGACTTTCCATATGTTCCTGTGGACTCTTCTGTGATTCACCACGGAAGATCTGGATCTACATAAATTGTGCAGTGATGGGTTGTTCCTGATGCCTCATTTTATTTACTAGAATTCCTTTCTACAATTTTTTTTTTTTTTTTAATTCTATAAGCATGAAATTTTGGTTGCTATAAATTCTGACTTCTTTTTAATATTATTTCTTCATTAATTATGCACCTCTCTCCCTTCTCTCTTCAACTGTCTTCATTTTGCCATTTTTTGTTGCTGATGACTGCTGCTGATAACAAGAAAAAAAATATTTGATCATAACATGTCTGTGTATGATCTATTGGAATTAAACTGCCTTACTGCTTGACTTTTGGTTGTTTTTCTGCACCTATAATAGACTCTTACAAAAAAAAATGATTAGTTCTTTGTTTCTACAATATAATGTTCTGCTCGTGACAATTATACATAGAAAAACAGTGGAAATATAATTTAACTCTCTCTCAACCCCCAACATCCTGGTTTGAACTCATTTTGACATGTAGTTTATCATACTACTGTTGGCACATTTATATGGCACCAGCCAACAGGATATAACAAAAAACAATTCCAAATACACCTGGGCTACTCAACTAGTAAATATAAATAAGTATTTGTTACACATTATAACTCTATTACATCCATAATGTGCAGGAAATGAATGAAACATGAAGTGCACCTTGTTACAATTTCAAGGTTTATAACTTATGGCTGAAGTACATGGGTTTTATTTGTAAAACATTTTCATTTTCATGTATCTAATATAAAAAACACATTTTATATGGTTATAAAACCAGATATAGAAAAAAAATCACTTATGGTTGTAACACATGGGTATCAAAATTTTTTTTTCATTTTTAAAAACAATATTTTTTTTTTTTACATTTGTAGCTATTAACATAGAAAACAATATTTTTCTATAGTTGCAAAACCAGATTTAAAAAAAATCACTTATATTTATGGTTGCAACGCATGGAAATTGGTTTTTATCTAAAATTTTCACATTTTATGTATATAAAATCAGAAAACAAACTCGGGTAGGAAGAAAATATACATATCTATCATCAATAATATTTTACAACCTTTTTTTTTAAAACATACATATAAACAGAATTCAGTACTCAGGGTATGTGGGTGTTTATATCAAAGCCACACTTGGGCAGCCAAGCCCAGAAAAATAATCCACTGCACTGGTCAAAATAGTATGCTCTCTTAACAAAATTCAAATCCTAAGCAAAAGTACCTCGAATCCAATCATGCTCGAGATACACAGGTCTGGAGCAATCCTGAATTCTAACCTATTTGCCCATTCTTCGAATCTCGGACCCAAAGAACAACCATTTTGATGACACAGTAAAATTATTTTAAATTGTGCCCAGAAGCAAAGCAGTAAAGCATAAGATCAGACTGATGATGATGATCGAGGTCGGAGTAGCCCCAGTCATTACAGTTATTATAGTTATTTATTGATGCTAAGTTATTAGTCAAAGAAAATAATTCTAAATATTCATTAGAAAATAATTCAAAACAAACCAGGATTCACATGAAATTATATATTTAACCCTTAAACCGCTAATTATATTATTGGTTGTATGAGGTAAAAATCAAATCTTTTAATTGGCCAACTCACAAACTGAAGACAAAGCCTATTGTTAAAACATATTCGCCTATAATATTAAATTCAACTCAGATACGTTTATAAAAAGTATATTACTAATTTTTCAGGTTATGAAGAGAACGAAAGTTCTTTCAAAAATAAATTGCTATTTATTTATTCTAAAATATTCAATTTCGGCAACATAAAAGCTGTAACATAAACAAAAAGGTCGTGATGAAATGATTTTTACGTTATAGAAAAATAAATATTTCTTTTTGCTAAATCTTAAATATTTTTACTAAAATCTTCAATATTTTTCGAAAATAATTTTGTTTTTTTAGTATTCTCTCTGAAAATCATTTGTAATTACTCAATATATACTTAATATTCTTTAAAATTATATTCAAAATGAAAATCTCAGCGTTTTTCTTTATTTTCTTTGATCAGGCGGTTTCTTTGTTCTTTCCAGCCAATCAGAATGTCTTTTTCGGCTGACAGCTCGCTAACAACCAATCACAACCGATGTTCTTTCTTTGTTTAGGTTTAAATGCGTTTTTTTTTATTTTTTACTTGTAAAATAATTCGGAAGAGGGCACCATCTTACAGAACTTTTAAAAACCTAATCAATACCTGTCAAACGAATATTTTAGCATAAGAATTGGCAGAGTTAGAGTGACGTCAGATGTCGACGAGGAGCCTTGTAAGAGGCGGGAAAAGGGTTAATAAACTATTGAAAACGCATATATATGTTACAAAATGTTTCACACTTGTGATGACATTGTCTATTTACAAAACTTGGGATTTGGTTTTTATCAATCGCATTTACAATAATTATTTAAGCAATTATTTAACGAATATCATTTTATGGATTGTGTTATAGCTTGTGCGGAGTTAATATACCAATTTAATAATATTTTACTAAATGGACATTGTGGATGCTGAAAAATGAATATAAAAGGTCGTGATATGTTTAGTAATAAATGATTTATTTGATAAACAGGCAAAATATCCAATTATAATCATTTATCTATCTTATGAAAACCCTTTAGTGTACTTTTATTGGCATTGTTTGGAAGAAATGTCTTTTATAAATAAGAAACTAACCATGCACTACATTAACGAGAATACGTGATATAATAATTAATAAAAATTTGTTCACGTCTATGGGAATCAATTAAGATTGTCAAGGAAAGCAGTCTCAAAATAAACACAATAATTAATTGACGTGTAGCGTATTTCAAGAATGAATCATTATTTTTCCACTACCTAATAAAAGGTCAAGCAGGCATAAACCTATTAATTAAAACACTAATAATGCTGGCATACTATTAGAGGAATACAAATCTTATGGTACTTTGGATTCTTCATCATTTTAAGACATTTTATACTGAAAAAGGGATGATACATTCACCCTTTTTGACAATACGGTATCGATGGAGAGGTTTGGTTTGAGGCCCAGACAGCTATATGGAACTTCTGCAGCACAATCAAAACCCTATAAACCTCGTGTTCCACAGGAAAGAGCGTCCCTGATTACGAACAATTTTGAGAACTAACCCAATATAGAAATCGAAATGTGGAAGTACCATAAAAGAAAGGAAAGGTCGGCCAGCAGCGTTATGCATACACAGGAAACTTAATATACTTTCTTTATTCGAAAGCCTGTAAATGGTTTGACTTCTGAGCAATAATAAACTTAAATAAAGAATCATTCTGAAAATAACTCTTTAACTATGATGTCAAATTAACAAAATTTTTATATTTAATTTCGATTCCCATATACATATTAACTGATGGAATTAGCCTTACAGGCGACAATAAGAAAAGGTGAAATAATTATATTAACGTTCACGATTCTTTAATTCAATTAACAAAGTAAAATAGGCACCCACAATAAAATATTTTAGGAAAAAAAACGTGAATAACAGAAGTAAATATAAAACCAACCTAGCGAGCGATTTCAATTTTAAATAAACGAAACTTTATCAATAGATTTTAAATGAAGCTCCCGCTTCTTTCCAAATTAAACAATTATCCCCCCCCCCTTTTTTTAAAACTTGCTAGTTTGGTTGTTGGCATATTAAAGAAAATCAATTATAGATATATATATTAAACAAAACAAATTAAATATTAATGGAACCGCACAAAGTTATATAACACAAATTAAACGTGAAAGGTAAGTTAAAATTGCTACAGAGAGAGAGAGAGTTTAAGAGAATTAATAAAAACTCATAAATGAATATATGGATGAAAATACGATGGTTGGATTACATATCACAAAAGGATTACTTATTAAGGCAGCTCTACACCAGGTGAGGTCACCTACGAACAGCAGGCAATCAGCTTGGCAATTATACAGCCATCCTGCATGGGCCAGTCAAACGGAAGGAAACTTGATGGCATTAGGATAGACAGTTTTCTGAGAAAAAGAGAGAAAGGTACTTCTTTTCTACTCACAGTTCATAGCACCGGACCTCAGTTGACATCTTAAAATTTTTTAAGGTCCTAAAACACTTCGAAACTAAACTGACTGAAAAAACAACCAAACTCAACTGACTCTTATTTCATGGTCTAAAAGGTTACATTTTTTTCCCGCCAAGAACGCAATCTCAGTTGCCCACAGCTATTTCTGTAATCTCTTAAAAAAGACATTTAATTAGTAAAATATTTTTAAAACAGATAAGGCTCGAAATACCATTTGATCGATTTTTAAAGATTTGAAAACAAACTAACAAAAGAATTTTAAGATTTATAATTTTAATTAACGAAAAATCTGATTATCGATAAGGATAATTTCGGTATTTTGAGCCTTCCCCATTTTACATTGTTTCTACATTCCAACGCTTGAAATACACACATATATAAAAAGATTTACAATTGTATAAAGGCAACATTTAATTTTTCAGCAATAAATATTAATAAAATGATTGCTCGTTCATATATATGTATATATATGCATCATGCACACTACTGTTTTACTTTACTAAACATAATTAAATTTTTACTAATTTCTCTAATCATTATGCATAGGGTGTAGGTGAATGGCATATATTTACAATGAGGTCTGAATTGCATGCCCCACAGGAGGTTAGTGTACATGGTGAACCATGAAGCTCGATGATGATTAGACATCAACTGCTTCAATATATTTATCATGCTGTTCATGAATTGATTTATGGTTGTGTGGAAAATAAATCTCACTTCCTTCTTACATAAAATTAGGATCATATTTTCTTTTCCAGATAAATACCAAATAATGAATAATATATGTAATTCGTTTGGCACAAACATCATAGGTATAGTTATTTACACTTGTCTATTTTATCGAGGCATAGACAAATATATTTCTTAAATACTTACATATTAATTATTGGCATATGAATACAACATCCATTATTTATTGCACATTGTAATTCACGCTCCAAAGACTAGAGATAATTTATAATACTCATCATAAATATTTGAACAAGTATTTGCTTATTAAATATTTTATATACATACTTCATTTGATTGTTTATTATTTATTGATTAGTTTTAAATATTCATGCTAACTGTTTGTATTGGCAACCCAAATATAGATATGTGAATTTATCCATAGTCATTTTATCATACATTATGTAACAGTCAGAAACGTGTGATTCGTTAACATAGTGCAGAATTCAACCACTACACAGAATATCAGCACTATCTAGGTAGCGAAGCCACCCATAGTACTGAGTTCGAACATAGTTTATCGGTTCCACAATACAATCTACGAAACAACGCATCTGATGCCACGTTAGTAAACATTTCTTTAGGCACGATGATCAGGGAGATGCAAGCGAATCAAGAATTTTATTTCAAGTTAGCCAATCAGAACATTAATCTTAAACATTTATCTTTACAGAATCGAGGAAATATAATCTGGAATGGGTATCGAATAAATAAATAAAGAAGTAATGGCAGACATATAGTTTGACATTATTTATTGAAACATTTTAATAATAAATCATTTACTAATAATATTTGGTAATATTTAAAATTGAGTTACAGAATTTTCCGATACTGTTATATATTATAGAAATACATTTATTTATTTAGAAACATTTATACGAAATCATTTTACCAATAATACTTTATATTTAAGATCTCAACAGTGGTATTTCCCGATACTGTTATGTTTACAAAGAGAAATACATTTATTTGATGATGTAATCTAGCTACCTAAAATTCTTGAGCAAGTATTTCTAAGGCATGCCTTTAGGGATTTATACTTTCGCAATACAATAGTCTAAAGTAAGATTTATAATAGTTGCGGCAGGCATATATTTATTTAATTAAAGATATTTACTAATAACTAAGAGGCAAACATTTATTTGAGAGTGAATATGTCACTAATGTAGGGACAGAGTTATACATAGAATAGTAAAATTAATAAAAGAAACACGTGGTACATCTAGAAAGGCAATAGGAAGTGGCAGTATATTGAAACTGCAAAGCCGTGAATGAGTTTAGAAAAATGGGCTGGCATTTGCCATAGGCCCAGAGAGGTAAGGTATCACATAAGCATAACCAGGGGCAAGTGGTTCATGCCATGATTGCCTGTTGGCTGCATGACGGTCATCAAGCCCTATGGGAGCATTTATTATGTCTGCTTATGTAGGATGACTGGGGTTAATTTCAACTTTATAAAATCCGGAATATTCAAGGCTTGTAGTGGGTCATTGCGTCTCTAAAATGTAACACCTGTATAATGTACAGAAGATTCTGTTAAGATATAAATATATTTTATAACTCGGCCCTACATTATCAACATTTAATAAAGAACATTTGTGACTCTCAAAGAAATGCAATTTTATGGAATTATTAATCAATTTAATAAAATATAAACAATATGTAACTGGATGATTATTATAACTAATACGTCAGCCATTTACTAAGCAGTAGACCCCTGCATTACAATAAATGAAGCATTGAATGCGTGTTGATTTATATGAAAATATTAAGTTATTTATGAAAATAAATATTAATGAAAATTTGACATGCATCTACTGTTTCAAGCGATCATAGATTTATACTTAGAAAATTATGAGCATGCGATAATTATATAATAAAATGTAGATTTTAGAAATACGTACCCAAGAAAGATAGAGTTAGGCAGGCTAGATTCTTAAAGAAATTTACATAATATTAATTATTAAATTTATAGTTTTACAAATGAGAATTTACAGTTTATAGTTTATAAGTTATAAAAAGATGAATGAGCTATAGCGGAATATTAGTAGAGTACTCTAGAGCTTGGGTATTACAGGTACCTGTTTTATGAGAAGTTTTCCAATTCAGTGGTCAGCAGCAAATTGTTCATGATTCTAGCATTAACAGTTCTTTCCAGTATTTAGGTGATTTAGTTACTTGAATAGCAGCAGCAGCTTTCTAATTGTTCAGAGCAGCATATCTTCTTTGGTTGATTTTATGGAGGGCATGGGTGTAGGTTCTCAGCAGACAATCAATCATCTCCGGGGAGAATAGTCTTGGCGCTTTCTACTCATGCATACTGTAGCATGTAAAACAATATATATATATATTTGAAGACTCTCAACTGCTCGAGAGCAAAGCTAAAGTTCAACTGAAATTTTCTAGCAAGTCTAAAATGGCCTCCTTTCTTAGATCTTATCTTTTACATTTTTGTTATAGTTTATTTTTGGATTCCACTTAATCTGTCCTGAGGATAATCAATGCCTTTTTGTTAAGTTTAATTATAGATAAAGCTGCCTTTCTATTGTTTACATTTACATTTTACATTTACATTTTATAATTACATTTTGGGGAATTTTTCTTTAATTAATCTATTATCTCTCACCGACCTTTGCTTTTAAAATTTCAAATACAAAAGAGAACATATGATTATTTTTACTTTTAATTAAATATTACAATCTATTTCTAAAATTACTAAATGAAATTTAAACAAATCAATAAATAATGGATTTTACAATTCAAAATAAATAGTTAAAATTATATATTTTTATATAACTAAAAGAAGAAATCTAAATTATATTATTTATCTTTATTTATTGCCTTAAATTTGATATCGAAATGTGTGCATGTTTATGGTGAATTCTACATATATCTATACATTTTTAATATTGCTACACACACAATTTGATACCAAAAAGTTTAAATTTGGGTAGGATAGAGCAGTGAGTGAGAGACGATAGAAAAAGGTGAAACTTAAGATTCGAATATGAATCTTACTGTTTCAATTAGTTAGAGTCAGATAAATGGTCTCAGTAATTATGACATCCATTGAGCTAGTTCATGGTGCATAGTCTAATGTGTCATCAATATGTATTATCCATTAGGTTTTGATCTGAGCTTGTAAATTGGGTTCAAATTCAGTTTGGTCTTTGATATAATTCTTTGGTTTGACTGGGTTTGAAGTCTGGTTTCATGGGTTCAGGTCATATTGGATGGAGAATATATTTGACCAGTACAATAGATATGAATAAAAATATAGGTAGACAATTATATATGGTTTTTATAGATATAGAGAATGCATATGATAGAGTAAATAAAAATAGATTATGGATAAGTTTAGTAAATTTGGGAATGGATGGAGCTTTAATGGATATTATTAAGAGATTATATGAAAATAATTAGTATCAATTAGTGAATATAGAATCAGTTAAAGTTAAAAATGGGATGGGACTAAGACAAGGATGCTCTATGTCACCTATTTTGGTTTTTGTTGTACTTGAGAGAAATGGAGAGAGAGAGCAATAGAAAGACTAGGAAGAGGGTCGAGATACTAAGGGAGTATATACATGATCGAGTCTTTTATTTGTGGATGATGTTTTCTTGTACACAGAAAGAAGGAAAGGCAAAGAAGTTATGCTGAGGATATGCACAAGGGTGGGTAAAAAAATGAGGATTAAATTTAGTGAAAAAAAAATCAAAAGTAATGATGATAAATACTAAAGAAAGAGAAGACAAAGAATTTGTATTTGGGGGTATATAGTTAAGTGTAGTGAGTAGGTATAACTATTTGGAAATCGTCTTAAGTAATCAGGGAAATTCGTTGGTTGAATAGGAGAAAAAATTGATAAATGAAGCAAAGAAATGAAAGGGATTAATAAATTAACAGTGTTTTCATATAATAAGTATGATATAGCTGTATGGAAGGGGTGGCAATAGCAGATTAACATATGGTAATTATGCATTATATGTGAATAATGGGGTATTAGATAACTTAGAAAAAGTACAAAGAAAAGTAGGAAGACATGCATTAGATGCACTTGTGTGGATGGAAAAGAAGGCAATTCAAAGAAAAATGGGATGGTCAAGTTTTTATATGAGAGATTCAGAAAGCAAAATGAAAATGTTTGGTAGATTGCAGTTTCTGTATAATAAGAAAATAGCCCAAATAGTTTTTAATTGGGTTATGAGAAAAGGGCAAACAACAGGATGGGTGAAAAAGGTAGTATGGGATGCAGGTGATTTAGATGAAAAATTTATTTCAGTATACTCATACAAAATGTGGGATGATTGTGTTAGGAGAATTGTTGAGTGTTATAGCGGTAAGGAATGGGATAGAAGAATAGATGCATTAATAAAGAATAGGGAATTGGCAAGATGGAGAACTAGTATGGAGAGTAAAAAAGAGTTTAAATGTATATATAGAAGTAAACAGAAGATTAGGTGTGAGTTAATTTATGATAATAGTAAGGAAGGTAGTTACTGTTTAAGGCTCAAATAGGATCTTTAGCAACAAAAGAATGTACACATAAATGGGAAAATATGGGTGATTTAATCTGCAAGTTGTATAAGGAAAGTGTAGAAAATATTAGGCATTTATTAATTGGATGTAAATACCTGAAAGCAGAAAGGATACAAAAAATGAAGTTGTGGAAGAATAAACATAAACAAAGTGATTATGCAAAAAGTGGGGTTATTGGTTTTTATGCTGGGTTTGGGAAAGGATGTGTGGGATTTAGATATAAAGGATATGGAGTTGACAAAGATTATGTTGTGGAAATGAGATGGAGCAGGATTGAGAAAAATATGGGAAAACTTGGGGAAGGGAATGGAAAGAGAAGGTAAAGTGGCTAACCGGTTTCGTTGGGCATAGTGGTTGAGAGATTCCTCACTCCATATAAGGAGAAGTCACAGTGCAATACATCACATTATATGTGATTGTGTAAAAAGAAACATCTTGAAAAGATTCCATTTAAGGAATGAAAGCCAGATTGATGTTTTTTAATTTTTTTTCCTTTATAGTGAGTTGTCTATTTCAATTTTGTTTTAAATTGATTATTTTTAATTATTTACATATACATACACTTATATTTATTTATTGTTGTAATTTGTAATCTTATGCTAACATGAGTCACAGTTAAAAGAGGTACTCTTTCGACTGCATCATAGAGCTATCAGTGCATGATTTGTTTTAGCTTTTTGCAACTAATCTTAATTGTCTGCAGATTTTTAATCAGTGTTATAAACAGAATCTTCATTTATTTAAACGTTTGCTATCTATCAATACTTGATTTTCTAGAAGTCTCAATAACTAAACGAGAATTACAAAATGTTTGTTATATTTCGTATTTTTATGACAATATGAGTAACAATTAAAATAGGTATCCTTTTGACTATATCATAGTGCTATCAGTGTACTATTTTTTTCAGCATTGGGCAGTGTTGCAATAAAATTGTGGCTGCAAATTTTTAAACTAGTATTAAAACAGAATCCTCATTTATCAAAATATTTACCATCTATAATAAGGTCCTTAAAACATTAAATTATAATATATAAATTATTTAATAAATAGGAATCTCCGTTCTTTTACCGTCTATGTAATTAGTTAAAAATAATATTTTTATATATATAAAGCATCTGTGGATTTGTTAATACTTAGTTTAGCTTAATGCTAACTTATATAACTAATAATTAATATATATATAGTTGGTACCATTTTTATTATATACATACTCAACGCCCATAATTAAATGCGCATACAATGGGAGTATAAAATTTGAAGAATGTTAACTTATGAGAATTGGCTACAGATATACAATGAAATATATACTATTATATAAAAGAAATCTAAAAGCTTATATAATTATAGTAATAGTCTTATACATGGATAAACGAATAAGTAAATGTGAAAACAATAATTAATATTTGAAATAAAAATATAATAAGGTAGTACTAATTAATTAGTTTTAGCATACGTTTTTTAAAAAAAAAAATAGGGTTGGATTTAAAAGGTAACATAAAATTGATTTAAAAAAAAAAAAAAAAACTTACTTGTCATAAAATATTTTACATCCAAAGTCATATCCATATTTTCAATATACAAGCAAGATTTCCAGACTTCTACCTTTATCCCGTTATCTTCTGAATCGTCAATTTTTACCACCTTGTTAAATCCCATTAAAAGTGTATAACTAGAAAAATAATGTTGCTCTTCCGGCGTTATTTGGTTAGCAATGGCTTGTTCATCATACCATGTAAAATTTTCAATAGAGCAAACTTTTATTCCTGATTGTTCACCTACATCGCATATATAAATATATGTTATCAGTCAAAAAAGATTTAAAAGTTCTTTATAGTCAATATTATCTGATTCTTTTATTTTTGGTTTATTAGATACTTATATAAATATATTATCTTAATATCATATAATCAATTTTTTTCATATTTTTTTATAAAAATATTCTAGTACGCGCGCATATATATATATTGTATAATAGGCCACATCTGTGTCAAGTTGTGGGTATATTTTTTAATTAAAGAAAAAAAAAGAAGAATGTGTTCGTGAGAAGATCAATTATGCATTTATACTAATTTACTGTCCTATTGTAACGGAAACTTAAATCACTGATGATGGTGATAGTGCCTTGGCTGATTACTCACATATGTAAATGCCTTACTTCGCAGAAAAACTCTTCTGGCATATAACCAAATTATTTTTTAAATGAACATAAAAATCATTAGTTTAGCAAAGATTAAATGAAATTTCCATTTCACTAATTAAATCTAATTAGAACGGATATTGATTATGATCATCAAATCTTTTGTTCCTTATGTTACGGCTTATATAAGGATTTCTGCTTTCATATCCTGATCATCACCCATCTAATTATCTCTCAAAGAGTCACAATCTATGTTCTTTCGTAAGTATTTATTGTTTTTATAATTGGGTTTGAACTGCTATCTCTAGTTTGGAGCATCACTTTCTTCTCAGAAAGAACACCTATGAATATAATACTATCTGGCAGTACCATCATCGTGTTTTCTTATAACAATATGACCTTTCCCTTAGGGCATCACGTTTCAGAATCTATGGAGGCCTGTTAAGCACACTTTTGAGATGAGACTGATAAGAGAAGAACAGTGCAGACAATTAAATAATTTAAACAAAAAATAATAATTCAATTCAGATCATTTCGATTGATATACTAAAATTATCTATAAACATTATTACCTTTATAAATAACTTAACAAACTAATAAACATAGAAAAATAATAATATTACAAAAATTAAATTGAGCTGAAGTACAGTACTACTAAGGATTAAATATAAACGCATGCTTATAAATATATATCGATTTCCATTTCTCTATTTCAATTTTTATATCAAAATTATAGTCATAAAAATACTTTAGAAAAATTTTGTAGATAGTTGAAGCCTTATTTCTATGTATATAAATTTAAAGAGATATTACCATGTTTTTTTTTTTAATAATTTAGTGAGTTTACTAGACAGATCGATCAATCTATGTCATATAAAATGAATTCATATTAGGTAGTTGATTCAAGTTAGAATCTTTCTAATATTGATATGTGGGCTATATTACTGCAGGCATATTATTCTTCTATGGACAAGTAAACTATAATTTTACTTCTTTCCATATCTGGACTTATTATAGATGTTTTGCAAAGTTACTAAGGCTACATTGTTCAGATTTTAGTAGGCATGTATTGGTTAATTTAACACATTATTTCTATTATTTTTAATGCAGAATTTTGTCATTATAACTGCATCTAAATCAGTACTAAAAAGTACTTTAAAAACAGTATTCTTATGCAATAAATAATGCTCACAAAGCTAGAACTGACATATTTCCATATTTCTTATGGTGTACTTTTTAATTTTAGAAGTTACATGATGCTGATTATTACTCTTTGACCCTGCACAGATGCTATTGTTTTTCTTTTCTTTTCTTCTTCTTCTTATAAAGCCTTGCAATCTTGTTTTTCGGTGTCTACTAATCCTTTTTTTTTTCCTTATTTTATTATTTACTTTTCAGTAATTACTATTAACTACTGCTTGTTTTTCTTTACTTTTTTTAATTACCTCATATAAGTACCTTCAATTACTTGTTCATTGATTAAATTTACTGTAATTAAATTGTTGAATAGATTTACACAATATATGTTAAGTACAAAATTCGTTTCCAACTTTTGGAACTAGTTTAAATTATTTATATTTTACCTTGAACTTTTTTTATACATCAGAATTCTTCTTCATCTAATCTGCACTACCCTCTCTTAGATCAATATTTAATGACATAAGTAACTTCTTAACTTGTGACAGTTTTAATATACATAAGGTTTTATAAATCTTTAACACTCAAAATTATTTTTATGAATAAAATATGGCAATAACTTCTTAACTTATGCCAGTTTTAATACACATAAGGTTTTACAAATCTTTAACTTTCAGAATCATTTTTATGCATAAAATATTGCAATAAATTTATCTTATCTTATTTAAACTGTATAATTATTTCATTATAAGTCATCAATCAAGATAATCAAATTTTCTTTCTTTACTTTTACTTTGTTATATTTTAAAATTCCTTGATTTAAACTTATAAGATTCATTGCTATTGTGTGTAATATATGATGATGCTAGAGCTATTCAAACTCATATCATTATAAAACCCACTGTTAAAATGATGAGACAATAAAATTTGTGATATATATTTCATTTCTCATTACTGAAATTTTATTACTTGATCATTAACAACATTATAAATTGTTCTTTCTTTTGAGGTGAGTACCTATCTATGACATCTGGTGCTGAGTATCATTTAATAACATTCCCTTCATATATTCCATTATAAACATAGGCAAAACTCTCCATACAGTAGTTGCCTGTGTTTACAACAATTATGTGCTAGTATAGAAATGGTGATCATGTAATGTTTAGTGGTTTAACACCAATCCTGCCTAATAGGATAGTGGTGGCTATGGTTGTTTAAGAGCCAAAGACACCAAAATGTTGGGTGCTGAATTGAGTTCAGACCCATATGACTATATAAGCTATTGAGCTTAGATTGAAAATATTATTGTGTTTTCAATTTCATTCTCATGGTTTTGTAGTAAAGTAGAATTAAAAGGTAGCTGCTGGAGGGTTGCATTAGATCTTAAGATCTAGGTGCAGTGCTCTCAGATCCAAGGCCCCTCACTGATGATGGCCACAAGCCAGAAACTAGTCTGGGGATATTGGATGAGTAGGCATTAGATAGGGATTTTATGCACAAGCCTTCTGACATCCATTGATTACTCTGTTTGGCACAGGGTGGCACTACTGTATGGAGAGTTTTGCCTATGTTTACAACAATTAGGTGCTAGTATAGAGATGGTGATCATGTGATATTCCATTATATATATATATATATATATTGTTATTTCTGATATTACTGTATCATTTCTAGCCCACTGATCAATCAAATGTACAAACATGCTATTATACATTCTCACTAGTAATCTGACACATATTAGAATTGAGAATCAGTGTTACAATACTTGCATGTTTTAATTAATTTAACTTGAAAACTTAAATAACTCAAACAATTGGATTAACACTATCCATTAATTTTCTGCCATAGGTGTAGCTCCAGTTAAAAGTTTAATACCAGGAATGTTTGACTAATATACAGATAGCCCCATGAAATTTCAATTTAAGTACTATCCAATAGAAAGATGGTCATTCCTTTATACTTATGAACAAATATGGGTAGAGTGGTACAAAAAACATGCACATACAACTACTCAATTCCAACAACATGTACCTGAAAACACATCATGACATCTGTACGCATCTCACAGAGATCATCAAGTTTGACATAGCAACTAACTATTCAAGTTATTTAGTTAACATTTTTCTAGAGATGTTTTTTGCATACAATATTTTTTTAATATTCGTAGTGGTAAAATAAAAGCATTTTAGCACACCTCATCATTCACAATATACACTGAAATTTATTTCTTTTAGACACTACTATTTTATTTAAATTTTAAACAGTCTTCCTTTGATGTCTGTCAGATACTTTTATTATTTTAAATAAAAAATATATTTTATAATTACTTTATTTATTTAGCCTTTAGCTGAAATTATAGTTTTCTTTAAAATATTTTTTCTACTTAATTTATTTTATTACTTTTGCCTTTTTTAGCAAGATAATATTGTTTCAGTCTTCCACTACATGATTTTTAAATTAGTTTATTTATTATCTTCAGTTTTAACATATATTTGATTTTCCAAAGATGTATTTTGTTTCTATAAAGTCATATACTGCCAATTTATGAAATATATAGCTGGAGGAATCAAAACATTAACATATATTTTTAACAAGTATTTAATAAAGTTAATTACTAACGAATATCAATTTTGAAATACATAAACAAGACTTTTTTCATAAAACTGAGCAGATATTTTTATTTTATATATTTTGGTAGAGAAATTTTCTTATGACCTTATGGCTTACTTAATTATTATTTGTATTAGAGGAACAAGACCTCAGGTTTTATATTATGTTAAGCCAATATATTATGGTATATGTGGTATAAATTTAGAGAAACTGGTATTTTACTTAGGATGATGATGATGAGTTCTAGCCACAATAATGTTGTTGAAAAATATAATGGTATTTTATATGTTAAGTAGAAGATACATATAGCAACAATATTTTACATAAAAGCAACATGAAGGGTATATATTTTCTGGATAATTAAAGATATTTTCTACTTTAAAAAAAATAAAATTAGATATGACAAAGCAAATGTTTTGTAGAATATTTGAAAGCTATATTCATTCTGTGTAATTTATTAGAGATTTTATAATTACTGATATTAATTTGAAATAATTATGAAATATTTCTGCTTAAGTTTATAATTGAAAAATATTAACAAACCAACATAGATTATTGATGTTAAGCAAACATGCATAATGTCAATAATTGGAATATTGTTTTGCAAATATTTTAGGTTCATTTTATATTCCCATAAGAATTTTAATAATGGGATGTAGATTTATTCATCATTCATACAAATACTTTTCAATATATTTATTTATCTATTCATTGATTTTTTTTTGCAAAAGAGTATAAAAGTTCAATTCTAAGGAAGAGAATATGTAACAAATTTTGAAATAAGTAAAACGAGAGTGTAGGAAGTTGTACATCTCAGTTACTTATTCTATTATTGCTTATTTACTTATCTATTTAATTATTAATGTCATTTGTACATTTTATTTATGTATTTTATAATAAAAAATTACATTGTTGTTATTATCTTCCATGATAAGCCTGTTTCATTTTTGTTTAGTCACTTATTTGGAATTTGGTGCATAATTAATGCATGTAGATATTACACTGGGTTTATAAGATAATTTCATTATGAATTATTTTTTAATTATATTATCACATGACTATTAAAATTTGCCTCTTGATCTATAGCTCCAGTATGTTAACTATAGGGCTGATGCAATAAGGGTAAGAAGAAGTAGCATGAGTATGCCCTGGGTAAGTATTCTGATTTGTGTGATGCTCATAAATTAGAAATAGTCACAAATTGGGATTAATAATGATCAATTTTTAATAAATTTATTCATATATTACATAATTTAGCTTTCATTGGAGATTCCGATAAAACAAACTTCTACTGTTGCATTATGTGTGTGTGTGTGTGTGTGTGTGTGTGTGTGTGTGTGTGTGTGTGTGTGTGTGTGTGTGTGTGTGTGTGTGTGTGTGTGTGTGTGTGAAATTTAATATATGAATTGGCAACAATTATCGTAACTTTAAAAAATATTATTGGCTTATCAATATTGCAACTATTATTTACTGTTAATATCATTACTATCATTGTTGCAAATAACAATATTAAAATTATATTAATATTATTGATCATATTACCTTATAAGGCGAATTATTAAACTGATCCAAGATGTCTTCTTATATATATATTTTATAAATACAACGTTATCGAATATATGTATCAAATTTTGTTTTATCGCGGTTTATATTTAGTTATAAAAAACACACATGCACATAAAATTAATTTTAAAAGAACATCATATAGAATTAAAATGTATAATAAATACTAACAATACTAAGAATAAATTATTTTAAAATAGTATAGGAATTGTTTTATTAGTGTACTATAAGATTAAAATTACACTTAATAAGAATAGAAAGTTTTAATATAATAATTAAATATATGTGGGTGCTTGCATCGCTGTTTATAATTCTTGAATGTATTTTAAATGTAAAAGGATACAATCACAAAATACTTAGGTAAATTTATTATTAGTAGTAATAAAAGACTAATTATAATGAGAACTTCAAAATAAAGTAAAATCATTTATTTTAATATTTATAATATATATATTTAATGAGATATTATTTTATATAGTGCTATGTTTTTATACTGTAATAGTGATATTAGTGATTAAGTCAATGTACATGCACTTTAAAGATAAATTATAAATTAATACTCTCACTTTTCCAGACACGAGGTATAGTCATTTTGAAGAGATGGAATGAATCCATTCATCCTTTCGACCCAATCATTTATGTATGGACAAATCTTAAGCATATGAAAATGAGAGCATGGAAGATGTTAAGCAATCACTTTAAATTACATTTATTATGCTTGAACGATAAACACTTGTGAAATCTTTACAATTTACAATATGTCATTCTTTAGTTGAAATTTATCTTTAAAGCACATGTGCATTGGCTTAATCACTAATATCATTATTCCAGTATAAAAACATAGTGCTATATAAAATAATATCTCATTATATATGTTTAATTTCAACTAAAGAATGACGTATCATAAATTGTAAAGATTTCATAAGCGTCATTCATTCAAGCATAATAAATATAATTTAAAGTGATTGCTTAACATCTTCACGCTCTCATTTCCATACGCTTAAGATTTACCCAAACATAAATGTTTGGGTCAAAAGGATGGGTGGATTCATTCCATGTTTTCAAAAAGACTATATACTGTGTCTGGAAAAGTAAGTATTCATTTATAACTTATCTTTAATTTTTTATTTATTTCATAGGCTTTTGAAAATAGCATTAAATAGCATTTTCTTTGATTTCTTGTTTTTGTAATTTGTATTTTAGAGTGATTTCTTCAATTTGTTGCCTTCGGCATTTTAATTTTTCAACAATTTCTTCATTAGAAATTTATCGCTTGTATGGTTCTTGATGGGTACTGCAGCATTGTTTAGTGGCACAGTATGGATAACCAAACAGTACCAAAATAATAAACTTTACATCACACCAATGGCAATTTTTTAACTGCATTGAGATATTAGAAAAGTTTGATCTTTTTATATCAGAATGATCCTGACTTTAAAAATATGTCTTCCTTTTAGGAGATAAAATTCAAAATCAAATACTAATTTTATTGGCATCAAATGTTAAAATAATATTATTAATCTGCATCAACAAATGAAATAGTTTCCATTGTTTTAAAATTGTATTCGGATATATCACATACTGAATATGTAAGTTTGATGGATTCATTTATTTCAATTCAGAATACAAAAGTATTGAAATACACATAATACTTTTTAGTAAGCTATGCAATTTTATATGGTACAGGACCTGGATTGACAATATTTCTTACTGATTTACTGAGAAAAATAAATTTAGAC
This sequence comes from Epiperipatus broadwayi, assembly GCA_028023455.1. Classification (NCBI taxonomy): domain Eukaryota; kingdom Metazoa; phylum Onychophora; class Udeonychophora; order Euonychophora; family Peripatidae; genus Epiperipatus; species Epiperipatus broadwayi. The sequence continues at coordinate 103,732 of JAQFVV010012873.1, read as the reverse complement.
ATAACTTAAGAGGTCAGGGTTATGATAATGGCTTTAATATGCCTAGTAAAAATATAGGTTTACAAAAAAAGAATTTTAGTTTTAAATCCCATGTGCATTTTATATTCCATATTTAGATCCTAGCCAAAATTTGGTAATTAATGATGCTGGAATATGTCTTGAAACTATTGATTTCTTTAATATATTACAAGAGTTATATATTTTTATTGTTGTTGTTTATGGATGGAATATTTTAACTCCTATAACTGATTTAACCATATAGCTATTGTTTGGAACATGCTGGTTGATCAGAATTGATGTAATAAAACCTCTTTATAATTATTTACCTGAAGTATATGATCCTTTATTTGAAATTTGCACTGACTCTTTAAAACGGATGAACAATCCAAACATCAGATGAAATGTCTAAGTGAAAATATTGCTACATTTGTATTTATTTCTTTTATTAGAGTTTGGTATGGTCTTTTAAATAAAGTGAATTTTGTCAGCAAAATACTGCAATCTTCATCTATGAATCTCCTACTTGCATTAGTTTTTCTGAATGATCTAAATCAATTTTTAAATGAGTATTAATTATGTCTGATAAAACATTCAAAAAATTTGTAGAAAATTCAAAATTTATTGATGAAAAATTGGAAGCAGAATCTGTATTTTTTGGTAATAGGACATCAAGACAACTTAAAAAGACAACACAATTTAATTGATTACAAGTATGAAAATAAAAATATAATAAATTCTGAACTTTCATTTAAAGTATTTTTTTCTCTGCATAATAGATCAAACATTAGAATCTTTGCAGGAAAGATTTCCTTTATTAAAAAAACATATAAATTCATTAGTTTTTTTCCATTTATTAAGAATTTCTTAAAATAAAAAAAAGTTATTATCTTGTAAAAAGTTTCAACTTTTTTTTTATTTTTAAAAACAATATGTATCATATAATTCAAATGTTACAATTGCTCTCAGATTCTTTTGTCATTAGTATCTGTGGCATTGGTGGAACGGTTTTTTTCGAAACTCAAAATTATTAAAAACTATTTGAATTCCATAATGGTATGAGACAGACTTTTAAATCTTGTCATTATTATCATTAGAGTCAGATATTTTGGATCAACTTTCTATACATGATATTATTGAAATTTTTCATAAATGAAAAAAAAAGTTCAATTCACTAAGTTATTTTTCTTTCTATTTAAATACTTATTTATCTATTTCTTTCTTTACCCAATAACGTTTAATATGTACCTATTTTATATACTTGTAGATTTTACAAAATACAAATGACAAATTGATTTTTTTGCCAAATAAAATATATAATAGTTAATTTAAATATTTTTTGTTTTCCTGGAGGTTTGTAATGATGGTGTTTTAGTTGTATTTTTATATTGGACTGTTTCCATTATCTGAATATTGAAGGTCTTTAGAAAAACTTAACTTTTATTTAAATATTCCAAATACATTCAACTGTTAGTAATAGCACATCAAATAGGTTAATAAATGCTTTCGAGAGGTATTATTTTCCCCTCTTATTCAGGTGTTGCTGATCTGACCAATGACAATACTAGTATGGGATTCACACCTGCACTCTTAGATTCTTAAATATTAAATTTTAAGGTAATGCTCCAATCTACTGAGCCATCCTGCCAAAGGCAATAGTCAGTAGAAATTTCATATATTTACCTTTGAGGTCTCTCTTGATTTTTCCACATTTTCCTAAGAGCAAAGTTGATTAGTGGTTTCCATACATTATGTATAATCACACTAAATTGACTTATGTGATTAAAAGAGAGAAAACAGATATGTCTAAAGTATTAGACCATGTATGTACCAATAAACATATGTTCAATTGGGAAAATACAAAAATATTGGATAGAAAAGAAAAGATACAAAGAAGAAAATTTAAAGAAGCTGCTCACATGACAATGGCAAACAATCCCATAAGTCAACCTAGTGTAAATATACATAATTTATGGAAACCACTAATCAACTTTGCTCTTAGAAAAGGTGGAGAAATCAAGAGGAACCTCATAAATAAGTATATAACATTTCTACTTACTGTTGCTTTTGGCAGGATGGCTCAGTTGATTAGAGCATTACCTTAAAATTCTATACTCAAGAATCTAAGGATCCAGATTATGACTGATCAGGCCAGAAACACCTGAAGAAGAGGGGATAATAATACCTCTTGAAACATTGTGCATTTAATAACATATTTGATGTGCAATTACTAACAGTTGAATGTATTTGGAATATGTAAATAAAGTTAAATTTTTCTAAAGACATTCAATACTTAATATTAGATGATGGAAATACTTCAATATAAAAATATAATTTAATATTTTTTTATATAACAACATTTATCTGATAATTTATGTAAAACTATACATGGTACAATTTGCAAATGATTTTCTTGGCAAATATTATAAATTATTTTATTTTTTTCCAAATTATTTTTGTTTTTGTATCTTCTATATTTATTGTTTTAATACACTTTTGTAATTTCTGCTTTTCATTCAATAAATTTATAATAATATATTTGTATTCTATTTTTACTTGCTTATAAGTTTTTATAAAGTGATTATAATTGAGGGTAGGGGTATAGAGGTGCCAACTAAAGTTTTGCACATTACTGGTTCGCACCTGATTGTGAGTTTTATTTTTATAATTAAGGTCTTTTGCTTAATATTTAGATATTGAAACAATCACTCTGTAGTCAGAGTGAGCTTCATGTTTTTCTACCTAAAGTAAACTAACATGTACAAGGGTTCAAACCTAGCAATATTTAAATTACTAACAGTGCCGTCATATATATGTAATTTTATATATATTACAAACTATTATAATGAATATTTTATAATTTTTGATTCTGTTGTTTTGATATTTTCATACTTTTGAATATTTAAGCTTGTGTTTTTTTTATTTTAAAATAATTTTTTTTTAATCACAAAAAGTTTGTCATTTGTAAGGATTATTGCTTTTAATTTCACACTTGTAAAAAATTAAGAGAAAGAAGATATAACCAAGATGGTCGGTTCAAATCAACCCATTGTGAAATTTTCTTCACTAATTAAATATTTTAAATGCTTGATTTTAATTAATCAAAATATCGTCTTATCATAGTTTTACTTTTGTAATTTAAAGACTTTAATTAAAAGTTTGCTAATGAAAGTGATTTGAACTTTATCTTCTTATATCTTACTTTTAATTAAAATGAACTGTAATCTTCTCAGGAATTTATTAATTGTCTCATCTGCCTCTGGGCAAATGAGCCAAAGCATTCCTGTAATAGCTTGGGTGGTAAAAAGAGTATAGATTGGAGATAAGAGACAGTCAGTTTTTAGTGAGTTTGGTCTGAGTCTTACAGTCTGACAGTATTTGTTTGTGCTTAGTTTTTAGAATGTCTACTGGGTAGGTCATCGAATCGTCTTTCCCCGGAGCTCTCGGAGCTGTCTCTAGTATGCTACCATGAAACTCCAGTCATGGAAGAAGGTTTCTACCAATGAAGAAGCAGTAGTGACCGAGATTGCTGACCGCCAAGCTAATCCCTGTAAACTAAAGCTCAAATAATAAACCATCTAGCCAGTATAACATTGCCGAGGTAACAGTTCCATGCTTACCTATATCTGTGATAATTAATGTTTCTTTTTGTTATATATTTGTACCTAATCTCTGTTTGAAAGTCTATATGTTATATATATGTAAATGCTTACATCTATTTAAGTTGAAATCTTACATTTTATTTAGTGCAGAAAATTTTATTATCATAATTATTTGTTTTTAATTTTATATGTTATTTATATGCCAAATCAACTCAACTCCGCTAGCCTCTAATATAGATTAGTCTTTAAAATCCCCCCCCTGCACTTCTGGGATATTGTAATTACATTAAATTATTCGTTTTAAAGCCATGGCTGTCTGGGTTGAGAAATAGTTAAAATAATATTTCTGTTTATAGGCAGATTATTTTTTTATACTGCCTTGAGTGTATTTTTATTGATTATAAATTTAATGTGATCCAAGAACGCTATTGCTTAAATTTCAATAAGATATTTTTCAATAATAATGACCATTTATTTTTATTCTGTAATAATCAGTTATATGTAGGGTTTTAGCATTATAGTATTCAATAATGCTTATTGATTCCAAATGCATGTGAGACCCGCTTAATGAAGAGAAATGTAATCGTATGACATTAAGACATTCATTTAGTTTCAGATTTCAGTTATATAATTTGGTTTAGTATCCAAGTCATGCCATTATGCCCGATTTGAATTTTATATTTAGGCCACTAGTTATGTTGATGTCATTAAAGGACGTATTATAGTTTCATCGCATTGCCAGCATAGGGCAGCCATTGTTGTTATTGCTTCGTCATAACTTGAGGATCATCAGGAACTCTGAATCCTCCATCGTCACTTATATATGTTTCAGCTGGCATTTGAAGTACCCTAGAACACATTCAGAAAGAGTAGTGGAAGCTCTGCATTGTTACCCTACACAGACAATTGCATCTCCCTATTTTCCTTTTTCTCTCCAGGTATGAACCGACTGAAGAACAAGCGTACCATTTCTTATTCCCACTTAAATGATGAAGCATCTACTTGGCCAAAATGGACCAAATCTTATATCTTGCTGCCTTATGCTCACACCATGATTTCTTATAGTATTTTAGAATAATGCCTAAAACCAATCTATAAGCCATAACGCTGTGATATAACTAAACCATTTTATTATTTATTAGTATATTTATATTTAGAATGTCACGAAAAGCTTACATTCAGCTATTTCCCTTAAGCGAGCAACTCCCACATGCATAAATGAATTTTCCTTATTATATTTTATTTCAAGAATCAAAATATAACATTTGTTATATTGAAATTTGTTTTATCACTTTGTTGTTCGATAATTAATAAATACAATGGATATCAGAGACCAATTTACCTGGCATTGCAGTTGTATATGTGTATGTTTCTTGTTGTGATCTAAGTGCAATAGTTAATTGATTCAAACCCTAAAGTGTCTCTCTCATGAATGCTTTTGTTTAGGTCATTATTTAACCAAAATAGCGTTTCTCTTTATAAACCCATTTTATAATATTTCTTTTTAAACATTGGCATATAAATAAACTGTACTATATATATATATATGAGCATGACATCCCATAATAACTATATATGTAAACATAATCAAAATATTCTAGCATCAATTATATAAATAAAATACATTTAGAATAAAATGTTTTTTTATAAACGTATAAAATGTGTTTTTTTATAATGTTAAATTAAAGTATCTTTTAAGCCTATCCAGAGTTCGAATCTTTATTTTGGTTAGTGTGTAAAATATAAAAAGATTTATATAATTATGTATAATTCTAGCTCTCTTATCTTATTCGGGATTCATCCTCAAAAACCCCAGTTCGAGTCTCATGTCTCTGTACCACTGATGTCCGGTACAGTAGTTTTTTTTTTTTTCGGGATTATGTACGCCCATTTGTGGGGCTCTGATCAATGCCATGGCCCTGAGAAAATTTATGCTTGTATAGATTTAAAAATATATATATGTATATAAAAAAAAAATATGTATAAATTATGTATAAATCATTATATGTATGAGTTATATATATAAATCAATTTCGTGTTTCTTTCTAAAAAAAAAAAGGGAAGAAAATATTTCTTTTCTCAGGTATAGACTTATTGATATTATGTGTTCACATATTTATAATCAAATGCGTACGATCTTTTGTTCGGAGTTTTGTGTATGTTTTAGGTCACCCCCCGAACTTGAATAGGTGTTTAAATAACACTAAAGATTTCATTCCTTCGATCCAAGAACAGCAAGCAGTCTACAAAATTGCATGTAGAGAAAACAACTGTCAGGCCACATATTATAGAGAAACAAAAGCATCCGTTCATCTTAGATTGTCCCAACATGTGTATTCATATAATAGAGCTTTAGCTGATTCGTCCCACCTGTTAATTTTTGTACAACATGCAATTTCTGTAGGTCATGCATGCAGACCAGATGAGCCCAAAGTGATATGTAGGGAGCAAAGTGATCTGAGAAGGAAAATTAAAGAGGTGTTTTTTTATCATTTCGGATGAGCATGCATTAAATAAGAGCGAGTCTTTTTACGCTTTATCAAAGAAATGGCATGCTGAGGCACTTTGAACCTTATTTGCATATTCACCTGATTCATTTCGTATATTTGCATATCAGTATATTGTTGGAGATTATAAGAAATTTTGTAGTCCTTGATAATAAAGGGTAAGCCTTCGAAAATGTTCGGAGAAATAATAATTTGTTGATATTTATCTCTAGATATTGGTCTTATATCATATTTTGTTTTCTGAGTTATAATTTGTAATTAATGTGTGTATGGTTTATTCTAACAGATTTAAATTTTATAATAGTATCTTTAACACACATTTGTTTGGTATTATATATTAAAATATGTATACATAAATGTAGTATATTGTATATGTATGACAAATTTAAAATTAAGAATATTGGAGGTATTTATAGAATACCATTTTGTGAATATTATTAAATATTATATGTGTGTTTAATGTACTGTTGGCTGGCATGGTATAAATGTGCCAACAGGAAGTGTTAAAAGTCATGTCATTCAACCAAATTATATTCAAACCTGGATAATTGGGATATAGAGAGAGTCAATTTTAGTATATTCATGGACTGTATCTCTGGGCATCATACGTGTATCATACATGTTTGTCAAGTAATAATCATATTTTGTTAGTCTGATTGAGGTGCAGTAGAGCAACCAACAGGAAATTTGAGCAAACCAAGTATAGTGGAATGAAATGTGGCAGTGGTCAGCAATGAGTAGTAATCGATTAAAATAAATAGGAGCAGCATAAAGGGGATAGTAATGAAGCAGTCGACCTAATACTCAGATCGAGCTTCACAGCCCACTCAGAATCTGCCGCCACCAAACCATATTCAAACTCCATCCTTACGCACATATACATATTAATTAATGCATATATTTTGTATTTAAACTAATAAAAAGATAACTGACATAGATATATATAAATATCTTAAAATGATTAATTTTAATAAGTGAATGTTTTATTTTATTTTAATTCATGTGCATGCGTAATGGGTGTGCATATATTATAAGTGATGGGAGATTACTGTAAAAATGTATTTCAAATAAAAATTTATATGTTTAATGTATATTTCAAAAATTATATTTAATATGTTATTTATTTAAGTCGTGGCAGTCAGAAGAGTTGAGGATGATGCAATCCTAGTCAGAAGATTCTCGAATATAATTAAGTTGATTGCTGGAAACCCATTTATCCATCCAAAATGTATAACTTTATAAAATAATGTAAAAAAACCCATTAGTGGAAATTTAGCCATTTTAAATCTGTTTTAAAATCACAGACTACATTTTAAAACAATGATTCGAGAAACTTTGACAGGATTGCATTGTCTTTAAATTTTATTCAAACAAAAGATACATCTGGTCAGAAAACTCCAGATCTGCTAAGTCGATAAAGTGCCCTGGGTCTGGCAGCTAAGTGCTTTCTAACATCATCAGAAAAAGAGTATAAATGCTGCTGGATCTGAACGCAGGAGGAGGAAGAGCTAAATTTAAGTGACTGTTGCTAACCTATTCCACATCGGTCATTCCCAGAATGTCTGAGTAGAAAGGGACTTCAAGCCACCATTCCCCTTATCCTGAGATGATCTCCTTACCATGCTGAGCCTGAGTGACATTGTGCCACCAGCACCTGGGTTGATGCCCATCCAAAGAAGAATGCGTACCTGCCTACCTTGAAGACATCACTACTGTAGTTAAATATGTAGGTGTCCACATTTACAATGCTTATTACTGCTAATCTCTTGCCTGTCTAAATTATATAAATTAGAATTTGTTTTATCATTTAATTCATCTCTTAAATAACTTGCCAGATATGTCTATCGATTCTTAACCCTAAATTATCTAAATGTAATTCTAATCATCCGATTCATGCTTGCTTTTATAATTGTTTTTTTTTTAGTGCGGTAAAATTTTGATATTAATAGTTATTTTGATGTCATATATGTATATAAAATGTAGAATATTGATTAACTCCAATCATATGAGCTGTATTTCTATTTCTATAAAAATAAAGGGGGGGAGGGGAATAGATTGCATTAAATCATTTATTTAATAATGTTTCACTGGGCTCGTAGGGTTGAGTTAATGAATGATAAAAGATTTTTCTATTAGTAATCGTGCGGTTTTGTTAATACATTTTTATTACAATTCTTAATTTATCTGGGGTAGATTTATAGATCCTTTTGTTTTCTTTATTGATGTGTCCAAGTTTGCCAAAGTTGGCGAATAACTATTCCTTTTTAGCATTTAAATTATGCTAACATATTTTTTTTAAATAATAAGTTAGGAGGGTGGGGGAGATTTAAGCTATAATAAAATGATTAAAAGTTTATTGAATCATTCTTATAAATTTTATATGGAAATGTGGAAACTGTATTCACACTATAGATTTACTAAACCATTCATAAGCCATAACTATTATTTTTAAATGTCCAAAAGATGACTATGATCGCTGCATTGTTTGCATAAATTAGGAAGGACTCTCTTCCAATTCACCTGTACCTCACCCCAAGGAATCTCATCATTTCTGATTCACCTATACCTCACTCCAGGGAATCTTGAATTATTTCATCGTAGGTCCAAATCAGGAGTATGACCTAGCTCCTGGATATGTTTAGCTAGTATTGCGGGAGCTCTGCATGGATAGCCATAAATCTGGACCATTGCAACTTCACACCTAGCAAGTTCTTTCTAAGTATTAGTCTGCCTGAAGCGGCATACTTCATCGTCATCGTTATTTGATTTATAAAAGTGTAAATCGGCCAAGATGCTTTATCTTCTTTCCTAAGATATATGCATGCACCACCATTCCCCACTTATATTTATATTATGCCTAGTTAGTGAAGTCTATAGTGATAATACACCTACTAACCATTTATCTCTTAAGTAGTTTCATTGGAGTTTTGATCCAATTATTTCAAATTGCTCTCCCCTCCTCTTACAATCAAGCAAAGGTACCAAGTTCACTTCACGAGTTTGATTCGAAGATATTGTATGAGTAAAAATATTTAATTCAATATGTCTCAAATAACTGTTGTTTATTTAAAATGATTTATGAATTACTTTGTTAAAATAATATTAATGAAAAGTGTCTCCACGTAACACTACAGTTAAGTTATTATTTGATAAATTAGTGAAACCTTTGCAATCGTATTCCTGCCTCAAGGCTATTATATATATGAATTTCGTCTACTACCAGATAAATGTATTATTTCAATGAAGTATATTTTTGAATATTTTAACTGTGTTAACCAAAATCTGTATTACAGCAAAATCAATATTAAATGCTATTTTATCATTCCTTTATAAAACTTGTAAACTTTTGAATATTTTTACATGCACTCCCGCACTATCGAAATGTATTAAAGCAAAATCAATATTAAATGCTATTTTATCTTTCATTTATAAAACATGTAAACTTTTGAGTATTTTTACGTGCGCTGACACACTATATAATTGTATTAAAACAAAACCATGATTAAATGTTATTTTATTATTTATTCATCAACATGCAACTTTGAATATTTCTACATACGTTCCCGCACTATATAAATGTATCAAACCAAAATCATTATTAAGTGTTACTTTAATATAAATAAATCATGTAATCTTTTGAATAGTTATATATGCAACCGCACGTTATTATTAGTAAATCATGTAAACTTTTGAATAGTTATATATGCAACTGCACTATGTATCTGTCTGTATTAAAGATACCAATGGTAAATATATTTTGATTCTTTTGTAAACTCAATCTGCACCATGAAATTGGAAAGTATAAATGTCTGAATCATTTAATAAATCTGTGTCATAAAATATTATCGTAGTCGAATCCTATCATTTAGTTAATATAGTTTTTAGATCTAAGTTAAGCTATCTCTTGGTTCACTCAATATCTCCAAAAATCATCATCATCATTGTAGGTCTCATGTAATACGCTGCAGCTCCAGGCTGTGAAATAATTAATTTACAAGATATCACCATGGGTGTTTATCCATAGTGTTATAGATTTAGGGAATGGGCAAATAGGTTAGAATTCATGAGTTCTCCTGACTTGGGTATCTCGGGCATGATTGGATTCAGGTACTTTTGCTCAGATTATAAGTCTTGTTGAATGGATATACATGTTCGACCGGTACAGTATAGATAAAGAAATGGGAGTTTGTGGTTGTGTAGGAATGGAGGCAGTTGAAGAGAGGGGGAGAGATGTTCATTTCCAATATTATAAATAGAGAAAGTTTAATAATCAAATTTATTAAGTCCAAATCAGCAAAAAAATTTGATCCACATTTTATTTTAACCAACATTTTCAATAAAATAAATAAATAAATAAATGGATCAACAGAATGAGAACATGAAGGATGAAAATCATCTAAATCTCAGATCATCCTCAACAGCAGAGGCCAGAAAATAACAAAGTAACCTGGTGACTAAGGACCCCAACAACAACATTAATTACCAGAGATCATCACAGATGGCATGGTTTGTGCATCTGCAGATTTTCAGTGGCAAGCCTCATATAAATCCACAGGAACATCTTGAGAGTCTTCCAAGTATTGTTTTGTCTTAGCCAAGCCAATGAAACTGAGGGTGTGGCTATTGCCAGCCACTATTTAAAAGCCATGGCCAAGTATTGGTGGTGGTCATTGCAAAAGCATCCTGTGACATTTGAAGAATATAAGGCCATTCTGTTGCAGAGTTTTTGGGGAGCAAGACTGTCAGGTGGGTGTCCTACATACATTGATGACCGAGAAATACCAGGCTCACCATTCAGAAACTCTCAGACAATATTTTTTGCATCAGGTGGAGATGTTTAAAACTCTCACCACATTTTCTTATTCCAATTCTCAAATCATTTGTATCATCAGACAAAACATGCCTGCTTGGTTGCAGAGGATGCTGCTCTGCAGTCAAATTTCTGAGATAACAGAAATGACCAAATTTTTAACATCCCTTGACAATGGGATATTGAATCCAAGGACTGCAGCACAGTTCAAAGAAACTGACACTATGAGAAATCAAAAGGCAAGAGAAGACAAGAAACCAGAACTTGGTCATCAATATGACAACCAAAAAAGGAGAAAAATTAATGTCAGGAAGCATCAGCCCAAGAAATATGATTATTCATGAGAAGGATGATCATGAAGCATCAACCCAAGGAATATGATTATTCATGAGAAGGATGGCCATGAAGAGAAAGAAATGATGAATGTATCACCTCAATAGGAGTGTGGGTTGGATCCCAAAGTATGAACGCTTTATTAGATTCCGGAAATCAGATATCTATCGTATCACGGATATGGGTAAATACTCTCAAGGAAGACAACATCATCATGCAACTCCCAACTCACCCTATTACATTAACCCTAGCAAATGGAAAAAAACTACATGAGAATTATCAGGTGTGGTTAGAGATTGGTTTTGGAAAAATTTGCATAGGCTACACATTCCTGATAATGTCAGGACTAATCTATGACCTAGTACTAGGATCTGGCTTTTTGCAACAACACCACTGCATCATTGATTATTCCAAAAGGACCTGTCAGATACACAATGAATCAATAATCAACATGTGGGGGGGGGAAGTTGCTCATTCAGCCAGTTGATCCAGCCTTAATTGCAACCAAGTTATGAGAGGCAGATCTTCAAGAACCTGGACACAGACTCCATATGAAGGAAATCTTGAGGAGTACTCTCATGTATTTTTGAACACTCTATACTCATCAGATATGGGTCAAAGAGGAGTCCTATGCTCAATCTAAGATGTATCCAATTCCCTTTCCAAAATAAGGAAGAAGTAGAAATGCAAATTAAGCAAATGATAGATTGGGACATCATCAAACGTAGCTCAACCCCATACAATAATCCCTCTTGTTGTGGTCAAGAAAAATAATGGGAACCTTTAGTTATATCTTGATTCCCACCATCTTAATAGTACAACAATTCCTGAGAGAAACACATCTCCACCCATACAGGAAATATTCATTCAGCTAGCTGGAAAAACTGTTTTCCACCTTGGACCTTACTGCCAGCTACTGGCAGATGGTTTTGGACCCACAGGACCAGAAGTATACTGATTTCAGATACAATGGTCCCACCCATGTGTTCAAACAGGTCCTGTTTGGAATCATCAATAGCGAGCTGGGGTTGATGCGATCTCTGAAACAAGTAATATCCGTTGACATGCAGCAACACATAGTATGCTACATCGATGATATCATCATTACCTCAAAAGGACATCGAGGAACATTTGAAATACTTGAAACAGTTTTTCAGAGAATGCCAGAGGGAAAATATCACAATCAATTTGGAAAAGAGTAAATTCGCAATTCAAGAGATAATGTTTTTAAGTCACGTGATAAACCAGCATGGGGTAAAAGTCCACCCAGAAAAGGTGGATGCCATTGAGGATTTTCCAACTCCTCAGAACCGTAATCAGCTCAGATTCTTTTTAGGATTATGTAATTTTTATCACAGGTTTTATCCATGGTTTGCCTGTGAAACTACAAACCTTGTTAACTTGCTAAAAAAGGATCAAAAGTGGAAGTGGGCAATGATTCATGATCAAGACCTCAGTATTATAAAGAAAAATTTCCTGCATGCTGTTATGCTACACCACCCTGGCTTCAGAAAGCCATTCTGTGTACATACTGACAGTAGCAGAAGAGGTCTGGGTGCAGTGTTATTCCAGATCGGTGAGGATGGAGAACATCATGTGCTCTATTTTAGCAGCCAGACTTTGAAAGGAGCAGAGGTGAACTATACTACCACTGAGCAAGAGACCCTTGCCATTGTTTGGGCCTGCCAAAAATTCCAGCAATTCTTGCTGGGCTCCGAGGTAGTCATTGTCACTGACCACAAATGCTTGGAGTTCTTAAATAAAAGTTTTCTCACAAATTATCATCTCATCAAATGGAGTTTAACATTGCAAAAATTTAGGTACAGTATAAGGTATTGCCCTGGCCCATAGAATGTAGTCACTGATATCCTGAGCCATCACCCTGTACCAATCCAAACACAAAGCCCCAATTGTGAGACAACAGTCAGAATCATGGCAATCTCTAAGGGCACATCAATAGAATCCAAATTGAAAAACCTCCGATATTGGCAGGAGACAGAACCTCAGTATTGTCAGATTATTCACAAATTACAGAATGGTAGCTCTAACCCTATAAACCCCCTTAAGAAAAAACACATGCAATATCGATTAAGGGAGGTCGTTCTGCAAACATACATCCCAGGAAAAGATGACTCATGGAAAATCATGACTCCCCATAAACTAAGAATCCAGCTTATAAATCATGTGCACCAAGCATTGGGGCATTTTGGAGCAAGAAAGACTGTGAGACCCTAAAAAGGCAGTTTTACTTGCCAGGCATGTATAGCCTTATTCTCCTCACATTAAGAAACCCCCTTAAGAAAAAACACATGCAATATCGATTAAGGGAGGTCATTCTGCAAACATACTGAAACGGTTACACCTGTTTCACCTATTATCTTCGATAATAGTATATATTTGTTGTACTCAGATGGCGTGTATTTCTTAAATTTTAAAAACTTTGTGTTTACAATATTGTGAGTATGTGTGTATATAATCGTCCTTAAAAAATTATAAATATAAAATTATATTCTCAAATATTTATATACGAGCATATTCCTTTAGATTTGTTAAAACTGAAATAAACAAAACTATAATTAAAATTTATCTATATAGCAGCATAATAAGTTAAATTTATAATATTACTTATTTTTCAATATTCTTTCTAAATAATTATTTAAGTCAGTATTCATTTTGACTAATTCCAAGTTTTCAATTCTTTTGTTTGCTTAAAATTACAAGCAGAAAGTTTTATCAGTTTTAACACTTCATTCTAAAAATAAATCTTTGGCTAAAATTTGACCTATTTAAAAATTATAACTAAGACCAATTATAATATTCAGTCAGGCATAAATCTATACAAAATCTATACAAATTGCTTCTGACCATTCTCTTAAAAATATATCTTTTAAAACTGACGTCAATTAAAACAATAGAGTCTTACCAAGTCCAGATTTAGATATACTTAATTTTTACTATTTGGTTAAAGGCTAGTTTGAACTAGTCATCTTGTGATGTGGCATGACTCAAAGTAGGAGGTTACTACTGTCAAAAAGATAGCATAAAAAGGGGCCCAAATAGCCACCAAAGCCTCTAATCTAACCTCTTCCATACATCTATCATAATCCGTGTTAATTTTTGCTGTTGTTGTGACCAGAGCTGAAGTTAAATAAGAACTGTTCCTGCCGTTAAGAAATCTAAATCTAAAAAAACTACCATCAAAGCTGCTCCAAAGATGACAGTGGGCTAGAGACAAAGAGACAGCCGTTTGCTCTTCCACGAGCGGCTACCAATGACAGAAAACCTCCACCATGCCCATCACAGTAAGAAAGAAGCTGTATCTGAGAAACCAGAGAGTTCCTGACCAGAGAAATGGGGAAAGCTGCCACAGACATAAATTTGCGAAGTTACATCCAGACTAAAACCTAAGGAGAAGCCCAGCCTGACTGAATATAGTGAGAGGCACATGGAAACAATGCCTTAAAAGAGACTTTGCCGGTAAATCCTTTCTGAAATATTAAATCTCATAACTAAAACGTATTCTAAATGAAAGCTAGCTAACTAAATCACAATCAATTATATTTTCTAAATGTTCATTTAAAATATTTATCTTAAAATGTTTATCTTAAATTTGTTTAAATCTTAGAACACTCTCCAAATTTTTGCTTGATCATTATTAATTTTAAGTAGTCGTTGATCCTTAATAATTTTAAATAGTCGTTGATCATTATTAATTTTAAGTAGTCGTTAATCATTAACAATTTTAAATAATTCTAAACATCTAGTTTATATAAAACTATACAAGAAATTCATTTCTAAATTATAAATCTTATTGATTGTTTATGCAATTTATTCTTATGTCATCTATCTATAGTTTTAAGTTCATGTTAATTGATTTATGCTGTGTTTTTATCAGAATGGAGTCTTGTGTGTTAATAAATTATCAGGGGGAGGGGAGTGAGTAATCTCTTTTATCATATCAGAGTATTGCGATATAAAGAATATAATCAAGACTCTTTTCTGAATTATATGTGATAGAGTGAATCGATATTTATAATGCCCGAACAAGTTATTTAAAATCTTTTGATAAACTTATTTTAAAATGTATATTTGCGTATATTATTTAAAACGCATCTTTTGCTAAAGTTATTGAAAATGAAAATGTTTTGCTAAAAGTTATTTAAAAGGTGTATTTAGCGTATATTATTTAAAACGCATCTTTTTCTCAAGTTAATTGAAAATGAAAATGTTGTGCTAAAGTTATTTAAAAGGTATAATTAACGTCTATTATTTAAAACGCATCTTTTCTAAAGTTATATAAAATGGAAAATGTTTACTAAAGTTAGTTAAAACGTATATATTACGTATATTATTTAAAACTCAGATTGTGCCCATATTATTTAAGAATTATATTTGCGTAAATGATTTAAAATATGTATTTTGCCAGTTATCTGAAAAAGTATATTTCACGCAAGCTATTTAAAATATAGATTTGCATTCGTTAGTTAAAACCCATTTTTCATTATTAGTAAGGTCTATTTTGACGAATTATTTAAGATGTGTAATTTATTTAAACATCAATAATTTGCATGAGCTATTTTATAACTCACATTTTATTATTTAACAATCAGTTTGATATTATATCTAGTTATACTACATATAACTAATATCCCAGTTCTATAAGTAGCTATGCAGAAAAACCTTAAATCAGATTCTCATTATCGCCATCATTTTATAATTTAATAATCTCATTTATGAACTTGACCGGTGGTAGTAGCACTGAAGAAGCTAAGATTTTGGCGTAATTAATTTATAAAATATTAATCTAGCGTTGCGAATGTATTGCTAATTTGCATAAATATGCATTTCTACTTGCTATGTCTATAATGGTCCATCTCAAGATTGTTCCATGTCCAGTCACGCCTCGAAAGTTTAGGCAACAGTGACATTTTCTTCGTATTTCATTAAGTCACGCCTCAAAAGTTTAGGCAAATGTGACAATTATTCATATTTAATGGAACCAAAGCGTTTCCAAAGGGCTCATAAGCCAATCTTCTGTTCATTGAATTAAAAGGCCTCTTCCATTATAGCAAGCAGATTGGTTAGGGAACCGTTTACTAGGTAATAAACCCCATTAAGAATGCATTCAAGTCGCACTTATCTGATACTGTAGTTTCTAACACCCTAGAATCTGATGTTCAACTGCCACCACATTTCAGTTCATTTTCCCTAGAAAGTAATTTCAGCGTTGATCCGAACTAGAATCAGAGTTAATGTGTATCTGTATAACAATTATATATCACGCAAATGTCTCTATAATATGATTTGATATATTAATAATATAATCTTAAAATTAGTATTTATAATATAATCTTAAACCAATAATCTCTATCATTTATAAATAAACCGATCACTCTAGCTAGCTAATTATAACCGATTTCAAATATATAAAACATGGCATGAATTAGAACATGAAAGATGACATAAGCTTATTAAAAAGTCATGCTTTGTAATATTTTATAACCCTGAGCATCCACTTATTGCTTTGAGATATTATTGTATAACCATGATAACCCACTCATTGCTTTGTAATATTATTTGATAACCTAGAGAATCAATCCACTCATGACTTTGTAATATTGTTTTATAACCCTAGTGTTCACTCACCTGCGTGTGAGCTAGCTGTACACCACTTGCTATGTTTTAGTATTTACTAAATGTTATATTAAATTTATGAAATATAAATTTGTCTCAATCTCATTACTTGCTCATTATCTTATGAATCACTAGTTAAGTTATCTAATATATATAATAGGGGGGATGTCTCATGTTCTACTGCTTTGCTATTGCTGGAACGTGATCAAAGAGATATTGAGTGTAACCTCAGGCATGTCATTCGCGATGGGTTGACTTGGAAGCACGAGTGAGAGAGTTAAAGTATGATCAGACGTAGGGTATTACTATCCCGACTTGGTCAGCTTTTGGTTCTCTGGCTTGGACTCTGTCTGTTGAGCAAATGTACAAACCTGACCGTTACAATACATCCTGGGAAAAGATGACTCATGGAAAATCATGACTCCCCATAAACTAAGAATCCAGCTTATAAATCATGTGCACCAAGCATTGGGGCCTTTCGGAGCAAGGAAGACTGAAGAGACCCTAAAAAGGCAGTTTTACTGACCAGGCATGTATAGCCTTATTCTCCTCATATTAAGAAACCCCCTTAAGAAAAAACACATGCAATATTGATTAAGGGAGGTCATTCTGCAAACATACATCCCGGGAAAAGATGACTCATGGAAAATCATGACTCCCCATAAACTAAGAATACAGCTTATAAATCATGTGCACCAAGCATTGGGGCATTTTGGAGCAAGGAAGACTGAAGAGGCCCTAAAAAGACAGTTTTACTGCCAGGCATGTATAGCCTTATTCTCCTCACATTAAGAAAATGCACTAAATGTGTGCAAAATAAATTTCCAAATAAATCATACGCAGGTACCCTTCAACCCATCGCAGCATCCAAACCAAATGAATTACTTGCAACTGACCATTATGGCCCCCTTCCCATATTCCGGAGGTTCCATTATCTTCTAGTCA
Source organism: Epiperipatus broadwayi (assembly GCA_028023455.1). Taxonomy (NCBI): domain Eukaryota; kingdom Metazoa; phylum Onychophora; class Udeonychophora; order Euonychophora; family Peripatidae; genus Epiperipatus; species Epiperipatus broadwayi. The sequence goes on along the minus strand of JAQFVV010012873.1, from coordinate 85,904 downwards.
CATATGATGTGTTCTCCAAGTATGTGCGGGCATACCCAGTCAGGGCTGCCAATTCTAAGATCACCATCCACATCCTCCAAAGCAGGCAATTTTTGGAAGTTGGAAAACCTGACACAATTCTCTCTGACCATGGATCTGCATTTACATCTAAGTAATGGAGAGTTTGGATGTCTAAACAAAATTTAAAGCACTGTTTAACATCCATCAGAAACCCCCAGTCTAACCCGTGTGAAAGAGTTATGAGAGAGATCAATTGACTCTTTTGCACATATACTCCTATGGATCAATGTGGTTGGGTGAATAAAACTGATGAAATCATATCTTACATTAACCATACCATTAAATTGAGTCCACTGGTTTTGTACCGAGAAAACTCCACAGAATCATGTCTGGGAATTTTCAGAACCATTCTCCCAAAGGACCAGCGACCTATAGATCCCAGACAAGATCAGAGAGATGCACAGACACAATTGACTCAAATGGCTGTCTCATATCAAAAGGGGACACATCCAGCAACACCAATTTCATGTGGGGGATAGTGTTTGGTTGAGAGCACCGAAACCTAGCAACATGATGAAAAGAGAAATTCAAGAAGTTTTTCCCCTTATATCATGGACCATACCGGATTCAACAAAAGTATAGGGTCAATGTGTTCCTGTTGGAAGGGGATGATGGGGTAAAAGAACTTTCAATGCAAGGCATCTGAAACCATATGCACCTCCAGACCCAGGAAAATAAAATAAGGAGAAAAACCGATCAGTCAAATTATTGCAGACACCCTGAGTAAATTTCAAAAATATATATATTCATATAATAATAAAGTCCAACCAATGAAAGGGTAGATTAGGTTAGAGTAAATAAGCTATAGAGTTTTATTTAGAATAGCATTACATTGTTATCAGTTGCTCTTCCTACCACCAACAGACCTGAAGTTTAAACTTTTTTTTTTATCATTTCAAGTGGGAAAGTCTGAAGCAATCACTCTGTAGTCAGAGTGAGCTTCATGTTTTTCTACCTAAAGTAAACTAACATGTACAAGGGTTCAAACCTAGCAATATTTAAATTACTAACAGTGTCGTCATATATATGTAATTTTATATATATATATATTACAAACTATTATAATGAATATTTTATAATTTTTGATTCTGTTGTTTTGATATTTTCATACTTTTGAATATTTAAGCTTGTGGGGGTTTTTTATTTTAAAAGAATTTTTTTTTATCACAAAAAGTTTGTCATTTGTAAGGAATTATTGCTTTTAATTTCACACTTGTAAAAAATTTAAGAGAAAGAAGATATAACTAAGATGGTTGGTTCAAATCAACCCATTGTGAAATTTTCTTCACTAATTAAATATTTTAAATGCTTGATTTTAATTAATCAAAAAATTAACTTATCATAGTTTTACTTTTGTAATTTAAAGACTTTAAGGGTAAAAGTTTGCTAATGAAAGTGATTTGAACCTTATCTTCTTATATCTTACTTTTAATTAAAATGGACTGTAATCTTCTCATGAATTTATTAATTGTCTCATCTGCCTCTGGGCAAATGAGCCATAATAGCTTGGGTTGTAAAAAGAGTATAGATTGTAGATAAGAGACAGTCAGTTTTTAGAGAGTTTTGTTCTGAGTCTTATAGTCTGACAGTATTTGTTTGTGCTTAGTTTTTAGAATGACTACTGAGTAAGTCATCGAATTTGTCTTTCCCCGGAGCTCTCGGAGCTGTCTCTAGTATGCTACCATGAAACTTCAGTCATGGAAGAAGGCTTCTACCAATGAAGAAGCAGTAGTGACCGAGATTGCTGACCACCAGGCTAATCCCTGTAAACTAAAGCTCAAAGAATGCTGACCACCAAGCTAATCCCTGTAAACTAAAGCTCAAAGAATGAACCATCTAGTCAGTGTCACATTGCCAAGGTAACAGTTCCATGCTTACCTATATCTGTGATAATTAATCTTTCTTTTTGTTATATATTTGTGTCTAATCTTTGTTTGAAAGTCTCTCTATAATCCTATATGTTATATATATATGTAAATGCTTACATCTATTTAAGTTGAAATCTTACATTTTATTTAGTGCAGAAAATTTTATTATCATAATTATTTGTTTTTAATTTTATATGTCATTTATATGCCAAATCAACTCAACTCCGATAGCCTCTAATTTAGATTAGTCTTTAAAATCCCCCCCCCCTGCACTTCTGGGATATTGTAATTACATTAAATTATTCGTTTTAAAGCCATGGCTCACTGCGTTGAGAAATAGTTAAAATAATATTTCTGTTTATAGGCAGATTATTTTTTTATACTGCCTTGAGTGTATTTTTATTGATTATAAATTTAATGTGATCCAAGAACGCTATTGCTTAAATTTCAATAAGATATTTTTGAATAATAATGACCATTTATTTTTATTCTGTAGATTATTTTTTTATACTGCCTTGAGTGTATTTTTATTGATTATAAATTTAATGTGATCCAAGAACGCTATTGCTTAAATTTCAATAAGATATTTTTGAATAATAATGACCACTTATTTTTATTCTGTAATAATCAGTTATATGTAGCATTTTAGCATTATAGTATTCAATAATGCTTATTGATTCCAAATGCATGTGAGACCTGCTTAATAAAGAGAAATGTAATCGTATGACATTAAGACATTCATTTAGTTTTAGATTTCAGTTATATAATTTAGTTTAGTATCCAAGTCATGCCGTTATGCCTGATTTGAATTTTATATTTAGGCCACTAGTTATGTTGATGTCATTAAAGGATGTATTATAGTTTCATCGCATTGTGAGCATAGGTCAGCCAGTGTTGTTATTGCTTCATCATAACTTGAGGATTATCAGGAACTCTGAATCCTCCATCATCATTTATATATGTTTTAGCTGGCATTTGAAGTACCCTAGGACACATTCTGAAAGAGTAGTGGAAGCTCTGCATTGTTACCCTACATGGACAATTGCATCTCCCTATCTTCCTTTTTCTCTCCAGGTATGAACTGTCAGAAGAACAAGCATACCATTTCTTATTCCCACTTAAATGATGAAGCATCTACTTGGCCAAAATGGACCAAATCTTATATCTTGCTGCCTCATGCTCACACCATGATTTCTTATAGTATTTTAGAATAATGCCTAAAACCAGTCTATAAGCCATAATGCTGTGATATACCTAAACCATTTTATTATTTATTAGTATATTTATATTTAGAATGTCACAAAAAGCTTACATTCAGCTATTTTCCTTAGGCGAGTGACTCCCACATGTGTAAATAAATTTTCCTTATTATATTTTAATTCAAGAATCAAAATATAATGTTTGTTATATTGAAATTTGTTTTATCACTTTGTTGTTCAATAATTAATAAATACAATGGATGTCAGAAACCAATTTACATGGCATTGCAGTTGTATATGTGTATGTTTCTTGTTGTGATCTAAGTGCATTATGTTAATTGATTCAAACCCTAAAGTGTCTCTCTCGTGAATGCTTTTGTTTAGGTCATTATTTAACCAAAATAGCGTTTCTCTTTATAAACCCATTTTATAATATTTCTTTTTAAACATTGGCATATAAATAAACCAAATAAACCACACTATATATATGTATAAGTGAGACATCCCATAATAACTACAGATGTAAACATAATCAAAATATTCTAGCATGAATTATATAAATTAAATACGTTTAGAATAAAATGTTTTTTTATAAAACGTATAAAATGTTTTTTTTATATAATGTTAAATTAAAGTATCTTTTAAGCCTATCCAGAGTTCAATCTTTATTTTGGTTAGTGTGTAAAATATAAAAAGATTTATATAATTGTGTATAATTCTAGCTCTCTTATCTTATTCAGGGATTCATCCTCAAAAACCCCAGTTCGAGTCTCATGTCTCTGTACCGCTGTGTGACTTCTGGTACAATATAGATATCAATTGTATGAGAATACTACCTCATTCAGTCTTAATCCAATAGTATATAGAAGGATCTACAGTAAGTATACCGATGTACATCTTCTTTAATGACTCTTCCATGACACAATTGACATTGAATAAAAATACTACATGACTTTAATTAAGTTCTGATTAATCCAGGCAAAACTGGCCATTTCTATTACAATCATTTCATCGTCATCATTTCCAACTATTATTGAACCACTTCAGGAACTCTCCAAATTTAATACACTTTCTCTCATCCATTCATCTGAAATGTGGTATCTTTATAGATATTTTATATTCTCTTGGAATCTTATATAACACCTCAACTGTCCATCTATTATTATCTTTTCTACCAATATGTCTAGCATAGATCCATTTCAATCTGTTAATTTATTCGATGATATCCGATCAACCTGTTTGTTCTCTCATCCATATATTTTATTTTTAACCTTTTATTTTTACTTCTAACATACATCACTCTATATTTCATTAAGAAATCTAAAGTCTCTGTATTAGTCTTTTATTGAGTTTTTAAAGCTCATATACATAAGTAAAAACTAGTAAATTCCTTCCACAAAAGTAGCCATTCAAATTTAATTTTTTGATTAATTTCATCTATTACTTTCTGATATATATTAATAATCTCACTAAGGTATTTTTAATTGTTAACTTTTTTTAATTCATAATTGTCAAAGTATATTTCCTATTTGTGGAAAAATTCATTGGACAGTTACTTTAATATTTATTTTTAGTTCTACTTTTTTTACCTTTTTCTAGTTCTGAAGCATTATTTGCAAACAATCACATATCTGCAAATTTAAATGATTTAAAATAATCTTCATTTATTTTAACTTACTTAATTTCCTATTTTAATGAATAAAACTGTCATACAAAACTGATGAAAACGTTTTGGAGATATTAAATAATAATTATTTTTAAAATATGATAATGTGCATGGTCTCTATCTTGATGGTTCAAACTTTTAATCATTGTACTAATTGCTTATAGAATCAATTATCTTTTCATAATCTACAAATCCAATGTATAATGGTAATTCGTATTCATTAGTCCTTTCCATAATTTATCACAATACTTGGATGTGATCCACTGTTCTAAAACCATTTTTAAATTAAATTTATTCTTTTTGTTGTTTACAATCCAGGAATCATTGTAGACAAGTTGTAATTGTCTTGGTAAAGATTTTATGTAACTTATAGAAGATTGATAGATCTGTTATTTTTTATTGTCTTTTCTATTGCATTCCTGCAATCATCTGGTATATCTTTATCATTTAGATATTTCACATATAGCTTTACCAGAATTTTTCTATTTTTTCATTTTTTTTCTAAATAACAATAGTAATTTTATTATTTATTGATATTTTCTCTTTCATAGATTTAATTGCATATCTCACATCTTTAACTAAATTGATTGGCAATTCAAAAATTATAGCAACTGAAGGGACACTTTAGTTTTTTGTTCTTTACTATTTTATAATTCTTTTACACATTTTAATATGTCATCTCTTTTCAGTAATAGTTCATCTTTTCTTCTTATAGCTAAAATAAGTTTACTTCCAATCCCAAGATGTTATTTTACACTTATGAGCCTTTTTTCTCTTCTTTAGTTTTCTTGTACTTCAAATTATATTTCTTATATTATTATTATTAATTATTTTCATATCACTTACAAAAATCTAGATAAGCGTTTTACACTGAACACCCGTGTTTGGCGAAAGGTCAATAATTGTTCCATGAAAAAATATAAAAATTAATATACACCTGTATAATTTTAAATGCCATATCAAGTTGAAACACATCTGAACATTTTAAAACATTCTGGCTTAGCGATCTGCACATGCCGAATGCTGACTATGATATCAAAAATCGGTAACGATCTGCCAAAGTAAACCGATATCGGCTTTACCAGCTGGACGGATCATACTCATGAGACTACTTGTTTAATAAACATATTGTATTTTTTATTAAATATGTAAGTTTATTATAATAGATTTGAATTGATTTGGCGCATAAACATTTGCGATTTAATATTTTTTTTAATAATAATTATAAATTGTTTCTTATTATAATTACATTAAGTATAGGTTTCGGCATTACAGCTTTCAACTATTTTGCTTTATATGTATTACTTATGTATTTCATAATATTTATTTTTTGTTAATTTTATCATTTTTATTGCAATTGATACTTTTTAGTACTTTTCTTTCACGTTTATTTTTGTAAATTGCAGCCTTTTTTATAATACAATTATTTTGTTTCCATTATAGTTTTGACTAAAATTAAAATTTAAATACTATTCAAAAATTATCTATGGATTCTTGGTTAAAGAGATGAACTTTAAAATAAGGACGGACAAGTACTTCTTCTGGGACATCTATTTCTTCAAAATTGTTATATTAAAAAGAAATTCATTTAAAAATACATCAAAAACGAAATATTAATAAAAGTTATTTAAATTAGATATTTGCATGTATTGGCAATACAGACGCTCTTGATGCGCTGTGTTTTATGTAACAAAATACGAACAAACACTTATTTGTTTCAACTAAATTTCATAGGAATTTAGAAAGGAAACACCTTGATTACCAAGAAAAATATATATTTTTAAGAAAGACATGATTCGCTAAAAAAATCTAAACTTCAAAGGATTACAATTGGTGTATCTTTTCTGTGGGAACTGTATTGTATTTAATGGTCACACTTACACAATTAGAAAGATGCTTATTAAGCCTTGTGTGAAAGATATTGCATCATGCATGTATAAATAATACTGTTTTACTACAGTATATATTGTACCTTAAATAAATTAAGAATGTTCAAAAAATCCATTGTGACATAAATAAAGGTAGATCAAAAGAATATTATGATACCTGAGTAGTAGCCATAGTAAATAAATATTAAAATGATGAGTAGGAATAAATGAAACACATTTTTATAATTAGATTTCTCAAGATATCACATCTCAATAATTAGAAACAATAATGTCTGGAGACTAGTCATTTAAGTTATCTGTTATCTGGTCTATTTCAAATCCTAGTTAGGCAAGCATTGTATCATCAATAAACAAGTAGACACCATAAACAAATTATTAAGAACAAACTACTATAACTCAGGAAATAACATCAAGCAGGTGAGTACATGGCTAACTCAATAAAATATCTTCTCAGGTATACAGACAGTAGATTTGATCCCCTTTCATCTCTTGGTTTGATGTCAAGTGCATATTTAAATAAATAACAAGTGAATATGGTCTAGCAGGGCGCCACTAGATTATCTAAACCTAGACACAGTTATATCTTATAACCTTTTCACATGTACTGGGTTTGAATCCCTTTTTGGTACTTTCTTTCTAATAATAATGGAGGATTTTGCTTTTAAACCCATATCACTGTATGCAATAACACTTAGATAAACATAAACATCTTTAAACTAAAGTGGAGTATATAAAATTCATTAGACAGAAATCATTTCTTAGATCTTAACATAATAAATGTGTTTCAATATTTTTATATAAGTTTTACTAGCTCAGATTATATTATTAATTTAGGGTGGCAATTCACTCATCCTTGCATGATATAAATGATGGGATGGTGGTTATAATATTATTCACAAATGTCAACTAAATACCATGAAATCACTATTTATTTATGGCCTTTAAACATTTATCTACCTCATTAAGTAAAACGTGATGATGATGATGATGACAATGATAATAATGGTTTCAACCACAGCTTTAGGACTAAGCCTAATCATAAAATTTAGTTTCAGAAATTAATAATTAGTGGCTAATCTTAGTATATCTAATTGGAACTTAAATAGCTAATATTCACCTTGATGATGAATGATCACAAGTAATAAAAAAAAATACTCTTAATGAAATATATATGCCTCGTTTAATAAAACAAATTCACGTTTATTACTGCATTTCTAATGTATACATAAAAATTTCTATATCTACATGAAAATTGATATTAGCAATAACAACAATAATCATAATTGACTGTTTTAAAATCATAACATTAATTTTAAATTCTTCCCCCTTTCCTGTAACTGGTATTGACCATGATTTTCACTCCACAAGAAAAATCTCAAAAAAAAATAAACACTCTTTTTTTCTCTCTTTTCTCTTTTGCACACATACCTTTATAAATCTAACATGTAAAGTAGAATGATAAAAAATACATGTTAGTAAAATTGGAAAGAGCAAGTTTTAGAAACAAGTTTAAAGTACCTTTTTCTCCCCCTCCCTTCTAACCTCTGAAATGCTATACTTTAACTTAAAACACCAATATTCAAATATTTTAATACTGCCTCTTATTTTACATTCACACACAATTACATATATGCAACAAGTATTATGTATGTGCATGTTTATCCCCATGAAAACTAAAAGATTATTTAAAACCAAAATAATAATACAAAAAAAATAATAATATTTTACATACCAATAACATTTCATAACTTTAGGTTAATAGACAATGATAATTTTAATACATATAAAATCATTAATGAAGCTTATGGTTATCACTAGTAAGAAATTCTTGGTTTCAATCGATCTTAGTTGTTTTAAAAGTTCTGAGATAACAAACGAAAATATACAACTTTATTGCTAAAGTTTTACTAAGTCTCTGATATCATAAAGAAAAAATATATAAAAAATTCATATTACCAGTTCTATTCTTTGGTAGCGACTTTCAATGATTCAAATTTATCTTGTTTAATGTCTATACTTCAGCAGCAACAATTTCCGTGTTTCTTTGGAACCATCTCTTTAAGTGTATAATTATTTGATGGTGATGATTCTACTGAGGTTATTTGCTTTAATGGGAATTGTATTGGCCACTAGAACTTTTCTTCTCTTCCTGTTAAGCATGATTCTTTTAATTGATGAAATATATCAGTTGTCTTCAGGTTTATACTTTTTCTTGGGTTTAAACTCAGTCACTGGATTCAATTTGTAGTAGATGATTCAATTTGTACTAGATGATTTAATACTTATCAATCGATTAATCATTTTCCTTCAGCTTTTAAATACAGGTGAATCTTTTCTCTTACTGAAAATATCGCATTTCTTTCAGTCATCAGTTGTAGAATATCTTAATTTCATTTCAGACAAGACATTTTTATTATTTTTTTTTCTTCCTATATGATGTGCTAGCTCTGGCAGGTCATGGGATTTCCCAGACAAAATATATCTATTTTAACCTGCCATGCTGTTTTTCATCTTCACAAAAAAAAACTTTATATTAAAAATGATTTTTAAAATTGATATCTGATGAATCAAATGCTTGTCTCTTAGTTTCAATATTTTTAAAATCTCCCTTACTGATTTTTCCCAGACAGGTTTTATACTTGATTTTTGAGTCAACTCACCCAATTAGAGTGATAGTGTGACTTTCTCTGGAAACATATTTAAAAATCACACTACCTTGATTTTTCAGACTAATCTTGTTTTGAAGAAAAATTGTCCCAAGCATTTCTTGTCTCACTTGGCTGTTAAAGTTCACACTACTATAATATTCAATCTCTTCTCTTTGAAGATTTCTAGCTGGATTTCTGAGTCTTGAGAAATACAGATACAAATAAGAAACCTTTATAGCAAAACCTTTGAGCAAGTAAAAAAAATAATCTAACAGAATTGTTTTTCTTTTTCTTTAACATTTTTAATATGTGTAAATGTAATTTATTTATGCCATACACTCACACACACACACACAGCCATTCACATCATTTATAAAAATGGCCTATTACAACAATCTAAATGTTTTCTATAAATTATAATTTTAATATTTAAAACTAAATCCTTAACTTCCAAACCCCAAATTATAATCATAGATAAACAGAATAGAAACAGATAATAATAAAATAGAAATAGAATAAAACATTAGAATTTAGCAAATGCAGGTTAGCTTTGAAGAGAGTTTAATATTTGAAATATACAATAATAATTAAACAGTTTACACACACACTTTCTATATATGTGTTATTGCTCTATTTTTTTAACAAAAAAAATTAAATATTGAATAACTAACCGTGTATACTACTCTTTTTGAGGTTTTTTTTTATCAACACACAAACAAATAAAGAATATAACTGTTGCCCCACTCTCTTTCTGTCTTAAGCTTTTAGAACTGGATCTTGTAGGGTTTAAACGTGGGTGCCCTACCGCTTCCTTTACTATATAAAAATGTGATGATGATTTTTGTTCCACATTTTCTTTCATGCACATTACTACAAATTTAGCTAATGACTAAATTGTAATGGCACTATATATATATATATATATTTTGCGGGTTTATCCGTGTTAAAAACTTTTAATATTAATATACTGACATTTCGATTTGGTCACACAAGCCATCCACAGAGTTATAAAAGGTAGAAAGACGGTTGTAGAGGCACTACAATCACTGATTTGAATAAAATGTTAAAATTCCTAAATTTAACATTTTTTGCTATTGGTGGAATTTTAACATTTTATTCAAATCAGTGATTGTAGCGCCTCTACAACTGTCTTTCTACCTTTTATAACTCTGTGGATGGCTTGTGTGACCAAGTTGAAACATCAGTATATTAATATTAAAAGTTTTTAACACGGATGAACCCGTAAAATATGTATTTTATATATTTAACCCGTGCAAATCTTCGTTTTAACATATATATATATATATATATATATATATATATTTGCAAATGGATGAGTCTGCAGATGTCACAAATCTAGCTATTTTATTATGTGTTCGTTATGTAACTGATAATAGTATTAAGAATTATTTATGTGAGACTATCTATCTACAAGAAAGAGCTATGGGAGAACTTATATTCACCTGTATTAATAATTATATAAGTGTATTGACACTTGCAAGATGGTTCTTAAACAATGGTAAAAAAAATTAAGGGAGTTTTATAATATGGTTCTTAAACCATAGTAAAAAAAATGAAGGGAGTTTTAATATTATATTCTGCAAGTAGCTACATAACTCATAAAAAGTTATTGTGCTTTGCTAGATAAGCACTAATAATAATAAAAATGACATATTTAATATCTATTTTTGAATGAAGTCATAAAAATTATCAACTATGTAAAATCTCTACAACTTCAATCCAGATTATTTAAAATTTTATCCGATAAAATCGATAGAAAACACACTTCACTTTTATTACATATTGAAATGAGAAAAACACTATTGAATCTTTGGAACTTGTAATGACATACTAGTATATACAAGTACTTTAAAATGCTGGGTGAAGATGTTAATGGCAAACAATCAAAATAAATCAATGTAGGCTAAGCACTTTTGGGATGTTATCCCTCATAATTATAGCCAAAATAAATTTTAAATCATTGGTATGATATCGTTAAATGGTAGTGTATGTAAATTAATCAACTTGTCCATTTTTTGAGATAGTAGCATGTGTCGCATTTATTAATAGCATTATTGTCATTGATGATAAAATAGCTTCTTTTATCTTTTATTGCAGTCATTAGTTTCAGTGCACACAATTTTGGGGTTGGAGGGTTTGAACCTATGACTTGCCTGCTTCTCATGTTCTAAAAATATTGGAATGTTGTCGTTCTTTTGCACTCGTCTGTATGTATATATGTGCTAAGCAGTTCTATTATTGACAGTGGCCTTGGTTTCCCCATAGTATGTGGCACTGCATCTGGCCTGAGGGCATGAAATCCTATATACAACCTGGAGTGTTTGAGTTGGATCAATGTTGTCCTTCGCATTATTGATAAGTCTGTTTGTATTGGGGAATGTGCAAAAGCCAACTCTAAATTCATTAGATAAAATTTTTATAAGCTATTTAGATACTTTGGGAATGTAAGGGAGGGTGATTTGAGGTTTATCTTTAGTAGTGTTGTTAGTTATTGATTTTTTATAAAATTGATCAATCTTCTTGGTAATCAATCTGTAGCTAAAACCGACACTTAATAGGTCCCTGATGTAGCTTGTGATATCAGCCTTCCTATTGAAGCTGTAAATATCTTATTCATATTTACACTTCATTTAAAGCCAATAGTAGAAGCACTAGTATGGGTTTGAACCCATTCTACGGCTCATGGCTGCCTGTCTCAAGCATTAGGCAAGCTATGATATTAACGTCATAATCTAATATATTTGTTTTATATTTGTATCACTATGTACGTACGTGTGGGCACATATATGCACATGAAATAATCTTTGTTGTTATATAATATGTATTTGTAATTTGTATTCCTGTGAAAATTTATCTAATATTTTATCATTACAGTTATGCTTTAAATTATTGTACGTAAAACTAATCGGTTGATTAATTTCTAATATTTTAGAAATTTATTTATTTTAATTACTAAACTTGAATACTACAAATTTAAAAGTAAATTATTAAACATATGTGTTACATATAGCTCAAATAGTTTTGTTAAAATTTTGTACTAATTATTTCAGTTTGTAACATTTATATTTATCAGTCTATTGTAAATTATAAAGTATAACAAAATTCTAAGAATTTCATGATTAAAGTTTTTTGTTGTTGTTGTTGTTGTTGATTAAATTCTTTGCTAATCTCCAATCCAATTAAATAAGGTGTAGATTGTGATTTGAGTTTAGGGCTTCCAGGACTCATTATAAAAATTTAATTAAAATTTTTGCCATGTTTTGTGTTTTCTTTATTTCTTTTAATAGCCTTGGGGGAAGTTTGGATTTGCCATCTTGGTATGGGTCAGCCAATAGCAGGAAATCATCATCAACACCAACCACAGAGAAACACCTAGGGAAAATGCAATTGGTAGTTGCCAAAGTTAGATGGATCTTATAGATAATTTTAGGATTAGATAAATAGCCCCCAAAACATTTAAAAATTGATTTATTTATTTTTAGTTTAATCAGTGAAGAGTCTTGATATATCTGTGAGAAAGTTTCCAAAATGACGGGGTGAAAAGAAAATAGATCGTTCGTCCCAAATCTGTCGGCAAGGCATCATCATGCTATGCAAGGCCGTAACATCAAGCCCAGTACTAATGAACTGTGTCCAGAAAGTCTTAACGAGATGAAAATAGTTTTATCAAACCTGCTTTGGAGAATGGACCGTTTGCCGATTGATAATGAGATAAACGCCTTTAACCAGTCAACAATTTTAAACGGTAATTTTCAAAAATCCCAAAGTATAGATTTGTAATGTTTATACAACTTTAGCAGAATATATATAATCTCTTTCTTTAAATTATCATTTTTTATATTTTAAATGCTTCCTTTTATTTAAAAATGATTAAGTCTTATAAATTAAATACTTTATTCAGAAATTAGATTGTTTGATATTTTATTTGATTTTTTTTTATTTAAACAAGTTTCATTTTTTGTTTGTAATATTTTCCGTGTGTTAATATTGGAGACGTAAATGTCTTTTAAGGTTATTATAACGCTTACTTGGATTTTATAATATGACTGATATGTAAACGGCAATTAAAAGCCACATTTAATTACCAATTAATTTAAATTAATAGCGGTCATAATGTGACCATATTTCAAGAGTACTGTTAAAATTTGTGTCTGCAAATTAATTAAAAACGTATCAGAAAATATCTAATTATTTAAATGAAATAACCTCAATGTGTATATTATATACGTATATCTATCAGTTTATGTAATCTCTATTAAAATTTAAGATCTTATATATATATAACGCTTGTAAGCCGTTATATCATCAAATGACCGCAAATTTTAAATAATATTAAGTAAACCTGTGTTTTCTTTAATATATGACCAACTCAATGTTTTCGGAACCATAAAGATTTTAAAATGTGGAAGCAAGCTTCTTTTTTAAATCATCCCTCTTTGCTACGTATTCATTAAAGACTCATTGTTATATACATTCTGTTGCAAAAGAGCCATTTTATTGAATCAGGAATTAATATGTCATGATCATTGATGACACAAACTTTATCTTTCTTAGGCGTTATATTTGTTATAGGTGCAATTATTCCTTCAGTACCTTTCTTGCTCTCCTTACCTTAAGAGGTTGAAATAAATCAGCCCTAAATTCTTGATTCACACATGAAAGTCGATGAATTCCCGGCTCATGGATCTTGGTTTTCCTATCCTGCCGAATCTTATCTAGATCACCTAGTACGTGGATATATGTGACGATATGCTTTAATTAGAGAATTGGCATGTCTTCACCGTATATTTTTTTCTATGATAGTACAAAATATGCTTGTTTAGAGGACCACATGTTTTATACATTTATATATATGATCTGCATCAGTTAAGCAACGCATAGTTCAAGGATAATAATGATTACTTTAGTATATTGTGCTTGTAAATTTATACCACCTCCATTATTATTATTAAAATAGATTCTTTTATATCCTGAAACGCTCTTTTGAAATCGAACGAGTGTACTCGTTTATAATTAAGTAAATAATTGATCGTTATTGGAAACGAACCATTTTGCTTCCACATAATTTATTAGATAAAATTTCTATATGTGGAAGCAAAATGGTTCATTTAATAGTATATTCTTTTAAATTTGAATGTCAAGGAGGACTAACTTTTATTTGGTATTATTTTATTCTTGGCACCTTAATCACAAAAATCTTATACATCTGTTGTATGTACTCAACCACACACTCAAACATTATATATTTTATGTTTTATATGTTAAACTACGTAAACAATTGTCAGTAAAATGCAAATCAAACGATCTAAAGTCCCAAGTTGTATAAATAAAATTTCTATCATTGTAAAACCTAGCATTATATAATGTAATAAATATTTTTGATATGATTTAGATTGCTTTTCATTTATGTTGTTCTGAATCTCTGGTATAAATTACTCTATTAATTGAGGTTTTATTAATATTGAATTCAGCATAATGTCATTATTATTGTTACAGCTCCAATTTATTAATTACTACTAAATTAATCCTCAATCATTCAAAAGGAATGATTATTATTTAAGTGTTAATTCCTCAAGTGTATCTTGATATTATATTACTCAGTCTTCTGCGAACCATGACCTCAGCTGCGTCAGAATAAGAAAAAAGATATTGCTGATATCAAAAACGTTATTTATTAGTTGGAAACTTGGGGATTCATGCAAATGGATAGGAGTCTGTGATTGCCCCTGACTTATGTATCTTGTGCTTGGTCAGACTATAAAGTACTTTTGCTTGGGATCTGGGTTTTGTTGAATGGATACACGCTTTTGACCGGTACACTATCAGTCTTGAACTTACATAAATTTTAATTCCTAAATAAAAACACATTCAAACCTGCAAATTTATTTGAAGTAGTAGAATTAGAGTTTGGGTGGGTGAATTCTCTGACTTCAAGAGGTTTTATGATCATGCAGTAATGCAGAACTCTGCCTTCTCTATGGACTAGCAAATCCAAATATTTTAGTTTCTGCAATTTGTTCTTCCAGGTGATATTAACAATTAATTTAGTTTGCAGCTGTATCTCATTTTGAATGTTTATGATTATACTCTTGGGGCTGCAATGAACACATTGTCAACAAAGTATATTGGTCCAAGAATATTAGCCTGGTATTTAGAGATGATTTGCTTTTTGAAGAAATTTTAAAATATGCTAGAGATTATCCGGCTTAAGGGAAGATCCCTCAGCCAACGATCTTTCATGCCATACCATTTACCCTCAAATATTGTGAAAATGTGATTGTCTATCCATGTAAGGAAGGCTAGAATAAAGTTCATGCATTCAGCTGAACTTGCGAATAAGGTCGATCGACCACTTCATATTAATCGACCTGTATAATTTTTGTCACATCCATGGCTACAAAATTCACAGGTCTGATTGTGTTTTTATTTAGGAATCAACATTTATGTAAGTTTGAGACTGATAGAAAGGCTAATATTGCAAGCTACATCAGGGACCTATTAAGTGTAGCTTTTAGCTGCAGATTGATTACCAAGAAGATTGATCAATTTTATAAAAAGTCAATAGCTAGCAACACTACTAAAGATAAATCTCAAACCACCCTCCCTTACATCCCCAAAGTTTTTAAACAGCTTATAAAAACTTTATCTAATGAATTTAAAATTGGCTTTCTCACACTCTTCAATACAAACAGATTTATCAATAACGCAAAGGACAAAATTGACCCAACCCAAACACTCCAGGTTGTATATAGCATTTCATGCTCTCAGTCCAGATGCTGTACCACACACTATGAGGAAATCAAGGCCACTATCAATAATAGAGCTGATCAGCACATGTATACATACAGAAGAGCACAAAAGAACAACAATATTTCTTGAACATGGAAAGCAGGCCAGTTAACCCCAAAATTGTGTGCACTGAAACTAACGACTGCAAGAGGAAGATAAAAGAAGTGTATTTTATCATCAATGACAATAAGGCTATTAATAGGCAAGTCACATGCTTTGCTATTTCCAGAAAATGGGACAGATTGATTAATTTACATATACATTTACATACATTACCATTTAACAATATCACAATGATTTAAAATTTATTTTGGCTATTATTATGAGGGAGTAGCCTACATTGATTTATTTTGATTGTTTGCCATTAACAGCCTCACTCAGCATTTTAAAGCACTTATATATACTATTACGATTATTGGAGAAGTATATTAAATTATTTTTAATAACATACTAATTTTTTTTCACATCAAACAATTTAGGACAAAATTTCATTAAATTTTAATTATTTTTTAGTAATTGATGAGCCTTGTATATTTGGCAGATGTTTTTACTAAATGCAATGAAATTGACTTATTATTACAAGGAATAAGTATTAGAATTTTAATGCAAGAGATAAAATTGTTTTTTGATACAAAGTTACAGTTTCTACAGTTAATCAGAATAATTTTGGTTGTTTTACCACCTTCGGTGTTTATACTATTATGGTCATTATAATATTTCTTGATATTTACAAATAATACAAATTCTGAAATAAATATAATGAAAATACTATATATATATATATATATATAAACGTGAACTATATACATTTAGCTATTAGTAGTACAGCTAGTGTTTGGGAACAGTGGAGTGGCTTATCTTTTGAGACCGTAACACTTTCAGCCTATAGGTAGCTTGCCTTATGTGCAGGTATGATGATGACTGTTGCAGTTTCCATCTCCTAGTTTGAGCTTGCCTCACTGTGGATGATGTACATACTACTATTTAATGTCTGACAGTTATCAGGTTGTTTTTTCCCTCTCAAATGGACCTCAATGTATATTAAGATGTTTATCCTTATTTGAAACTATTGGATTCACTGACCTAGCTTTTCTGTTGACCTGTTCATACTATTGACTGTCTATTTACATTTATTGTTAATTTATTGGTCAGTTTTATTGCAACTTGAATCTGATATTAATAGTCTTGCAGTAAAACAAATTTGTTGTTTGACAGTAAATGTCTGCTAAGTTAAAATGAGTTTGCACAAAGTTAGATTTAAGGTATGTAGTTTTTAAAATAACTTGGTGGTCATCTAGGTCATGTTTTTGTTTTCATCTTTTGACCTGGTTTTTATCTCTAGTTTAAAATTTTCATCAGGTCTGGTTCTTTTATATTAACTGGATTCCTCATTTGAACTGCATTTTTTTGTGAAAAGTGACACTTTGACTAGGTTGGAAACTTCTCGGGATCTGCTTTTTTTTTCATTGTTTCATGGTATTCATAATCTGGCTTTAGTTGATGTCTATAATTGTGGTGGTGTTATCCATCAATGATTTGCGCAATTACAGTGTTCAAGCTTTTTATGCATATAATTGCTACTGGAATGCATCTGACTGTGCCTTTGAACATAAGAATTGAATAACTATCCACATTGCAAAAATTGTACTTTTAAATTTCCATGACTATGCTGATAGCCCTAAGGACTGACAGTTTATCAATTATTACTGTGTAGACACTTTTTAATTTTGCTATATTTATGAACTGTTTTACTTTAATCGTTACATAGTTCAAGTGAATGAAGCAGTCACAATCTAAAAGATTGCTGTGCTTACCCAGCAAAAGAATAATCTTATTTGAAATAGTAACTTTAACTCTTATTTGATTCCAGAATGATATTTGATTATCTTGATAATCAGTAGTCATCTACTGCCAAGTTACAGCTGCCCATGTGTTTTTTGATGCTATGAGCATTATAGATTCATTGTTATTTGCATATAATTAATTATAATTTGGGTTTGAGGACTGAATCAGATCTCTAACATTATTTATACAGATATTGATTTTATTTAATTTTATTTAGACTTTGAGAATGAACTTTTTCATTCTTCTTTGAGTATGTAATATCTATATGACCCACAAGATTTCAAAACCTATACAATGTATATTGATGTGGACATTAGTTATGTGTTTTGGATAGTTACATTTATAGCAAACTTTTGTGTTTGTTTTTGCTGATTTATTCAGGCACTTTTTTAATATTACTAACTGAGTATTCATTTGACCCAATTTTTGACAACTTTAATACAGTGCTCATTTTTGAACTTCCTGACTCACAATACATTTAGCCAGAATCATTTGGGAGACTGCCAAATTAAAAGTGATTTGAGTCTATTATAACTTTATCTTTAAGGCTGTGGTCTATTATTCCACAAATAAAATTGTCTCTCGTTGCTTCATTTAAGAAATCTTTAAAGCTATAGTTCAATGCTAGCTTTACGAGTTTGGTGACTAATTCTCTAGATTTTTCCTTTTATCCCTGAATACACAGATTGAAATTATTTTTGTCCAAAACCCTAACACTTTTAGCAAAGTATACATAGTCAAAAGAGTTATTGCTGATTGAAATCTAAGTCAATTTGTTTTTTCAATTTTCCTTTACAAAAAACAAATAACAGCTAGCAATCGGTATTATTGTTATTGACACTCTAATAATATTAGTTGTCATTTTTTTCTGTCTTTTTTTGCAAATAAAGATTTATATACAGCACTAGAGGGCTGATCTTATTCCGTGATATTATTGTCTTATGTTATAATATGGTCAGGAGTAAAATTCTTGACATTTAAAAATAACACACAACTCTGAATATAAATATACATCACATAATCACCTTTTCTTATGCTTGCTCATAACTGTTATTAAAACAGGCAAAACTCTCTATACATATTGCCATTCAGTGCAAGCCTGAGTAACCAATGGATGCCAGAAGACTTGTGCAAAAAATCCCCCATCTAGTGCCTACTCATCCAATATCCCCAGACTAGTTTCTGGCTTGTGGCCATTGTCAGTGAGAAATCTCAGATCTGTGAGCACTGCACCTAGATCTTAGGATCTAATGCAGCTCTCCAGCAGCCATCTTTTATTTCTACTTAATTACAAAACCATGAATCTTAAATTCAAAACACTATAATATTTTCAATCCAAGCTCATTAGCTTATATACTCATACAGGTCTAAACTCAGTTCAGTACCTATGCATTTTGGTGTCTTTGGTTCTTTAATAATCATAGCCACCACTATCCTATTAGCCAGGATTGGTTTTAAACCAATAAACATTACATGATTGTCATTTCTTATGCTTGCTTATAACTATTATTAAAACAGGCAAAACCCTCTATACGTATTGCCACTCAGTGCAAGCCAGAGTAATCAATGGATGCCAGAAATCTTGTGCATAAAATCCCCATCTAGTGCCTACTCATATAATATTCACAGACTAGTTTCTGGCTTGTGGCCTTCATCAGTGAATAGAGATAAAAGGTGGCTGCTGGAAAGTTGCATTAGATCCTTAAGATCTAGGTGCAGTCCTTTCAGATCCAAGGCTCCTCACTGATGACCAAAACTAGTTTGGGAATATTGAATGAGTAACATTAGATGGGGATTTTATGCACAAGCCTTCTGGCATCCATTTATTATTCTGGCTTGCACTGAGTGGCAATACATATAGAGAGTTTTGCCTGTTTTAATATAAATATAATGATATTTGTTATATATCTTGCATGAATTTTTAACTGAAATAAATTCTAAAGTAGATGATGAAGTTTTCAACTTTGCTTGACTTGCAAACAACTCTTGCAATATTTTTTTCTCAATTTTAGTAGGTTCAGAATGGATAGATCAGGTATTTATTCCCTCAAACTTCATCCCACAGGGTTCCCCCCTCTTAGTGCTCTTCTCTTTATATTGTATTTAAATCTGCTTCTGTGAGAGATTGAGGAGAGTCTTCCAGAGGTTTTTGTTCCTGAAATTCAAAAAATAATATCCCATATTTCTTACATGGATGATGAAATAGTATTTCTTCCATCTGAAAAACATATTCACAAACTTGAAGCAATTCTCAAAAAATATACAGAGCATTATGGTCTGGAAATTAACCCTGATAAATTCCCTACCTGGAAACTTCTGACAGGTTGCAGGATAACATCATGTTTCATGGCTAATTCCTAAAAATTTCTGGGATTACCAATCTTGTAATCCTCCTCAGTAATGAGAAAAAATACAAGATTCAATCTTATCTACCACCCAGAAAATAATCAATTCCCTCTCCAGGGTGTATTTATCTATCCACACTAAAGCCACATTGTTGAACATGTTAATATATCCCAGGATCAATTATTTTCTTCACAGAATTTAATTTACCAAAAGATTTCAAAGAAAAATTATCACCTTATGTTTCTCACCTACTTTGAGGGGGAAAGACAATCACCATCAATATGAAAAACATGCAAAAACCAACTAACCATAATGGGATGTCTTTGCACTCCACTGCCACATTCTCATTCCAAAAAGCCTTCAACACATTATACAGACTTAGCATATGCTATCCTAATTTAGAAAACATCATCCCTATTGTTTCTACCAACCATCCTCCACCTAGTAAATGTTCATGGATTAAACTTTTACTATCACAAATTTGCTACCACATTCAAATTTCAAATCACACTTTTAATCAAAAGATCTCTTCCTGGGAGGCCTACAAACAAATCAAAACATAGCAACCTTACCCAGTATTCTACATATCACAAATAAAAAATCATCACCAAATTCTGACACTGGAATCTTGAATCCAAGTTCCTTGATTTTATTATAAAATTAAACATCAAAAACCTCCCTACTAATCACTTTCTTGCTTATAGAATAAGATACTCTAACATAGACTCCAACTTCCAGATGTGCCTCAAAGGTGAAGAGACCACAATTCATGCCTTATTTCAATGTGAAAGACTTCAAATTCTGAGAAACTTTATCACATCCATTATTAAATCCAATGGTCACTGAATGTATACCTATGCTGAAAGTATAGAAAGAGGCTTATTTCCTTCAATAAGGATTACAACATTCCTTTTGTAGAGTATTTGGTTGATGAGATGTAAACTGACATTTGATCAATCAATAGATAACCCTACTATTTTTTTTCTAAAAATTATCAGGAAAATTAAACAGAGAGATAAGATCCTGGCTCCTTCTGACATTCAAGCAGCAACATGGAACATTTTTTATATTACCCACTAGCTGCTAACCTTGGACAAAATTCTCTCCTGACTGTTACTTCATCTTGTCCATATGATCAAACCTTATGTTAATCACTATTATGTTTTACTTTTGTAACCACTAGTCTTAATAAAATTCTTTGTTTTTAAAAGAAAAACTATTTATTGTTTTGCTTCTTTTTACAATGATATATTTATGAAATATTTAGGTGAGGCAGGATTTTTATATTATGCAGCAACTAAATTGTGTATAGGAATAGATTTAATGCTATACCAAATATGAGAATTTAGCTTTCAAATATTGTGTCTGATATCAAAAGAATTTGTAATTCAAAGACCAATAAACATAGAATTTATTTTATGTATATGCAATTTAGTTTTACTATTTTCATGTTGTTTTTTGTTTGGTTTACATAATTAAAATTTGTAATATTTGATTGAATGCAAGTATAATTTATTTACTTGGAGTTTAGGACTTGAACACAGACTTTCAACTTCCCATTAACTATCTTCCCTACTCATACAACCGATACCCTTGACCACATTCATGTGAAAAAGATAAATGATCTCTAATATATGTGCACAAAATACAAAATATGTATATTGGAGATATAAATAGTCAAAATAAGAGTTATAGATCACATGACCCTATTCTCTTAAGCTTGTAAGTTATAGACCATGTGTAGTCATGTTTATCAGTTGTATGAGAGAGTAAGGATAGGTGAAGGGAACTTGAAACTCTGTTTTCAGATCTCTTATAATTTACATATAATTAAAATTTGAAAATAAAATGTTTATTTTCTTTTCCTAATTCTTATATTTACTTGCTTAATTTATTTAATCTTAAAAAATAATCAATATGTTCTCTTAAAATTTAAGGATCTATATGGAAAGTTTGGGAAATGCTTAAATATTTTCAAATACCTTATAATAATATTCTAAAGTAAATAATATTTATGTGCAGAGTTTGTCTAAAAATTTGTAATAAGGTTATTTACTTCTAATTATATGTTTAACTAGTTCCTCTCTGTCCAATATTTTATCTTTTCTCAATTGAACATAAGTTCACTGCTACATGAATAGTCAGCTAGTTTAAATACATCTGTTTTGTTTTTTTAATCATTAATCTATTCTTTTTTGTTTGATAATGGATGCTCTCTGATATATGTACTTTCGGTATTCTGTTGGTATTTCATAAATTCTATTTTTCTTTTCAGAAATTGCAATTTAGGTTTTCCAGAGATTTTGAAAAACAATTCTGATATTATATTGCCTGCAGATTTTTTTTTAGTTTTTCTACTATCCCTGGTAGTTATAAATAGACTACTTCAGCTACAATTGTTATTTCTCTCTTGATGTTTCATTTTGCTGTCTAAAGTTTTCTTAATTATAGCTTATATATAATTATTCTTCATGAGAATTTGTCTATATAGAACTTTCATTTTTATAAGCCACTGGTTTCTGAACAAACTCTTATGCTCCGATCTATGATAATAATATAACACCATATCTGTCATGATCAGGATGAATATACTAAGTATTGTGTGTCGGACTTTTTATAAACTGTAGTTTTGATTTGCCATGAAGCAATCTTATCACAAGAACTTCTAAGAATGCCAGTTTTATTCTTTATCTATTGTGAATTTAATTGAAAGGGATATTTTAATGATGTATGTCCAAAATATTTGTCACAATACTTTACCATGTGAAGACAATGAATATGAATTCCATATAAAGAAGACTTCAATTTGAACTAACAACAGATATTTCTTTTAGAATCAAAGGCTATTTAATGTCTGATTATAAACCTATCATCTTATACAAAATCAATGTAGCATTTTTATAATGTTTGGATAACTATTGTGCAATATATTTAACAATATACTACAATCTTTAAATAAAATAATTATTCCAATATTTTCAAACTATCTATTTACTATTAACTGTTAAGTTGCATCTCTCCAGATAACTAATGGGTTTTATTAGGCATTTTATTTACTCTATTTAACATTAATATAAATACATTTTCATTACATTTTAAACCTCAGAAGTGATAAAGTTATTGCCAAGGTGTGGATTACATTCTGTTAATCTATCAATATAAAGTTATAGCATTGAATTATAAATATAGGGGATTTGAACTCAGACTTTCAAGAAACCATCAACTATCCACACTATCTCATACCACTGATGAACATGACAACACACATGTAGAAAAGCTAATCATTAATATACATATTTCATGCTGAAACAGCGCTCATCAGTTGGTCCAGATTACCATCTCCCATATATATATAATTAAGAGCATGCTAACTCCTCACTGAAGAGACCCATAGGTCGAAACCAGTCTGGGGATGGGGACAATCTAAGATAAAGATGATTTGAATGCCTTCTTTTGTAGAAGCATTTATCATAATAAAAAAATAAAAAATTAAAAAAAGCTTGTTTTGAGCTCATTAGCATGCTCTTAATTTTACATATTGGTAAATGCAAGCTATATATAAGTCATGTGACATCTGACTTTTTATTATTACTATATATATATATAATCAGTGCTCAGTTTATATTAAATAGCAAATCTTTATACTTTAATGGTGGACAGGCTTCAATCTACTCTAACCTCCAACTCTTCAGTCATCCACACCATTGAAAATGTAAATAGTGGATAAAAGTATGCTTATGATATCAACATATGGAACATTGTTTTAATTCATTTTATACTTTAATTTAAAGTCAGATGTTGCTATAAAGTTAGCATGTGGGAGATGCATGTTGAAAAAATATCAATTATCTGTTAAACGATGCCTATAGAAATGTATAATAAATATGAAAGATTAAAAACCAGGCATTTTTTTAATCCCTTCAATTGTTCATGTCTAAAATACAAGACCAATCTTATATTTTAATTTAAATAATCTTAGTTATTTAGCTTATTTTCTGAAAAAAGGCTGCTCCAGACTGAAAATATTAAAGCTATATTTTTAAAATATTATATACAACAGTGAAGCTTTTACATTTCAATGGCCTATTTAAAGGCTCTTTTACCTACATATTAATAAAGATTAATATTAATTTTATATAATGTTTTATTTAATAGTTGTAAATTTTATAAAATAAATATTATATTAAATATTTTACAGATATAAAGAATCTCATGATATAGTGATAGCATGTCTTTCTTTCTTGCTTCTAGGCATAAAATTGAATCCAATCTTGGGGAAACTTGGAGAAATTTTTGAGGTTTTAATCAAGCTTAGATTTTTTTTTTCACTTACTTTGTTCATAGTCATTCTATCCATCATCGATGTAGCATCTAGCTACTCTTAGTTTGGTGCAGGAGACTAGCTATATTAAACAATATGTGCCAATGACCATTGGTTATTATATATATATATATATATATATATATATATATATATATATATATGTTCAACAGATGGTGTTTTACCAAAACCACCGAACAAGTGTAAAATTTGTTTACATAAACAAAAAAAGAGTCAGAATTAACTACCTCTTTCATTTGCTCACCCCCAGATGTAAACAAATTTTACACTTGTTCGGTGGTTTTGGTAAAACGCCATCTGTTGAACATAAATAACAAGTGATAGCAAGTTACATGAATAACTTGTTTTTGTTTTTCATAAATGTACCTTTAAAGTTTTTTTGCAATGATATATATTGCAAAGACTTTGATTATGTGGTGATACTGAACTGAGATCAGACCCATATAAATATCTGGCTTGATAGGCTGAGTTTGAAGACTTTACCAGTCTGAAAAATTCACACTTGCAAACTGATAGAAACGTTTTGCATAAACACTTGAGAGTCAGTGTTTAGATCTAGTTTCTATACTCTATCCCTCACTGATGAGAGCAAACCAGCTTGAAATCAGCTGATCTGGGGGCAAGCAAATGAAAGAGGTAGTTAATTCTGACTCTTTTTTCGTTTATGTAAACAAATTTTACACTTGTTCGGTGGTTTTGGTAAAACGCCATCTGTTGAACATAAATAACAAGTGATAGCAAGTTACGTGAATAACTTGTTTTTGTTTTTCATATATATATATATATATTGTAACCAGTTGGCTTACATCACACACACTAATATAGTGTATGTGAATATATATATGTAAAATAAAAGAAAAGTAGAAATAAACACAGACAAAAATTATAGTAGATATTTTCTACATTTACTGAAATAGTAAATAAAGGGTTAAATAACTCTGGGCTTAAGGTAATATTTTATTGTAAAATTAAATATTTAAAAAGGTCTGATAAATAATATTTGTAATTCTGATTTTGAAATTAACAAAAAAAAAGCAAGCATAATTTATTTTTTAAACTCTTTTAATTAATACTTGTATAAAATATCTTTTTTAATTAATGCTTGTTTGCATTTCTACTATGTAGTTAAAAATCTTTGTAGATTAAAAATTCTAAAGGATTATCACACCTTTGGTCAAATTCCAAAGATTAAAGTAAAAACATGAAAATCACACTTTGATAAAAATTTCCAGCTTGTTTTCAAATGGATTAAAGTAGATTGAAAACAGCCACTGTGTTTTTGTCACCTGAACTACCCAAGTTTATAAAAGACATAAAAAAAATATCAGTTAGTTTCTGCTTGCAGTTGGTAAAAGTTGGTCAGAAGAGTTTGTAATATTTTAAGCAGTGGCCAACTAGGCCAACTGCAAAGTTTTTGGATAATGATTTTGAAGAGAGCAGTATGTTGTTGGCTGTAGCAGAGAGTTGGCAGAATAGCTACCATGAATTGATACAGCTGAAGGAAGGACATTAGATTTAGAAGCTACTAATATTCCCTTCTCAGGAGTTTGAATTCACTTGGAGAAAATGGCCCACTTCTTTGTGCTGTAATTCATAGCCTTAAACAGAGAGGATAGTTTCTTGTCTAAAATTTATTAAATCAAAACAGCTGATTGACTGGAATAGTTCTATACAGATGGGAAACCAATATTATACATGGATTGCATAAGTTTATCTGATGATGACAACAAACCGGGATTATATTTTTCTAATGTATCAAAAGAACCAGCTTGCTAAATGAATAATTACAGATAAAAATATATACAGCTGTGGTGAGTAGAGTTATATATAATAATGAAATTTTAAATAATTTCTTTAGTAAAATTATATTTTGAAAGTGATGCGTGAATTTGTACTTTTTATGTTTATGGTGGGTGTATAGTTGAGCAGGGCTGTGTGGATGCAATGTGTTTATGGTGTTCCAAAGTATATGCTCAGCACTGTCTAGACTTAGATATTGAGCTCCCAGAGTAGTCCAGCAGTGTATATGTAGGCCTCATGAATAGGCCTTGGTCTCATGAATAGACCTCCTCTAAAGCCCCTAAGACACAAGAGATGAGCAAGGCTGGCTCAGTGCCTGATATTTTTTTTCTGGATACTATTTCTTGTGGATGATCTGTCTAGGTACTTAGAAGGGGCAGTGTTTAAAAATAAGATATTTTCTCATGACATCATGGGGCATTGTGTACTTAGTCCATGCTTGACTATCTACTTATCATGGCATGAAGAGCTGCACTTCACCTATTCGCTTTTCCTCTTTCACCTTGCCTACTTTATCAGCATTAACTAATCAAAGCAGAAAGACATTTAGAAATTTATATTTTCTTAATTCTATAAAGCGATTGTATATTTCATTTATAAAAAAAAAGACATTTTAAATCAATCAACAATCATCTGTCAAAAATTTAATCTGATTTATTTTAAGAAAAAAAAATGCTATATTCAACAAAAAGAATAATTGTGAAATAACTTTTATCATTATAACAAATATGTAAATTTTAGGTATATTGCAAATGGAATTTGTAATTGTAGAAATTATTGATATTTATTGTTTGACAAAATTAAATTTATAAATAATCTGTGTGCACATATATGTCAATGATTGTCAAATAGGACATATATGCAAATTTTAAGATTTTTTTTGTATTAAATGTCAATTCATTTATTGAATATTCATTATATATTATAAATCGTGTGTCTGTGCACACATATATGTAAACCACAGTAATAATTTGAATATATTTTATTATACTTTTTCTAAATTAATGTAACAATTTAAATGTTGAATGGTAATTATTTAAATCTTAATGTGATCATTTGAAATTTTGTATTATAATCAAAATCAGAAAATTCACGCACATATGTGTGCATATATATGTCAATTGTATTGTAAATAATAATGCATGTCAGATAGACACTTATGTGTAAAATTTTGATCATTTTTCTAAATTAATTGTTAATTCAAACATGTTAATTTTGTATCGAGCCACATGCCTGTGTGCTGAATGGGTTTTAAGTAAACCTAATTTATTAATCATGTAACTCAATGTATACTTTTCAAAATCAGAACCCTTATAAGACCTTAAATATCATTCATTTTTTTGTTATTAATAAACTTGTATTTAATTGTTAAAAATTGATTCCATCATCTCTTGTTCACATACAGTAATAGAGCTTCATGTTCTCTGGGCTAGATTCGTGCACAGATAAATGGGTATGTGTTTAGTGCTTTGAGCATCGAGAGATGATAAATCATCATCCTGGTTGGTGCAAAAGAGGATACCCTTTAAAGCCCATGCACTATATTTTATTTTAGTTCAGTCTTGTTAAAAATTTAAGTTTTAGTTGGCCAGTACATTAATGTTACTAAGTGGCCAGAGCATTGATGATGATTTGCATGTTTTAATGTCCCAGCATTATTGTTTAGATTTTATGATTATTGTGTATTTTAATGGATGGGCACTAAGCTGGTGCATCCAAGTTATGTTTAAATAATTGCCCAAGCTGGCAAAGGCTCAATAGTTAGCCTGGTCTACAGAAGACCCATTTCCAATCCAGTCACAAGGTTGACTGTTGATTTTTTATTGTTCAGATCCAGACACAAGATGGTTTGTTGATTTTATTCTGATTTATTGTACTAATTTGTTTATTCCCATCAATGATGATGATGGATGATTATTTCTTGAGTATTTACGTGATTAATTATTATAGTTGATCTTCTGACTTAGCTGGCTGATCTCATTGATCTCACAATGATCTCACAGATTTTTTGATATCATGCTCTTTTAAATATACTTATATATACTTTTATAAATTATTGATTTTGTATTTACTTGGGGTTGATGATGATGTTCCATCACCCAGTTCAATCATTTTTCATTTTGATACCCCCCATCTCATTCAATCTCTTCTCACCCATCTCTTTTAATTAATACTTGTATAAAATATCTTTTTTAATTAATGCTTGTTTGCATTTCTACTATGTAGTTAAAAATCTTTGTAGGTTAAAAATTCTAAAGGATTATCACACCTTTGGTCAAATTCCAAAGATTAAAGTAAAAACATGAAAATCACACTTTGATAAAAATTTCCAGTTTGTTTTCAAATGGATTAGACAGATTGAAAACAGCCACTGTGTTTTTGTCACCTGACCTACCCAAGTTTATAAAAGACTGATAAAAAAACATATCAGTTTCTGCTTGCAGTTTGTAAGAGTTGGTCAGAAGAGTTTGTAATATTTTAAGCAGTGACCAACTAGGCCAACTGCAAAGTCTGGATAATGATTTTTGAAGAGAGCAGTCTGAATAGTAGTTTTTTGCAAGAACCAAACAGAACAATTTGGCTACTAAAACTTTTTGAATAAGTGGCAGAAATTAGCTGACCAAAATGGATAGCTGCAGTATGTTGTTGGCTATAGAAGAGAGTTGGCAGAATAGCTACCCTGAATTGATACAGCTGAAGGCAGCACATTAGATTTAGAAGCTACTAATATTTTCTTCTCAGGAGTTTGAATTCACTTGGAGAAAATGACCCCTTCTTTGTGCTGTAATTCTTAGCCTTAAACAGAGAGGATAGTTGCTTGTCTAAAATTTATTATATCAAAACAGCTGCTTACCTGGAATAATCCTAGACAGAAAGAAATCAACTTCAGATCAAGATTTTACATGAATTATGTACTTTTACCTGATGATGACAACAAGCCTGGAATTATATTTTTTCTGATGGACCAAAAAGCAAACTCACCAAGAAAAATCTTCTAGCTTGCCCAGGAAATCCCCAGCTTGCTGAAGAATTAACTACATGTATGCTGCGTCAGATATATACAGAAAAGTACAGATAAACATTTATATAACTGGTGAGTTGTTTTAAAATAAGTCATATAAAAATAGACATATATAGAACAATATTATTTTTAAGTCAGTTAAAAATCTATATATTTAAAAGAATATAAAGTAATTTTGCTTGAATTATAATTAAGAGTCAAGAATAATTCATTGACCATCTGGTCTTAAAGGCAAAAGAGACATTTTTGAACAATAATCCTCACGGATATTATTTTTTTAAAAAAATAAATAAATAAAAGGAATTGATGATTCAATAATTTAATTTAAAAATGTTGATAATTAATCAACAAATACCTATCAAAAATTGACTATATTTTTAAGTAAAAAAAGAAAAGAGAACTTATAAACTGGTACTAATTTTAAATTATATCTATATTTTGTTTATACGTACGTATAGGTATGAAATTTATGCATATTTCCAAAGAGATTAATTATGAAAATATAATATTATTGCTGTTGAGTTTAAATATGATTTAATGCCAGTGTGCACACATATGCACACACATATATGTAAATTTTAATCATTTTTTGTTGTTATTGAATGTCAATTGAAATAGATAAATTGTATAATTGTAAATCGCGCATCTGTGCGCATATACATGTAAAGTTTAATCCTTTTTTTATATATATAATTATTTTATGTTAATTGAAGTGTATTCCTTGTATATTATAAAACGCACATCTGTGTATGGATATATATATGCATTTATAAAAAGTAATTAAAAAATAATGTAAATTGATGTAATAACGTGAATTTTGTAGTAATATTGTAAATTACAGTGTAATGACTTTTATTATTGAATACTTTTCAAAATCAGAACCCTTATAAGACCTTAATCATTTATTTTATTGTTACTAATAAACTTATATTTAATTGTTAAAAATTGTATTCCATCATCTCTTGGTCACATACAGTAATAGGGCCCATGTTCTCTGAGCTAGATTTCAGACACGGATAAATGGGGATGTGCTTAGTGCTTTGGGCATCCAGTGATGATCAATCATCATCCTGGTTGGCGCAAAAGAGGATACTCTTTAAAGCCCATGCACAATTATTTTTTTTTATTTTACTTTAGTCTTATTAAAAATTTAATTTTATAGTTGGCCAGTACATTAATGGTACTAAGTGGCCAGAGCATTGATGATGATCAGCATGTTTTAAATGTCCCAGCATTATTATTTTGATTTTTGATTATTGTGTATTTTAATGGATGATCACTAAGCTGGTGCATCCAAGTTATATTTAAATAATTGCCCAAGCTGGCAAATGCTCAGTAGTTAGCCTGGTCTAAAGAAGACCCATTTCCAATCCAGTCACAAGGTTAACTGTTGATATATTGTAATGTTTTATTATTCCCATCAATGATGATGATGGATGGTTATTTTTCTTGAGTATTTATTTATACTTACTCTTACTTTATAATGCTGGTTGATTAATTATTATAGTTGCTCTTTGGGTTAGCTGGCTGATCTCTCAATGTTCTTAGAGATTCTTTAATCTCATTACTTATATCTTTAAATATTTATTTATAGATAATAATTTTTCAAATTATTAATATTTCATTTTGTATTTACTTGGGGTGATGATGATATTCTATCACACCAGGTTCACTTCACTTTTTCTTTCTATCTCACCCACCCCATCCCGTTACAATATATATATATATGAAAAACAAAAAACACAAGTTAAAAACTTGCCAACGCTTGTATTTATGACTACAGATGGCGTTATACCAAAAACACCTTCAAGCGTTTGTTTACATAAACGTCAGAGCGTATTTCACTATCTCTAACTTAATTTCCACCTTCATATCATGATTTCGCTTGAAATCATGATATGAAGGTGGAAATTAAGTTAGAGATAGTGAAATGAAGGTGGAAATTAAGTTAGAGATAGTGAAATACGCTCTGACGTTTATGTAAACAAACGCTTGAAGGTGTTTTTGGTATAACGCCATCTGTAGTCATATATATATATTGCATCACCACAGTCTTCATGCTTGTCAATCCAATAAAATATTACAGAAATCTATTGAAAGTTGTAATTTAAAAGTTATAATATTACCTTGTCGACAGATTTATGTAATAATTTATTGATTTGTTTTAAATATGAGAGCTGTCGTAATGTAATTATCACTTTATATTATTATTATTTTAAATTTCTGACGCTTTTATTATAGTAAATGGGGATTTTTTATTTTATTTTTTTTTTTTTTGCATTTTATTATTGTAATACAGTTTAATACAGAAAAATGTTAAAATTGGCTATTGATTAAATACTTTTTTACAACAATTATTCAAATATTTAATTTCTATATACCTTGTATAATAACTCCAGTTTCAATACTTTCAGACGTTTTGCCAAAAAAATAGAATTTTAATGGTGAAACACCTTCATTAAGGAAAATCGCTAGTTCTTGTGTCTCATTATCAATA
Organism: Epiperipatus broadwayi; assembly: GCA_028023455.1. NCBI lineage: Eukaryota > Metazoa > Onychophora > Udeonychophora > Euonychophora > Peripatidae > Epiperipatus > Epiperipatus broadwayi. The sequence continues at coordinate 53,912 of JAQFVV010012873.1, read as the reverse complement.
TTTTCCAGTATATTATCTAATCTCTGAGTTCCATCTTTAAATGTGTGGATAATTTGCATACGGAGTTGCATTCTGCTTGTAGAATTGAAGTAAATACCAATACCTGAAATTTTACAAAACATTATTTATTTTAAAAATATATAAGTTTGTGTGTCTATAATATCTTTTAGTTTACAATATTATTGCTAGGAATATGAGGCAACCCGGCTCGAAAGCGCTAAGCTGCTGATTATTTTATAGTCCCATAATAAAAATTATTATAGCTTCTCTTTCCAACGCCACACATGCTTATAATTTTATTATAACTAAGTGGTATAATGGCAAGGGTTGTACTTGACTATTACAGGAAGCAAATACTACCCGCATTTTTCATTTCAACCCCACATATGACATACACATGTTACATTGATTATACATTTATTGCAGCCCCAGAAGACATCATTATTAATCTCCACAACAGCCTCCAGAATAAAAACTAAGCTTACTTTTACTACAACTTGGAAAAGCCAAGACAAACAGATCAAGTACCTTGAAATATGTGTTAGTAAAAATACAGATAAGCTGGACTACCAAATAGTAGTCAAACATTTGGAAGTACAGGGTCTGACAAACCCTAGTTTATATGTGCCTCGCTCCCACAAACTTGCAGCCCTCTCTTCATTCATGTTTAGGAACCATAACTTGTGCAAATATGAGGCAGATAAAAAAAAATCTTATCAATTATATAGCTGATTTAAGAAAAATAGAACACACTTATTCATCCATCAACAGAAAAGTCAACAAATTTTTCTATAAAATAAACCACAACGATAAGAAAACAAACAAACCAAGAATACTAATCCCATACATTCACTCAACAGCCAAAAGCCTCATTAATAAACTATCAAGTGACTTTGAAGTTGCTTTCTGTTCACCTCCCAACACCAATAGACTGATAAATAACACCAAAGACAGGATCAAACCTGAACTCACCCCTCAAGTTGTGTACAAAATTACCTGCCCCCAAAGAAATTGTATGGCAACATATTATGGAGAGACCAAAACTAACATTGCCACCAGAATAGCTCAACACAAATACCTTTATAACAGAACCAAAACAAAGCTTGAAGGTAATTCGGTTTTCATTGAGCACAAGAGAGCCACTGGACACACTTTTCTACCCACCACAACCAGTGTCATTTGCTCTGAAACAAATGACACCAAACGTAAAGTTAGGGAAGCTTACTACATCGTAAGTGACCCATTGGCAATCAACAGAAGAGAGGCCTGCTCTTCCCTATCTCGAAAATGGTCCATGTAATATCTGCATATAAATTTGCATAAAATTTGTATCAATATTATAGTCAATAATAGAATACAAGTCACCATGAATATGGGACTACAAACTGTCCTGAAAGCGCTTGGCGAAAAATTTTAATAATTTCATAGACAATTAATAGCTTCATTATCTGTGCACAGAGCACATATATAGATTAATTTATAATAAACTATATAAGCAAAATAATTTTTATTCATTAACTTTATATTATAAATGCTGTTTTAAAATTTCCAAAAACCTGATTAATAGCCAAATCACCATTCAACTTATTAATAACGTGAAAGGCTAAAACCTTTGACAGAAATGTCTTAAAAATGCTTATGTGATAGCCAATCAGATGCAATAATGACTGCACATGGAACTCTCAAATCAAGAACATAAGCTAGGACTATGGGAAAAAGAGTGGGACCCACCTCTGTCAAAGGTTTTAGCCTTTCACATTATTATTATATTATCTGCTAGCACTTAATAAATTTAATATATTTACTTTCAACTTATTATAGCTTTGATAGTTAGTAGCAACAACAAAAAAATAGTAAAAGTATAAGCCACCAAATTATTTCCCTATGTTTTATAATGCACTAAGCATGTTTACAGCAGACCACTACAATAATCATAGTTCTACATTAATTTAGCAGTTGAAAATTATGCCTATATATGAACATAATTTATTATGTAACTGACGCTTAGCATTTAAATGTTTTATGTTTTTGACAATGAAAATTTTCTGTTGATTGCATTTGGATCTTTGCAATTGCCCAAGACTCCTTATATTCTCTTTTCCTATTGTCTCTTGGCACAAATCATCCTCACATTGCTTGAAAATATGATCCTTAGCAAGTTCGTGGAAAATTGATTTACACTAGGGGTCGCCAAAGTGGTCGATATCTATACAAGAATTAAAGTGATGAATTTTAATAATATATATATATATAATAAAATATTATAAGAAATGGGAATTCCATTTTTTAATTGTATTTAAAATCTGCAGCATGAACTTTCAAAGCAGCAACTAATTATAAAACAACAATGCAGCTTGAGAAAATAGAAAATCGTTAGCACCATATTGTAGCCAAAAGGGCTACCTCTTTTGTCTATGATTCTGGGACTTAAATGATCAAAACATTGTACGGCAAGTTTATATAAATATAATAACGTCAAAATATAGCAAACTTCCTCTGTTTCCCATTCTGTAATAAAGACCCCTTCCCTGTAATAAGTCATAATGTTACAGGGAAGGGGTCTTTATTACAGAATGGGAAACAGAGGAAGTTTGCTATATTTTGACGTTATTATATTTATATAAACTTGCCGTACAATGTTTTGATCATTTAAGTCCCAGAATCATAGACAAAAGAGGTAGCCCTTTTGGCTACAATATGGTGCTAACGATTTTCTATTTTCTCAAGCTGCATTGTTGTTTTATAATTAGTTGCTGCTTTGAAAGTTCATGCTGCAGATTTTAAATACAATTAAAAAATGGAATTCCCATGTAATAAGTCATAATGTTTTTTCCGCTTTTGGCAGCCATCTTTGCAACTGGTCTTACAAAAAGCGTCCCTTAGCGATTCAATTTCAGGAAGATAGGGACGATTGTCCCCTTACCTTTACGTTTCTTATTCAAGGTAAGTCGGTTTTAATCATTATATATTATGGAAAGTGATAATATAATCGATAACTCGCAAATTAAGGTTAGCCCCGATCTCAGCATTCAATCTAGCAATGCAGTCATCGGTCGTAAATTTTATAGTCTTAGATCTAATCTAAATTCATCCAAAATAACTTCTACAACAAATAAAAACCCACAAACCAATATTTCAAAAGAAAACAGCATCACAAATATCAACAAAAGTTTAGAAAATATTCAACTTACCCCTAATATAAGTAATAGCATTAATATCTCATCAAGCGAAACTATTGAAATTCTTAAAAATTCGAGTAAAAACCAATCATCACCTCTCCGAAGACTTTACGCACCCTCAGAAGACTCTAATGAGCAATTTACTTTGCCCAATAATACCCTGGAAACCATATCTGATAATAATAGACAAAATTACCGACAAGATGATTTCGGCAAATTTTTTAAAGTAAAAACTTTTCCACCAGAGGTCGACAAAACCAGTGCTGTCACATTACAGTTTGTCAATAGTAAATTTAAAAATCAAAAAGAAGAAATAAATTTTAAAACCGATAAATCACACTCCAGAACAAACAAAGATTATAGCGCAGAACAATCCATTGCTACTTCAGCCAACTTACAATCTAATCCAATTTCTTCAATATCAATATTGAAAAATTCCTCTACGTACGCAAATATCGTAAGGTCTAAAAATTCTAAGAGCATCTCCGAAAATATTAAGGCTGATAATTTCAATGAACTATATTTGAATATCTCAGAACTAGACATAGAACAAGAATCAAACACTTTGGAAAATGTCTCATTTAATATAGACAAACTTAATGACGACATGTTCCTAAAAATAAATAATGAGTTCAACAAAACGATTCCCAATAGCCTATATAAATCGTTTGCTAACTACTACAGCGATAAATCGTTAATCTTAGCTATAACAAATCAACAATGTGCTCTATATAAGTTCCCTCTAGAACAGCTATACAGTCTAATCAATCAAAAACAATTAGGCAGAGGCATTCATATGATTCTTAATCATCCCAATGACCGCTATGTTATCGTTGAGTTTAAAACATGGGCGGACCGTATGAACTTTAAAAATAAATACAGATCTTTAGGAAATTTTATACTATGCTCCATAGATATGAACCATCCTGTTACACTATCCGGCAGAATCCAAAACTGCCTTGCCCACTTGAAAGAACAAGAACTACAAGATATCCTTATTAATTATGGTTCAGTTAGCAAATTTAAACACCTATTAAACCCTCACTGCGAAGATCAAATCCTGTCCAATACAGTTATCTTCACACTTACATTGAAGAAAAACATTATACCCACTGACATACCCACTATTATTACTGCAAGAGGCTCTCCTATGGTTTTGATTTTCAGGGGAGTACATCCACAATGTTTCTTCTGCCTTTAAAGAACACACCTCATTAAAGATTGTGCAGCAAGAATATGTACACACTGTGGTATTAAAAAGAATAAAGTTCACAGATGTCCTGGTAGACCTACTAACACAGCTTTCACATCCTTAAATAGACAATCAACACATGGGCCTAATTCTATCAGCAACCTCACAAACCCAGACAACCTGAGTCAAATAAATCCTCCAACAAACTCTTTCACATCCAAACCTATCTTTCAAAATGAAAATATTCAAGAAACGACAACCTCTACACTAATAGTAGTGAATCAGAGATCCAAGCAATTACATATACTGCGCCTAAACCAATCACTCAAACCGATAAGACTAAAGATCTTACATACGATACATATTATACTAATCCCGGAGAAACAATACTAGGCCAAACTCTTGACACAAAAGAAGGCAATATGACCAAACCACCTGACGAGAGCAAGGAAAATACAAGCGATGAAGAAAATACACTCAAAAAATTTCAAAACAATCCATCCATAACAACTCCCACCCAGTCTAAAACCACTGATACATCTTCATGTGGGTCAGTTAAGTCCAGTAAACCTAAACAAAGTGATCCACAAACTGTCCTCAATTCTTCAACTCCTGCAATAATTAACCATCCAAATGAAAAGACTTGTCAAACACACAACCCGAAAGTCACATAGTTAATGTTTCCCAACAGTTACAGCAAACCGAAAATGACTCAGGTCTAAAATTTAAAACAAATTCCTATAACAATAAAAAAAACACACAACCCGAAAGTCACATAGTTAATGTTTCCCAACAGTTACAGCAAACCGAAAATGACTCAGGTCTAAAATTTAAAACAAATTCCTATAACAATAAAAAAACACTTTTATCAAAAGAACAGGAAAATGAAAAAAACACTATTAAACTTAAAAACCCTCAAAAAACCGACACAACAAATACCCAAAATATAAATAAGAAAATTAAAAGAAAATCAATTCGTTCAGATAAATCAAGCTCTGATGATAGCGCCCATCTGATACATTACTCACCTCCACCCTCTAACAAACAAATTTCAGATATATCAAGCACAAAGCCTCGAAAATCACTGGAAAAAAAGAGAAAAACCATGGATCCTACAACTATTGATACCATTGATCCTTCTGACGAATCTCAGACAGATTACACTACTTCATCAGACACCGAAGACTTCATGGATGCGTTTCCTCAACCAACAACTATATCACCAATCCATCCACAAATTCAATCACAAGACTCTGATTGCCAAATAACATCAGACCTCATTAACATGGAGATGTCCCACATTGACTTGGTACACTTTGCTGAGGATGGTTTGGATTAATCTATCATGTTCTGCAAAATTGCTGGCATTAACATTCGCGGCATCAACTCAATTGATAGAGTTCTAGCTATTAAAAACTGGCTCTCGCTCTGCTCCCCTCATATACTTCTTATGGGTGAAACTAAATGTCACCATAAGACCGATCATAAAATACTATCTCTTCTCTCAACTCTCGGATTTACTAGATTTTCCATAAGCCATTCTGCTTCAGGTGGAGTCGGTATTCTGCTCAGCAAGTCAACACCACCAAACAGTTTTAGCATTCTATTCCTAGATGCCAATATTATTATCATAGAAATAGACTATTGGGGTTATCCGATCATCATAGCTTATATATATACAGCCAAAGACACCTCTCAATATCTAAAAATAATCCACATCCTAAATGCCATCAACGCTAACAGAGCCTCCCCTACTATTCTTCTGGGAGACTTTAACACCACATACAATGACTTCAACAAGAGATTTTTGCATCTAATAAATCGCAGATTAATGTGTGGAGAGGGCTTCTTCCCTCCCGAAGCCTACTCTTTCTATACTAAAACTAAAAAGTCACTGATTGATTTGGTTTACTACACCCCAGACCTCCATTTCAACCTTGATGCAGCCTTGGCCCCTGTTGCTTTCTCTGATCATATGGCTCTAATCTTACAACTTACACCTATTTCAATCCCTGCACCTATTGATGGACCTGGTAAAACTATGCGCATGATCACCCAATCAAATATGACCGAAGCGATAGTATCTGAGGCATACATCCTTTTCCAGAAAATAAACATCCTTTCCCTGCCTGCTGAAGAGGGCTGGTTTTCCTTCATCGGAATACTACAATCCATATTAAATCACCACGCCAGGAAAATCAAAGGACCTAATGGCCTTCTAAATGATCTAACAGACATTAATATACAACTTCAAGCTTTACAGCAAAATTTCACAAATACAGAAAAAATCATCTTCCTTAAAAATCTCTACAAAATCAAGCAAAAGTCCCTTGCAGAATATATATCCATCAGAAGAGCCAAATGTTTCTTAGCACAACAACACTGCTGGACGAGAGACTACCTTAGATGGGCACTGGGGTACAATAGAAAACAAATCACTCCCTTATCCATTAATTCTAATGGAACCAATCTCGTTGGCTTTCCAATGATGCAGCACATCAGCAAACAATTCTGCCAATTAATGCAAAAAGATGGAGCTCCTCCTATAAACAGCTGGTTGGATGCTGGTGACCCCGGCAAACATGGCATCACAGAAATCCAAATCAAAAAGAAGATAACATCTCTCCCTGACAGCGTTCATCCTGGCCTTCATGGCATCCCAAATTTCCTTCTCAAACACCTCAGTCAATTCACTGTGCCAATTATTAAAAAAATGATTGATCACCTAGCCTCCGGCAACAGAAACATAACAGATCTTTACCCAGTGGCACTCGTGCCTTTTATTAAAAAAGCAAAACCACTAAATGACATTAACAATATCCGGCCAATTTCCATGACCCCATTGCTTATCAAGATAATTGAGTCAGTCATTAAAGATCAAATCCAAACTCAAATCCTTAGCCATATCTCGTCAAACCAATACGGAAAAAAGGGATCATCAACCTCGCATGCTATGTCCAATGTAACTGCACTATTCAATTACATCAGAGGACATCGTAAATCAAAACCTATTGCTGTCCAGCTGGATGTTGCGGCAGCATTTGATTCAGTCCAGATAAATATCCTCCTGGATATTCTGTCGGAACGCGACATTCCAGCTGGGATTGTTCAGATGATCAGCAATCTGCTCAACAACAGAGAGATTTTTCTCTCTCTCTTGATGGCAAGATCACACCAGGCTTCAAGCCATACAAGTCGATCCCTCAAGGATCTCCACTCAGTGCCCTTTTCTTCACAGCATACATCAACCCTCTTCTGATGGATTTAGAAAAAAACCTCCCTGGAATTTTCCTTCCCTCTCTCAATAAAAACTTCAATGTATTTGCATATATAGATGACATCATGGTTGTTCTTCCCACCATTAAATACCTTCCCCATCTCATGAACATCTTAAACAGAAATACAGTGAAACTTGGCCTACAAATAAACTTTAACAAATCTTCCATCTGGAAGATTATGTCTGGTAAACAAATTAACTCTCCCTTTTCTGCAAAACCCCAAAGATACCTAGGTTTCCCAATCTTCAAAACACCAACTGCAATGGCAAGAGAGATTCAAGATGCAATCCTCCATTCAACTGAAGCCATCACCATGTCACTCTCTAGAGTATACCTTTCATTATATGGAAAGGTTGGCCTCCTCAACATGATCATAATGCCAAAAATCTCATATTACCTTCCATTCATAAAAATGTCTAAACAATTTCAAAATAAAATCAACCGATTATGTACCAAACTTCTTTGGAGAGGAAGGACAGTTGCTATTAGCTTGCGAGGCATCCAACGACCACGCAGGTTCAATGGACTGTCATTCCACTCAATACAAGCAATAATTTTACAGAAAACCCACAACACTCTACATAATCTGATCCTCTCCTGTGGATACTCCAACATTATTAAAAAAATTACACCGACAGATCATCCTCTGCCCTCTGCCAGTTCATGGATAGCCTCCCTAATAGACCACCTACAACTTTATAACCCAATAATGCCCTTTAACCTTAACAAAAAAATTACCTTATGGGAAGCATACAATATAATTAACTATAATCAACAACCCATAAAAACCAGCCTATGGGAAGCATACAATATAATCAACTATAATCAACAACCCATAAAAACCAGCCTAAAAGTAACCAACCAAAGACTCATTTCACACTTTAAAAGATGGAGTCTGGAACCCAAATTCCTTGACTTCATCATTAAAATAAATCTCAATGCGCTTCCCACGAATTGCTTCCTTTATCACCGAAGAGGTTTTGCCAGCATTGACCCTATATGTGGTCTGTGTGCTCGTGAAGATGAAACCATAGACCATATTATACACCGGTGCCCAAGACTTAAAACCCTGAAAGATATAATTATAATCAATTCCAACATAAGACCTGATATGATTTTCTCACTTGAAAATGCCATTCATAATGGTTTTTTTTTTAATAATAAGGCTTTCTACCTTTGTCCTATATTCCATATGGATAGTGAGATGCAAAACTCTCATGGAATTACCCCCGCCACAAATCATACCATTATTTTATCAAACACTCAAAAAAATCAAGAAACGTGACCAGCTCCTGGCCTCCAGTAAAGTCTTTGATGACACCTGGTCTTTAACTGCACTTTCCTTTTCCTGATTATCAACTCCCACCTACCCAGCATTATAGAATAGGAAATTCTAAAAGAAAATATTCATGTTTATATAAAAAATGCTTATTCCATTAATCAAGTTAATAGAATCTCATCACTATACCTAACCACATAAGAGTATAACAACTGTACTCTCATAACAAAATCTAGCCAGATAACAAATAGAACATTATACAATCATATTATTGTACAATTTATTCATTTATCTATTCTTTATTAGTATGTAATCACTATTTATTGTTAATAAAATTTTTGTTGAAATGAAAGTCATAATGTTATAAATGATAAAATATAATAAAAAGGAATTTTGTTTTCAATTGTAGTTAATATCTGATGACATAAACAGCCAATTAAAAATCAACTGTGTATACTGAGAAAATAATAAACTGTCAATGTTAACATATAGTCAAAAGAGCTACCTCTTCTTTCAAAATTCAGGAGCTTAAATGAATACAAAGTGCAGTACCAAGTTTATATAAGTATGAGATAATCACAATATAATAAACTCTCATTTCTCATTATGTAATAAAGACCCCTCCCCTAGGCAAGTCATGTATGATAATTTAATATTTTTAACAGATTTATAGATAATTAAATATAATAAATGGAAAATTCATTGTATATTATAGCTGCAAATTTTAACTGCAATTAGAAACGGAATACCAATTTATTTTACTTCACATCTACAATGTCTGTTAAAAACATTAAATTATTATACATGACTCACTGTAGAAGATCTTTATTACAAAATGAGAAATAAGAGAAAATTGTTATATTTCAATTTTCTCTTGCTTTTATAAACTTGCTGTAGCATTTTGCACTCATTTAAATCCCTGTATCACAGTTTAAAGAGTCATCCTTTTGATTATATTAAAGCACTGGCAGTTTTCTATTTTCTTCACTTGCACAGTTGATTTATAATGGCTGTTGCTTTGAAAATTTATGGCTGCATATTTTAACTATAATTAAAAATGGAATCCCTTTACTATTTATTTCATCATCTAAAATATCCCATTACAAATATTAAATTTTGCCATATGTATATTGTAGGCATAGAGCAGAATCCCACATAAATTAATAAATGGAGAGAAAATTAACAACTCCCAATTTGTGTGTGTGTGTGTGTATCATAGATATGTAGGTATTTATATATGTGATTTTTATTAGTTAGTAGAAATGAAATATATATATATATATGAATATAAGGAAGAAATATTTAGTTGCTTTAAACTTTTATATTTTATTGAAGGATATGATGATTTCATTTTATAATTTTATTTTGTTAAAATAGGCTAAAATAAATTGTTTAAATCATTAATCTAAGATAGTTTAGTAAATAGATAGTTTTGGATGCACACTTGTGTTTAAAACAAAAGATTCGAGTGTGTAAATTGGTGTTAACAGTTATACAATTTTTCTAATATAAATATCATATATTAAAGAAAAAATTGTATACATGTGGAAGTTGTGCAAATACAAATATCAGTGGGTATCTAAAAAAAAATTTTGTATACATTTATAAAATTGTCAGATTGAGAGACAGGTTTGTCATGGAGGAAGAAATTAATAAATGATTAGTCTTTTACTTGAGGAAAACTGCCAGTAGAAGTTTTAACAGTCTTGAGGTTTTTTTCTTCTAAAAGATAAGATTAAAGCAGTTTGTTTGAAAAGATTTTGAGTTAATTGTTTGTGGACTTGAGCATGATGATGTGTAATCTTTGGACAGCTGGGGATAAAATATTAAAATTATTAAGTGAAAATGGCTGAGTTTTAAAGAATTTTCTTTTAAGTTCTGGTGACTGAAAGCAGAAAGTCAGAAAAAGAATTGCGGTCAAATCAAGGAAGGGAGTGTGGAAAAGGGCTTATTTTATTTTCTTATGGAAAGAAAAAGGGGAATACAGGAAAGAAGAAAATTATAGAATGGATACATGCTCATCCTTATTAAAATACCATTGGGAGAAAAGGTATTCGAAAGAAACAAAATTGGTTAAAGTATTGCTTTTATAAAAATGACCGAAGATGTGCAGATATATGAATAATGGTTTATCGCATTTAAGTTAATAATATATATATATATATATATGTTAATTCTAATATTTTCACAAATAAATGATGATTTCATATTATTATTATTTTTGGGATATTCCATGTCGTAAAATAGCAAATAGCTGATGTTTTGGTACAATAACAAATACCTTCCTCAAAGCATTCTCTTTCTCAAATCATAGGAATGTCTGTGAGATTTAAAATCATTTTTATCTTTTTGTTTCTCCTCATACTTAAATTCTATTGGTTGAGAAGTTTTAAATTTTACTTTGTCTTTCAATAGATTTTTTCAAATGTTGTTAATCTTTTTAATTCACACCTTTCATTTATGCTCTTGGGCCTTTTAAAAATCTCTATAGCTTCTCTTAGCAATCTCTGGGCATATTGTTCAATTTTTTCTAGAATATTTGTTTTATCACAATTGATATTATGATTAGTTAATTTTATATGAGAATAAATAGCTGATAAATTAGATTTTTCTCTGACTGCCAAAATGTGTTCTTCCTTGTTAAAATTTATCCTACGATTAGTCTAACCAATATATGTATGAGAACAGACCCTATATGGAATTTTATATACACCATACCATTCCAAAGAAATTTTGTCTTTAGGAACTGGAAATATTTTATTATTATTTTTAAAAGTAGTGTAAACTGTGTGAAATTATTATTCTTTAAAATGGTACCAACTTTATCAGTTACTCCTTTTGTATATGGCAAATTTGTCTTAATTTCTGATGTATCAAAATCTTTTTCTTTTTATATGTATAAGCCCTATTAATAATGCTGTAATTAAAACCATTATCAAAAAAGATTTTTTCAGTGGCAAAGACATTGTTGGATAGAACTAAGAGACTTTCTGATGATAGTCATTTTCTCCAGGATATTTCTGTTACTAAAAAAATTATTCTTGATAATGATTTTAATTACAGCATTATTAATAGGGCTTATACTTATAAAAATAAAAAAGATTTTGATACATCAGAAATTAAGACAATTTTACCATATATAAAAGGAGTAACTGATAAAATTGGTAACATTTTAAAGAATAATAATATTCATGCAGTTTACACTACTTTTAAAAAAATTAATGAAATATTTCCAGTTCCTAAAGACAAAATTTCTTTGGAGTGTCATGGTGTATATAAAATTCGATGTAGGGTCTGTTCACATACATATATTGGACAGACTAATCATAGAATAAATATTTTGGCAGTGAGAGAAAAATCCAATTCATCAGCTATTTATTCTCATATAAAATTAACTAATCATGATATCAATTTTGATAAAACAAATTTTCTAGCAAAAATTAAACAATATAACCAGAGATTGCTAAGAGAAGCTATAGAGATTTTTAAAAGGCCCAAGAGCATAAATGAAATGTGTGAATTAAGATTAACAACATTTGGAAGAAGCTATTGGAAGACAAAGTAAATTTTAAAACTTCTCAACCAATATAATTTAAGTATGAGGTGAAACAAAAAGATAAAAACGATTTTAAATCTCACATGTATTCCTATGATTTGAGAAACAGAATGCTGTGAGGAAGGTACTTGTTATTGTAATGAAATGCCATCTCTTTGCTATTTTATCACACAGAATATCCTGAAAATAATAAAAATATGAAATCATATATATATTGTGCAGGAGCAGTCTGTATCAATCATTATTTAAACCAAAAATAAATAAATAAATAAAACTAACTTTTAGTTGATCAAATTTAAATCTAAAGTCATTTAAAAATTATTTAAAAAAGAGTACTTGTATCATCACACATACTCGTTTGTGCTTAAAAAAATATTTTTTATATATGTAAAGTTGATTTCAAAATAGTTTTCTGTTACTACTTGTTTTTATTTTTTTTTAATAAATTTAATTAAAAACAAGTAAACGTGTTGATTACATTCCTGTCTCTTATTTTAATCAGTTCTAATTTAATTCTAAAAGTGGAGATTTAATTTTGTGTTGTTGTTTTAGTTTTAAATAATCCCTGGTTAGAATTCTTCATTAGATTGAGTGGGAGATTGATATTTTCCCTGCCTAAGGTGTAGAATTTAACAATGGGATAAGTTTTTGTGAGAAATTGAGTGTGGGTATAAATAACCCCAAACATTTCATGGATTATTCTAGAGAGCCTTGACCAAGCAAATACTCCATCAAAGTGATTGGTTTAGCTTCTTATATTCATTCAGATTAACCTCATTCAACATTCGTACCATTAGCAGTTTGGACATTTAATTTCTTTAAAAGCAAAATTTGCAGTTATTAAAACAATTTTGCTTTCTCCAAGATGTCAAAATGATGAATCCCTAACTTTCAACTCTTCTTCAGTCATGCCATGAACATCTAGAAGAAACCAGAACCTCTATACCTCTACCTTGCCATAGTCAAAATACCTGAAATATAAACTAATATAAAAGTGTGCACTCCTTGGAAATATGTGAACTTTGCTTTACTGTAAGGTAAATATTTTCTTTTATTCTTGCCAGGGTAAATACTTTTAGTTAAATCTCTGCTCAATCTTAAACATAAATATGTATTCTTAATCAATATTTTAACCTCCTAATTATTAATTGTATTTGCTTCATTTATTGTATTTTGTAGTGTGTCTTAGAATCTTAGTTTTAAGATTCCAAGTTTGCTTTTAATTTTATTTATCGGAGAGTGTCTAGTGAGTGTATATTTTTATATGTTTAATATATGTCTAATTATTTCACTAACTATTGCTAAATGCTTTGGCAGTTTTTGTAATTTTTATTTACTCACCTGCCCTTAGTTGTTATTGTAAAATAATTAGTTTTAAACACGTTTAGTTTGCGCTTTTTGCAAACAACAAAATGTTTTGGCTGGCTATTTATTGTCTTTATTGTTCTGGTTTTTTGAAAGTAGAGATTTCTTTCTAGATTACATAAGATCGTAATCATATGTGTTTTTTTGTTGTCTTGTATATGAAATCAAGCATGTTTGCTTTAAAAGTAGTATTAGGCACAGCAGTCTTGTAGCATTATAACGTCAGTAGTTAGAATGCTACTGATCAATCATCCACACTGGTTTTGTTGATTTCCTACAAGACTGCAACTGTTTTCATATCTCTGAATCAGGAATCCAGAATTGCTGTCTTTTTTTTGTAATTTTATAAATCGCCAGCAGGAAAAGAGTTCTTATCCAATTCATTTTTTTTATATATATTTTAGGTGAGAGAATTCTGCTGCCAAAGCGTTTAATGTTTTCATGTATGCCATACTCATGGACCCTCTCTGATAAATATGCATATTCAAATCCAAGTCACTTTTGCATTCGTGGCTAGATTTTTTTTTAAATTATTTAAAATTTTAATAAAATTTTTAAATTGTTTATATTTATTTGGCTGACGTTTGTCTTAGTGCTTTTATTTCTCAATCATCTGAACAAATTTAAAATCTCTTGTTTCTCCCTGGGTTTAGTCTGGCACAAACCATCATTCTCATCCACTTTTGATCATGGTAAATAAATTTTCCAGATACATAGAGGTCTCATGGTGCCCTCTGTGATTAAGGATGGATTGAGTGTCTGTTACAATATATAACCAGAGTTATGAAAAGAGTTCAGAGAAGAAAGGAATTTAGTTGAAGAAAGCAATAATATTTTATCATGATCAATAAAGATCCAACCCCAAAACAAAACAAAAGTAAAATAGCCTTATAAAAGGCAATATAAATTATTGCTTCCAAAATATAGACTCTGGATTAATATATTGATAGCTGTAAAAGAAGGAACAATGCACTGTTAGCTGCAGTTTATTCTGTCCCAAGATCGAAGCCACTGTGAGCTGGCCATTTATCTACTACACACCTGTATATAACCAATAGAATGGCAGTGTACACATTTTGTTGTGGAGATCCAGTTCATATCCTATGGTTTGTTAAAGAATCATCATCATCTTTAAGATGAAAGGAAGGAAAAGAAGGAATAAGAGAAGAGAGAAGAAATTGTATGAAATCCCCATATCCAGCGTTCACTGATCTACTACTATACTGACTTTCAGAGTTTCTTTTTATTAGAATTTCCAAGGAATTCTACAATGTTAATTGATATCCATGAAATTTTCAAGAGATCCCAAGAACAGCAAAAAACTTTGTCAAAATTTTTTTTATGTCATATGAAAATTATAAAAGAGAAATATGTCTTTATTATTGTTATTTGTTTGTTTACCTAGATATTAATATGGCAACCAAAATACTTGAGCAATCTGTCTGTATATATTTTATTTGTATTTAATAATGTGAAGAGAGATGTGTTTTACATTATATATATATATTGAAGCTGTGCATATATATACAAATATATATATATGCTGGCTTCACCATTCACTGTGGACTAACTAAGACCCTAAGTCCAACCACAGTGAATGTATGTTTCTTTATCAAACTAAATTTATCGTTTTCTCAAATAGTTGCCTAAATTAAAGAAGGAATTGTGTTAAAGAGAAAAGATTTAATAAAATAAAATATAGAGAGTTAAAATTATATTTGCAACTATTTTTAAAATATATGTTGGAAGAATTCGATAAGATAAAAATTTTCTTAATTAAATAGAATCCATTAAGAAAGGGAATTAATTAATAAAACATTTTCTGAATTAGATAAAAAAAAATAGATAACAGGAAAATTTGAAACAATGGGCATGATTCGCTACTAATTAGCAGATTAAAAACATAATGGAAAAAGGGTATAAATAAAGAACTTTTCTTTTGTTCTGGGTCTTATGCTTGCGGGTAACCTGTGCTGAAGGTCAGAGAGAAATCTTAAGAATTTTGTTGGAAGAAATTTTGCTGAGAAATTAGACAATATAGCGAACTCTTGCTTGCTGTACTTCAAGCTGCACTCTATTCTTTCGGCATCTAAATAAAAATCCAGAAATGTGTTGCTCTGTAAAAATGTGGGGGTAACCTCTTTGCCTTCGCTCTCCTGAGCCATTCCTGAGGCCGGAGTTCTAATCATGTAAGCCAGCCAGAGAACTAAAGTGTCTGCCCTGTATCTGTAAAAATCTGCCCTCAAAAACATGGAAAAACAAATTTGAAGAACCGAGAAGACCTGCGGGAAACATCAAATGAACTCATTTTGACCCACCCATCTAGTTACTGGTAACGTTACCATAAATTATTAAAATATCTTTGTAATTTGCAAATTCAATCTATATTTATGCTTTTCTATATATATATGTTTTTTTTAATCTAAGTATTCGAGTCTTGTGAAATTATATATCATTAATTGCTTTCTTTTTTTTTTAAATACTTTAATGTTTGGTAGAGATCTTACATATAATGGTGGCGATAATTCTTATTAATTTAATTGAAAAATGCTTCGTTTAGCTTTCCGCCATTATACTCCCGTAATTAAGTTATTTATTTTATATAAATATTTATTTAGAAGGAAAAGGAAGCAAATCATAGAAAGTGCAAAACTCTATTTTAAAATCAAGATTTAAATTGCTAAATATTCTATTATAAAACTTTCCAAACTTTAACTTAGTTTATATATATATATATATATATATATATATATAAGAAAGATCCTTATCAAATGCCATTATATTTTAGTCAATGAAGGGTTACAAATTTAATGTTATATTTTGAAGAGCGTGAAATAAAACGTTCGCATTTATATTTTAGTAATAAGAGAGTATATTTTGACAATATGTATTAAAAATTATTAAATAGCATTGACTCTGGGGTGTGTTAGTTAAACTTCAACTAAATCAATAAAATATCCGCCCTCTTGTTTTAGTGATCTGAATTTTATAAAAGGGAAGTTACTATTTTTCTGCGGATTTTCAGTGATAGTTGAGCTTTCTTAATATATATATTTTGCAGAGTATTTCTTTTTAAATTTAAAGATCGTTGACTGTATTTATATGGCATCGTGCCTCAGGTGATCTACTGGGCCGCTCAGCATATATTACAGTGCTTCTTTTGCCAAGTTTGCTTAGGTTAACATACCTACATTCAGACCTTCTGAAAAATAAATTGTTCTGGATCTCATGTCGATCTAAGTCCCTTCAATGTACGTAACTGGACATAAGCAACAAAAACTCCGATCCTGAATCCGGGTCACGCGTTTAGCGAACGGATTCCATTTTTCTCTCTAACCTAGTTTAGAGATGGAGAGCTATCCAGTCTTGTGTTAACCTCTTGGTAACTGTTATGTCTCAAGCCTCACAGCCCACTATATGCTATCGCCTTTGTGCATGGTCTTGTATATTTATATTTATTAGGAAATCTTTCTCAAAATCTCATAGAAATGTTTCAATTATGGCTGGAAATTCCTACTGGGTCACTTTATCATTCTTAAATCATAAGTAGGGCTGTGATTTAAACCTGTCCAAAGTGTTTAGTTGAGTTTGACCACCTATTTATTTCTGTTCTCCAACCACAGAGTTAATGAATCATGTCTCTCTCTTGATTTCTTTTACGTAACACTTCATTGGCTGGAATATTTTAAAGAAGAAATTATAACGTAAAAATTTTGTCTGTTCTTATCATTACGATCAATGGATCTTTCATATATGTCTATCCGGTTGCAGTGAAAATAGCCTGCGACACTATTAATAAAGCATTGTGTGAATTATTTTAAAATCAATAATAAAAGTTTCGGTTATCTTTCATTCACTATAAATAAAACCACTTAGTATTGTTTTCTTTTGTGACATACGTATGTACATCTGATCATTATATATGTAAAAATTCCTTTTCATGGTCTCTTCTCTCCCTGACCACTGGGCATACATTAAGATTAAATTCTAGTAAGATTTGGGAAGTAAGTCGCTTAGTAGCAATCTAGAGGAGTAGGTGAGGTTCGAACCCCTTCTATCTGCATCTCTAGGTTAGGTTAAAGCAGCTCTATTTTTCTTACTGTTTCAATATATATATATATAAACATATCATGAAGTGCGTGTGACTGTATATCCAAACATAGGTTAATTAGAATAAATTAGGAATAGGTCATACCAAATCTTAGATGCTCAATGGGTCTTACATTGTGTGAACAAATTAATAAAGCATAGATATACCTGTGTGAAAGTGAATACACACGTACCGCGTAAATGATTGTTTTATTGGATTTGACAACATATATATGTAAAGCCGAAAAAGAAAATTAAATAGAATGTTTTTTTATTGGGTTGTTTCATATTAGACCAGCTTACATTAGATAAATATGAGAACATATACTTGAGTCTCTTATTTATTTATACATTTAATAATTTTTATTTATATACTGTTATGATTATTATTGTGATTGAAGTCCATTACATGATTGGAAATTTATTATTAAAATAAATGAATCTTAATAAACATAATTGTCTAATATTCTTGCTTTTATTTTTTTATTTTTTTATTATTATTATTATTATTTTTATTATTATTATTATTATTATTATTATTATTATTATTATTATTATTATTATTATTATTATTATTATTATTATTATTATTATTATTGTTATTGTTATTATTATTATTATTATTATTATTATTGTTGTTGTTGTTGTTGTTGTTGTTGTTGTTGTTATGATGGTTTAGTTATTTAGTTAATTGATAACATGTGTCGAGGATAGACATATGTGATCTTCAACAGAAAGGTGGTTGACTGCAATTGTCATCAGTTGATTTAGTGTCACAAGTAATAGTAAACCAAGTATGTGTGCCTATTTAGATGGGGTGGATATAGCTGTGTTGATTGGTCATGGGATATTCATCATCATAACTGATGATGGGACAAGGTAACAATATGAATGCTATGGTTGTGATTATCTTAGCATTGGTTAATTGATTATAGAGCTATATAAAAGTAATTCCACATTCATAACTGAATTGAATATGGAGATATAAAGTATATAATTTAATTGAATATTGATGGTGACATATGGGGGTTAAGGTATGCCCTAGGTTTCCCTTATGTCTCTGACAAAGGGATTTACTCATATGCTCTAAATTTGTGACTTTAATTGGAAAACAGATGAGCAAACTATTAAATAGATGATGATGATTATGGATGGACTTTTATAATAGTTGGGGGGGGTCAGTATGATGATAATTCATTATAGCACATTTGGTATTGATGGTGGTACAGTGGGTGCGAGATGTTATATAAATAGTATTGATGGGAATGGGAGAGATTTGGTAATCTGATAAAATGTTTGTCCCAGCTTTGAGATCAAGATACCAATAATATCTGTATGGTCATAGGTTTGGGTAAAATAGGAATGTTATTATAAAAAAGTTACTGTAGATACCATTTTGAATCTGTTGGCTCAAACCAATAAATCTTATCAGCTAGTCCTACTTAACAGATACTCTGCCTGGATAGGGTTTCCCATTAAATTAGAATGGCTACATGGCTGGTAACCTATAATGATAGTTATAAGTGAAGCCCTAAACCCTTCCATGGTAATAATAAATGCTTGTTTATTAGATGGTAACACTTATTGAATTGTTTTGTTCCATTCAACATTATGTACTGTTACAATATATTATGAACAATCACAATCAAAATACATTATTAAGAAATATTACAAGCCAGATTCTAAAGAATCTTTTTTAATAATCCTGTAAATATATCACCTTTTCTTTACAACAATGCCAATCTATTTTGTCAGATAAAACAAAAAAAGGTAGGATATCATTTTAAAAAGTGAGTCTTTAGAATCTGCTTAAAATGTAATCTAGTAACATATTCAGATGTGATTGTTCCATGAAATAGATTTATATTCATAATATATATATTTGATAAGCATAAAATCATTTACATCCAGATTAAAATGTTTAGTTTATGCATTGCATCTATTCATTTAGTTTTGAAAAAAATATCCAATTTAGTGAAGTTAAAACTAATTATAATCTTTAAAGCGTTTAGCATGCTGATAAAATAATTGGTGAAATTTTAAAATATGATGGTGATGAAGTGTTGTGTCATGAAATTGTGCCATTTGATCTCACAAATGCTTACATTGTCACAATTTTAAAAAATAGAAAAGATAGGCAAAACTGCGTCACATTTGTCACAATTTTAAAAAATAGAAAAGATAGGCAAAACTGCATCATTATTATTCATTATAGCAAAGGCACCAATCATATATAAATTACTGGAGATTTAGTATGATTTTAAAGAATAAAATGCAACAATAGCCATAGTTTTTGTTCTTAGACAAATTCAAAAAAGGTTTGGAAAGGAACGAATAATTTGTATTTTTTTCTTATTAATTGGATCAAGGCATTTGATATAGCTAATGTGTGGTCCTGTTTGAAATTATTTGGGCATTTTCCAAAGTTTATTCTTTCTATATAAATTTATGTGATGGAATCAGAGGAAATATTACTACAGTAATTGACTAATGTGAGTCATTTGAAATAGTGGGTTTTGGAACTGTTACAGATAAATGTTACTTATGAAAAACGTTTTAAATTGAATCGGTAAAACCCAAAAGGAATTTTTTTTGCATCTGGCTTTACTGCATACTGATAATTGTTCTATCATTGCCAGTTTAAAAAATCTGCAAGAATGTCTTTAATGTTTGAATGCAAAATATAAAAAGTTTAGTTCAGTAATTAATAATCAAAAACTCAATTTTCTTATCAGCCAAGGGTAGGAAAAAATTTTCAGTAATCTTTAGTATGGAGGGGTTATCAACTTAAAAATGCAATCCAATTTAAATATCTATGTTGTTTTTTTAAAGAGACTGTAGACTAGATATTGAAGTGTCACATAAACTCCAGTGCATTATTACTTCTTTTAATAAATTCTAAGTTACACATAAATCAGTTGTATATAAAGCTGTTATTTTATCTAATTAGTTATATTGAAAATGAGACCTGGGTCTTCTATCTAAGAAACATGAAGATATTAAAAATATTTCATTCAAGAGTGCTCGGTAAAATTCTAAAAGTATAATAGCTAGATCAAAATATATAAAATGCGCTAACACGCACAAGCACACAAATTTGCATCACTCCGAGTCAATTTATTATAGTTTGTAATGCGGTTATGATTATGAGGGCTTTAACCCTTGAAAGAGCTTAGCCATTTAATGGAATAGATATTAAAATAAAAAATAATAATATATATTTTCTTTATTTGTTTTTAGCTTTGTGTGCTTGTGCGTGTTAGCGCATTTTATATATTTTGATTCATAATTAGCCACAAAGTATAAACTGTTTGGTTATTATAGCTAGATCATAAAAGAAATCAATTTGTTCTTCAGTTTATTGTTACTATGAAATCTATTATTGTAAAATCACATCTTGATTAGATTAACCACGTGAAATAAATATAAACTTTTCAGAAAACTATTATAAGATAAATTTGAGTATATTATTTCTGAGTTGTTTATATTATATAGATTATTGCAGCAATTAATATGCCTGAGAACAGAATATAATTAATAAGCTATAACTAGAAAAGGTACTGATTTTTTTCAGAAAAAAGTCAAAACACAGCATCACAAAATGTCAATGAACACAGTAATGAATCAGCATGCTGTATATCTGGATTGCTTATATTTTGTAGGGTGGTGTGTATAGTTATAACAAAAGTCATTCACACTATATTATTTATCTTTCTATTTTTTTTTCTTGGAGTGAGAATGGTCACACTTATTTACAATTGGTTATTAATAATAATGATTATGAGTATTGAAGAAATTGGTTGCTTGTTTTTTTCTGAAGAAGCTTGACTGATGAGAACACTCACTAGAGGCTACTAATATGTTTTTAATATCTACATGTGTTTTGAATTGTAAAAAACATCATTCGGGTCTTCAGAAATTTATCTCTTTGAAAATAAATTTTTAAAAAATTCAAACTCAAAGATGTGCTGTCTGCACCAATTTTTTATTATAAACATATTTAAATTAAGAACTTATTATTAAAAATTAGGAAAATTTTGACTTACTTTCCTGATCAGCTTGTGTACATATATCTTCATCTATTCCTTTTCCTGAACATGATAAAAATAATGTTAAAACGAAAATGAAGATTCCAACACCTATAAAATAGTAAAGTAATATTTGATAAACAATCCAAAATTATTAAGGCAGATTGAATAATTAAACAATATAGTATTATCACAAATTTATTAATTTGCTCATTTTTCAAAGTATTTTGTCATTGCAAATCATTTTCAATTTAATATAGTATCTCAGTTTTAAAGTTATATTATAAACACTTAAAAGCTCTTTACATCATTAATATGTATAGGTTTCTCAGTCAGATCACATAATATTATTTCTACATAAAAGTCAAGCAAAGGCTTGATCTTAGTTCTATTTTCTTATGCCAATAATCTCTTCCAATTTAACAATTTAATTTTTTATAATTATTTTTAAAATTTGTCTAATAAATGCATTTGTCCATAGCAAAATTTATAAAATGGAATATTTCACTCAATCAGTTATTTTTTGATATGATATAAAAAGAGATTATAGTAACAGTTCTCTCTTATCCCTTATTAATAGCATATGCATTAATTAGAAATAAAATACTATAATTTAAGAAATAAAAAAAAATGTAGAGAGTTATTTGTAGTTGTTGTTGTGTGCAATCCACACAATAAATGTGCTGATAATTTATAAATTCACACATCTATTATCCATATATATATATATATATTGGGTGTGTGTGTATGTGTGTAACACTTATAACTCAGACTATATTAACTGAAATGGAAATAACAGCCTTCCAAGGAGTTGTGTAATGTAAATAAACTATCAAAAGGCAGAGTGTAAAAGACAGAGTGATACCGCCTATTCTTTAGTATTTGTTTATATTTATGCTTAGTTTACTAGAGTGATACTAAGAAATGAAGAACAGATAGTATCACTCTATCTTTTATACTTTATTTACATTACATAACTCATTGGAAGGCTCAGTTGCTTTTGCATGTTCTTAATTATATATATATAATTGAAATAATATTTTTAAACGGTTTATATATATATATATATATATATATATATATCTTTGTGTTCTATAGGATATATTAAGGGTTAACATATATGGCAGGCTGATATCTTGGTTTCATTTATTAATAATCATTTTGTAAATTATTATATATATTCCAAAATAAAACCCACCGAATTCTTGGAATTGCTTAGTAAATTATAGTAAATATAATATCTAGTAAAATAGAAATACACACAGAAAAGATAATTTTTTTACATATTTAGTTTTATTATTGCCTAGCATTCTTTCAATATATTTTTACTATATCATATTCATGGCATGTAGTGGTGTGATTAAATGTTTCTTTATATCAGTGTTTAATCAATGTTTAATTAACAGTTCTATTCAATTTTAATTTAAAATTCAAATTTTAATATTCAAATAGCCTATTTTTTTTAAAATTGGTACACTTGTTTCTTTTTTGTTAATAGAAAAATGGTTACTAGCTATTGCACATGCTTCTTTGATTCTATCCTCTGTGTGTGTGTGTGTGTGTACTATTTCTGCCTTTTTCAATTCGAATCTATGACCAGTTTTCTGCTCATGGTTTGTAAATACTGATGTGTGTTCTTTGTTTCTGATGGCTCTATTGCATAGATATCTGTGTTGAGTAAGTCATGTTGACAAATTGGCCCTTGACTTCCCATAATATGCAGCATTAAAAGCTGATAGGCTGCACTTAATTTTATAGATTACTTGACATGCCGATTCATTTGGTATAGTGTCTTTAGAGTTATTGATTAATTGGTTAAGTGATTGAGGGGTTCGAAAGCTTATATTAAATTTATCTTTACATATATTTTTTTATTTATGCCAATCCTTGGAATATAAGATAAGCTTATCCAGTTTTTAGGTCCTACTTGTTGGTTGGGGATTTCTTATTTTTTTATAGAATCTCTTTATAGTGTTTATAATTTTATCATGATTATATCCCATATTTTGAAGGTCATTTGTGTACTGTTCAGTGCTGCTCAACACAGATATCTATACAATAGGCCCTCAGAGACAACAAACACATATCAATATTTACAGACCACAAGCAGGAAACTGGTCATAGATTCGAGCTAAAAAAAGCAGAGATAGTGTACACAGAGAGGATAGAAAGCAGTAGATCAAAGAAGCATGTGCAATAGTCGTTTCAAAGAAATGGGCTATTTGAATTTTAAATTAAAATTGAATATGTGGACAATTAATTAAACATTGATACAAAGAACCATTTAATCATATAACTATATGCCATGAATATGAGATAGTAAAAACATATTGAAAGCATGCTAGGCAGTAATATATATATATATATATATATATATATATTACTGCCTAGCATGCTTTCAATAGATATATATATATATATATATATATATATATATAACTATCTTTTGTGTGTGTATTTTCAATTTACCATATATTGTGTTGGATCAGAAAAGAAGAAAATTAGTAACAAGTAAATGTAATACCATTTCAAATAATATATATGTGCAAATGTTAAAAAAAAAATGAAAATATAAAAGTATAAATTATTGAATAATATTTTTCTCTAAGTTTAATCTTAACTTAACTTACATAACAATTGTATCTATAAATATTATCTAAATTATGTACTAATATTTATCAGTTTATTAACTAAATAAGCACAATGAGTGCTTTTGTATTTAATAAGAGAAATTTAGCCTCACTTCCAAATAATATTTTAGTTGCAGTGTTAATTTAGTCTTAACACCTTTTGATTTTTAATGTTACTACTATTACTAGGGCTGCAGAGAGGAATTTAATGTTTACTGAAAGGAGATCCTTTTGTTGTTCTTGAACTACCCTATCAGATCCTTTTATTGTTCTTGAACTACCCGAGCAGATCAAATTCCTAATACTCATTTTATATGTTCTTTTTGCTGCAGTTGTTATTACTATATGATTATTAATATTGTAAATGAACATGAATGGACTGTTCATCACCATGTACAATCTAGCAAGATGGATTTATGGGCTTTGTATCTCTGAGTTTAAAATCAAGAATTATCATGGTTTTTCTTCTCAGCTTTCTGATAATTCTTAAATGAAAGTGAAGGTATGATAAATGTGTGCAGATGTTTTTTATTAGACATAAAACCCAAATTACTGTCCCTATACCCAGAAAGTTATAAAGTCATCAACCAAGACAACATTGGTTGAAAAGCTGAAAGGTATTAAGAATTCTCTAATTGTAAATTCAGAATACTATAAAATGATGACATTTTATTTATCTACTTATAACTGCAGATTATAAAGGATGGTTATATGAATTGAATAGGATAATGTTGAACTCTATGAAATTAATTTAAAAAATGAAGATACAATTGATTTGAAAACTGGCATATCCTTTATCTATATAGGCACAAATAGTATGCAATTATATGGCAGTCATGTTGAAAAATACATAATTAATATTATCGATAATAAGTTGAAAGTTACTACCCTAATGTGGATGTCAGGAAAGGATGTGCTGCAAATACTCATTTGTCTCTGTGATCCAAAAACAGCTGAAGATATTTCTTACAAGGAGTTGCTGCAACAGTTAAATTCTTATTTCAAACCAACAATTTTGAAATACATAGCAAATCATTTCTCAAACTAAATACGGTCACCAAATGAAAACATATAGAAGTATGATATAGTACTGCAAGATTTATTAAACAAATGCAAATTTAAAAACTATCTAGAAGAGTTGCTACTAAACCAATTGTTATGTGCCATGAAAGATGAGAAAATTAGACAACTACTGCTAAATAAGTTTATACTAAATTATACTGTCACCATTGAATGGGGAATATCATATAAAACTGTTTAAGAACATGTGCTAGATTTTAAATATATATCAGACATAAGTTAAGCCAATAACACATATGGTGAAGAAACAAATGATTGATAAGAATACTAAACAGAAATCTAACATTTGTTATTGTTGTGGAAAGAAAAGGCACATAAAAATAAAGTGTAAATTTCAAGAAATACAAGTGTCATAAATGTGAATTGACATGGCAAATGTCAATAATTTGTGCAAACAAATGACTATTGACTAAAGTAGATTTACATATACTAAATTAAGGGGAGATATTGTTATGAATATTGAAAATGTTAAACATATAAAGGAAATTGAGGGTGCATCAAATGTATTAGATATCAAAATTTGTAATCAAATTACAAAAATAAAAAGGGCAGGCACATCACTCATCTATTTTAAGGATTTTATAACCATTAATAGAAAATGGAACAATAAGATACAAATTCAAAAGCAAATTTAATAGCTGCAGATATAAACAGAAATTCTACTAATATAAAAGTAATAGTGATATTATCTGTAAAAGTAAATAAACACATAAAAAGTTATTATTTTATGTAGTGATTAAGAATCTTAGCCCTATATTTGGACGTAGCTGATTCCAACTCTAGAAACAAGCATTAAATGCATCAAAAAAGCCAAACTGAAAATTAAAGACTGTAACAAATTTCCACCACTATATAAGTCTAGTCTAAAGAGAATAAATAGTAAACTTATAGTGGAATGGACAAAATATGATGCTGGATACCAATTAGTTAAAGAATGGATTAAACAAATATGGACAGAAGTGCAACCAAACTACATAGTGCCATAAATATGGAATGCTTGGAAAGTTTGTTTAAGTGTCAAAAGTATATTCTTTAGATAGACCAAGTTTTACTTCCAATTGAGGGGGAAAACATGTGTTACAGTTGTTATACAAAGAATACCCTGGAATAGTATGCCTAAAAGAACTGACCCATTCATATTTCTAGTGGATGAATATGAAGAAATAGTAAAATGTCAAGCCTGTCAAAAAACATGAGTTCAGTTACCAACAAAAGCCCAGCAGAATTATTAATGAAACACCATTTTTGAATACACATTTCTGTGTTGATTCCAGACAAATAGAATAGACCATCTGGATAAGAAAGCATACTAAACAAAAAATGAAGACTAGGAATTATAATTAAGCTACTGTCTACACTAATGCATGAAATTAAACTGGAAGATGATAGAAAAGTAAGATGGCACATTAAACCATATTAAAAAATCATTTATTGTGTGATAGGGATAATGGATAAGATTACAAGTTTAGCTACTGCTCCTGTAGACAGTTCTCTAGGAAATAGTGAGAATATTAAAACAGACATATCTATTAATACTGAAATAGATGTAGAAGAAAAATCTTCAACCCAAAAATTCCCAAGTTTTACCTGCTGAATAAAATGGTAAATATCAGCTTGAAAAAAAATGATTTTTTTCTAAAGATGAAGAAAGACACTTCTCAAAGACCTGATATGAAGAAAACCTGTAAAGTTGCAACAATATAATAATGATTAAACTCTATTTATTTATAGAGTGAAGAGGAAGTATTGCTATGCATTGATTAAATTGAAGTAAATAATAAATGAAGTTGCATGTGTGTGCATAACTAGTCAATATAAAAAACATTAAAAGTCATTGAAGGTATAATAAAAATGCTTAGTAAGTTATGCAAATTATCAAATTAATCTGGATATGCTAATTTGAAAGAAGATAATAATAAAACTATTTGTGCAACTATTTAAAATGTCAGAAGAATATTAAGAATATAGCCAGGGAGCAATTTGGTACCAAGTGTAATGGGGCTGAAAAGATCATTGTGGTGAAAAGTTAATTTTAGAAGAGATAACAGAGTAAAATAAAGTACTGTATAAAAAATGCAATATCATAGTTCACTAATATAAAGAACAGTGGTGTGTTATTTAAGACTAAGTTAATTATTGGAATTCAATCAGCAAGCCACTAGATGAATACTCACAAGCTACTAATATTATATATTCTGAGGAATAATCTCATTGTTAAAACTATCTCTACCTATTATTTCCAAAATAATAAAATGAGTATGCAGATGCCTTAGATCAGTTTGGCTCTATACCTATCAAACCAATTATTCAGAACTCTGTAAAAAAATTAAAATTCTTGATTTAAGGATCTGCACTGAATGTATTATGTTGGCACATAAATTATATGGGTGGTATACATGCAATGTGTGATAAAAATAGTGAAATTGTGGTATCCAACTAAGTCTGAATGCATCATAGATTCATATCAGACTTCATAGAAAAGCATTAGTATTGAAAAATATGTCACATAATTTGAAAACGTTTTAAAAGCTGCCATAAAAATTGAGAAAACCCCAAATTTCATCATAGGAATTTTTACAATTTCTCTTCTTTTACATACCAAAATACATTGACTGTCCAGAGACAAAACATTAATAAAACTTAATGAATTCCATGAAAAAGTCATAACATTTCGAGATTGATAAATTACTCTGGAGTTCATAAGAAGCTTGAGCACCAGAACTGAGAGTGTCAGACTCGATCCAGGTACTTTACAATCCCAAATTGGATGCTCTAGTAATTGCACCAAACCAAGCTGTGTTCAACAAAAACTTTGTAATGAACAGTTTATTCTTAAACTCATTTATTTAACAGATATATTTTCGAAGTTAAACAAACTTATATTCATGTTTACAAGAAATGGATAGTGCTAAGATGTACACAATTTGTATAGTATATGATAAAATTGAAGCTCTTATCAAAATTTTTTAATTATCTGAAAAAAATATTGAAGAGTTCAAGATGGATTGTTTTGAAACATTCTGAACTTTTATCTTTAAAAATGGAGCAACACTAGTTGGTGACTACATTTCTGTACTAGTTGTGAAAATGAAGAATTAATACAGTTTTGTTTGTCTTGTATTCAATTCTTTCTACTGCAGTTACAAAAAGGTTTGTTTGTTTCTTTTTATTGCTTTGTAAATGTGAAAAGTTGGATTTTCAGTAATGATAGGAATTAGAAATAAATTTCTAAACAAACTTCAATTATCAAGCATCTTATGTTTAAAAATAACACATATAAATGTGGACAAGCCATCTGTAAAAATTAGAAAACAAACCCATTATTTGCAGACACTTATGTATGTGATTAATAAAATGTACATATAAATTAAGTGTATTCAATAAAAAAAAATATATGTATGTAAAAATATAATGTTAAAGTATATATTGTGATATTTAAATTTTGATCTCATATTTAATTCAATATAATTACACTGTATTTATATTCAATCCTGACTTGTAATTCTGTATAGTTTATTAATTTGTAGGAGATACAAAAAACAGGTATAGGTTGAAGATGAAAGCAAGGAAAATTGCATAATTAAATTGGAAATAGAGGGTTAGTATTTAAGTTTATAGTAGATATACTTTCTTACTTTATGATGTACCAACAATATATTATATTAATATTCATGATAACGTAATGAAATTTAAAATTAAGTTATTTCAAGAGATGATAAGTTTTTAGAATTTTAAAGTAAATAATATAATGTTTTTATTTTCATTTATTCATAGGGTTGAATAATAAGACTATTAGTAAAGGTTGAGTGATATGTTTAAAAAAGCGATAGTTCAATAATTGTTAATTCAAATTTTATTGGTATAAAGTAAAAGAGATCAAAGATAATAAATGTCATAAAATATAATAGAAGAATATTAATATTTCACAATATTAAAGTATGATTATTTTGTTTTAAAGAAAATACATATATTTTTAATCTTCTTATAGATTTAGACTTGTCAAGAGTTTGTAAATGATATTTGTTAACAGAAGCTCTAAATAATAATGATTGTAAATATTAGACATAAAAGGTTATTGAGTACCAATATAATGTTATAGCATAATAGATATACATAATTTTATTGGATAAGAAAATAAAGTAATCTATAATAATAAAACCTTATATTATGAAAAGAAGATATTTAATATCTAGTTTTTGACAATTATCATTAAAGGAAAATAAAAAAGTTTGAAAGTGTAAATAATTTTATTATGTTATATTATTATATAATTTTTTTGTATATTGTTATTTATTAAATCATTTATTAGTTCAAATATAATTATTAAAAAATTTTGTAAATAGAAGTTAATAAATTTAATGTTTATAAGTTGAATTAAGTACATAGAGTTATGTTTCTTTGGTCTGAATCATCATCACTACACCATCTCCACAGAGTGTTAATAGTATAATACAAATTAATTAAATTATGAAATTTACATTTTGAAGAATTAACTTAAGAATAAGATAATATATAGTAATGATATAAGAATAACATATTTTAAAAAATATATTAGTATATAAAAAATTACTATGATGACATAAGTCGTCAATGAAATGTGTATTCTAAATATAGTAAAGTGTGTTGATTTTAGAAAATCAGATTATTAATTATTTTATTGTTAAGATTATGCATTCTTATCTTAATTACAGCAAAAATGGTTATTTATTCTTAAAGTATTACAAATCATAAAAACAATAATGATAAGATAGTTTTATTTATAGTTATAATATTTTTAAAAAATTTAATTATTACATTACCTATAGAATTAACTGAAATCTTTCTTTATATCTAGTAAGTTGAATAAATATTAATTGAGAAGCAGTGTTACTCCTGAGATCTCCTTATTATTATGTTGTTGTTACTATTGTTGTTGTTATTATTATTATTATTATTATTAATAATAATAATAATAATAATAATAACTTTATTAGAATAGTAATGATTAGAAATAAATATTTAGTAAATCATATTAATTCGGAAGAAAATTCAGAACACTCTATTTACTCAGTTTAACTGGGTTTAAACCTTATTTATCATAAATTTATAATTTTATATTATAAATATTATGTGCCTTTTGAGCAGAGGGGAGAATATCATTGATACCAGAGCTATTGATAAAGCCAACAATCAGACCAAGCTATGCAATGCAAACCCCTACTATCCAAGCACTTTATTTGTTTTGAGGTAAACCTCAGGTGCCAGTTAGTTATGAGAACTAACATCCAGCACTCAAAATATCCCACGACTAGCTCAATCAAAAGAATAATCTAACACATTATTGCTTTAATTAGTGGTAAAGAATTGACCTACAAAATTAAGCTTAAAGATAATTTATTTAACTAGATATTTATTATTGTAATTTTTAATACTTTTATAAAAACTTTAATTAATTTAGACAATGATAATTACATATATTAACTATGCACACACTCTGAATTCATATAATAAACTAGAATAGAACACAGGCATTAAATAATACATGGCATTTAAATAAATACATGAAATTAATATAATATAACAAAGAGTATTCACATACACAACATTTCAAAACACGCACGTCAATAGTTCTTTATACATGCTATAGAGTTCATTATTATTGCAATAGCTATTTTACTTAGAAATGGAAATAGAAAATGTTATTTATTATCAGGATTTGAATGTAAACTTCTTGCTGGTTGTTACTTCAATTGAAAATCTTTTCAACCAGTTGGATGTGAGGCTTTTCTTGAAGAGATTTAATGCTTATTATTCCGAGGCATTTTTCTTTAAGACAGTTAGATATTGAAAGCAGATTTTTAAGTTGTTAGGCAGGCATTATTATTCTGGGCAGGTTGGCTGTTTCCTCAGACTCATGCTGGAGCAAAGTCATATGTTTCCAATGATGATTAACAATGCATGATTGATTCTGGATACATAATAGACTGATATGATTAATTGGTGGAACTGAACTGCAACCTGAACTGACTAATTGACTGAACTGATTGTTCGATGAAAAACTGGACTATTTATTAGGATGACCTGTTGTCATTTTGGTGTCTGCCAGCTATATTTATTGTTGAAATTTCTTTGATAAGCTTTTAATCCTGTTGTTTGGGATCTTTTAATTAGTGGCCATTGCAAACTTGTTGTTTTGTGGATTTTGTTTAATTTAGTAGCCATTGCAAATTTGTTGTTTTTAATTCATAGCCATTGCAAATTGTGTTACAATATTTTTAACTTTCCTATTTCATTTTATCAACATGCACATCATTTTCTTATACTATTTCTTATGTTTACAATCGCACATATATATTTTATTCTAACAACTCATTTAAGTAAAAGAAATTTCTTTTTTTTTAACTTAAAGAGATATTTTTATTTCATGTAAAAGATTTACATTTTAAGCTTTTATTTTTCTTTACTATTTTAAATGAAGAGGTATTTGTAATTATTTGTAAAAGATTCATTTAAACAGCTATAGCTTTAATCCTTTCCAAGCCAAACTCTCTCCCCTGAATTACTTTTAAATTAATTTGTAAAACTTTATGAATGATGCAGGTTTTAATTTTTCCCCAGGCTAACAGTATTTTCTTTTTTCTTTGTTTTTTAAAAACTCTAAACTTTTATATTAAACTTCCCTTAATTAAACTTTTAACTATTTATTATCACATTAAAATGTTATGTTGTTTTTATGAGAATTTTCTAATTTTAATAATTTTTAGACAAAATTATATATGTACAGATAAGATATCGGTACAATATATTAAGTGACTTTACTGAAATCTTTCAATTCTTTTATTATATGCATATGTAGGATTTATTCATAAATCCATGTAAGTCAGACTTTTAAATTCCACTTCTGAAATAGATAAGCATAATGACTATGTACAACATGAATCTGTTGATGAGTGGCATCTATCAAAATCAATTGCATTTAGTTTGTTATTGGATTTGTAAAAAGAAAAAAGACTCGGAAAGAAAATTCTTTGTATCACTTTCAACAAAAAAAGAGTTGGATTTTAACTTGTAAAGGCATTAATGGAGTCTCATCAACCAATATAATTATAACCATTTGTAATTGATATGCTTATCTGCTTAAGGAGTAAAAATTAAAAACCTTTGACTTATTCTATATTAGGCAAACCCAAACTATGGATATAATGACTAGCTAATCTATAATAGAAAATATTTCTCCTTGTTGAAATTTTTTCAGATTTTTTATAATGTTTAAATAAATAATTTGGCTATATGCAAATGTTTATGAGATATCTAGGAGATCATTTCGATTATATAGTAATTGTTATCAATAGACTTTCTATTACCTGGTACTAATAAATTTATATATTTTTGACCAAACCTAAGTAAATATAAAAAAAGTAATTGTTTACCAAAAAAACTCTAAATAATTATATGTTCACTATGTAAATTTTAATTAATTGAAAGTGATAATAAAAGGAATAATTAAATGGTTTGTCACTTAGGAAGCTATATGATATCCAAGCAGTGGAAGTAACATAACGGATTTACAATCCAAGGATCTTCAGCTTATATACTCTTTAAACATACATCTGTATACATTGAAAATTATAATGGTTTTAATATATAATTTGTGCAAGTGTATGCTTGACTTCAGTAGGATAACAGCATATTTTTTTAATTAGTACGAAAAAATAATAAATTTGTTTCATATTATTATTATTACATATTCATTATATATATCTAAGCGTTAGAGATCATTGTGTAGAAATGCTTCTTGATCAGAATTTCTTACTATCTGTAAAAAAAAAAAAAAAAACCTTCGGTTATTGCAAGTCTTTTTGACAATTTTTTTCCACGAAAGTATTCCGTCATCGTTCAACATTTTTCGGTATGTTTAAAACCATTTACTGTTTTGTTATTATTTTTAACATGTTAACCTATCACACATTAGGAAAGTTGATTTTTTAAAAAAAACGTTACTTTCTCTATTTCTTGCCTAATTAATTCAGTACAAATATTAAATTGAGTACATAAAAAACTGAATGAAGAATCTTCAAAAAGCCAGAATGCATTGCATTTTTTCACTCTCTCATAATTTGATTTTGGTAAAATTTTAATATTGTTGTTATTAAAGCTATTAACATTTATCTACAAAATATTAAATGAAGATATAATTGATATTTAATTGAAATTATATATACATAATTTTTACACTACTATATTATGTTTAACTTCTGCAAACAAAATATAACTTTGTATAACAAATTTTATATTACGGTTTTAAACTTTCGGGGGGGGGGGGTCAGTTTTCTTGCCTATGAAAAAATTGCTTTGATTTTAAATATAAAAATATATCTGCAAATATTATCAATGATTTTTTCGTTTTTAGAAATAAAAAAGTTTTCTTCTTTTTAATTATGTCAATACTATAATATAAGGCTTAATTAAAAATCCCATATGCTGCAATTATTCACAAGCGAAAGATTAATAAGATGATCAGAAAGACTTAGCTTTTGTTATAACATTTTTTTATGCAGAAAGAATATTATCTATCACAATGGTGGTAAGAGTGAAATTTAAGATATTTGTCTGCTTCTCTAGTCCTTTTAAAAATAACATGTGACTACATGTTACTCATAGATTTTAAAAATTACATATATTCAGAAGCTTTTTTTTGTTGTTGTTTTTTAATTCCCTTGGTAACTTTACATTACTTGATTTTTAAATATATCCCTCAAAGTATCAGTAATTACAAGGGATGACAAGAAATTTACGCATAGGTCTTCTATTTGTTTATACTATGTTTCGATAGGATTACGACAAAATGAGAAAGACGTTTTTATAATTTATAATAAACTAACCTTCTCCAATACATCCACTGAGACAAAAAAATATGGCATCAAAACTGACCAATAAATAAAAGTTGGAAAATCTTGAAGTTTTTATTATTGTAATAAAATATTATGAATTTTTAATTCTGGAATAAACAGCATAAAACTAGCTCTAAAATATGTTTATTTAAATCAGTTTTATTACTATATCAATAATTTTTTTATTTTATTGATAATCGTATTAACCGATATCTCTAAAATATATTTATAAAGATTTTTTTTTCTTTTTTTATAAAAGCATCACTTATCAACATTTTAAAATGACAATTCTCTTTATATTCAGTTGGTTTAGATTATAAAAATTGTTTTCAACTTAATCAGAAAAAAATTGCAAAATCTTTCTAAGTCAAATGGATTATCATTGTATTCCATTCGCATATTACCTGTGCAAAAATTGGTTAATGTTTTTTATTTTTCATTTCTAAAACTACCTTTAAAAAAAATTTAAGTTTCACCTATAAACATAACCACTATTTACTTGTTATAAATTGATCATGGAAATAATAAAGTCCATAGCCAAATCATCCTATCTCTATTCGCAAATAAAATTAAATATTGTTATGCGTACTTAATTACAAGATAATGCTATATCTCATAAATTACTTTATTATTAAAAAATTAAAATGATGGATCCTAGAATCCAAATATTGTAAAATTAATTGTAATGTTCTTCAAAACAACTGTTTTTTATAAATTAAATGAACTCGTCTTAAAAAATTATCAACATTTTTTGTTCCATTATATTGAATTATACAAATACAAGAAGACATAGTCACTATCATATGATCATACACTCCATTAACAAATATATTAGGAATATAAATAGAAGATAGCATATTAGATCCTCAACATTCATTGTATTTACTTTGCAGTCTAATGTGTTATTCCTAGCAATATTTATCAAACTTCAGTCTTTTTTTCTTAATACAAATGTAAAAAAATCAACTTAAATATTAAATCTCTTGATATTTATTCAGCCACCTGTGGCCTTCTCTGATTATTTGGAAATTTGTATCACACACAGTTCTTAAGGTAAGTGTTTACTGGCGTTTTGTTTTTTCTGTATTTTTTATTACAAGATCTTTATATTGTGATTTCTTTGATTAAATATTAAAATTGCGTTTTTTTAATTACCACAAAAAATGTAACTTTAAAATTAGATATATTTTTATGCATATATTCACACAATGACACAATTTATTTACATATAATTATATAATTAAATACTACAAACAATTAAAATGACTATGAATTAAATATAGTTGAAATGTTGGATATAATGAACAAGTGAATATACATACATACATACATACATACACACACACACACACACATACATACATACATACATACATACATACATACACACACACACACACATACAAACATACAAACAAACATACAAACAAACAAACATACAAACAAACAAGCAAACAAACAAACAAACAAACATACATACAAACACATACAAACATACATACAAACATACATACATACATACATACATACATACATACATACATACATACAAACATACAAACAAACAAACATACAAACAAACAAACAGGAAATAAAGTTTTTGTAAAGAAAGGGGGGAAATGAAAATTTTAATTGTTTGTAGTATTTAATTATATAATTATATGTTTATATGTAATATAGGGTATATGAGCACAGACTTTCAAATGACCCATCGCTCTCCACTCTATCTAATAACACTGATACACTCAAGCACATATATGCTGAAAAGATAAATAATCACCAATACACATATTTCATGCTAAACCAGCAATCATCAGTTGGTCCAGATTATCATCTCCCACATATATATATATATATACTATAAGTGCTCAGATATATATTAAGATAGACAATCCTCATACTTTAATGGACAGGCTCCAATCTACTACACACTCCAACTCTTCAACTGTCCATCCAATTGAAAATCTGATGATGGAATGCTCGAAGGCCACCCTGAGGCCGAGATTCTAGTCACACCCATGTTGACCTAAGGTCAATCTGAACCCCACATGTACAGGACATAATCCATTAAATACATATGCAAGGATGGGCAGACATCTCTACAATGTAATGTATATGTAATGTATATTTTGAAAAGAAAAAAGGATAGAATGTTGATTAAAGGTTTTAAACAGAAGTAATAATAAATGAATTTATTTACACTGTTGTTATTTTTTTTTTGTTTTGTTTTTTATTTCTAAAATATGATTTGTTTTATATAAATTGTTGTTCTTTTGTACCAGCTATTTGTGTAGCAATCTTTAAAAGAATATCAGTTATATTCTTATTTATCTGAATTTACTATCTTCACAATCTGTAGATATTCTACAACAATTAATAAGTTCTAATTCATGCAAATGGTTGCCATTAATCAGCAAAAGCTAATAATAAGTAATTACAATAATCATTAAAACAAGATTAAAACCTAGAAAACGAATTTAAATTGTAACCGAATAATGCAAAATAGGAAATAATTACAAAAAATTATAATTTTGATGATGGAACTAATTTGAAACAACTAGAAAATCAATAGCTGTGAAAATAAAAGTGAATAAAAAATGCTTAATGGTGATATTCCCAAAAATTCAAGCTTAACCCCTGATATCAAGAAATAAAATGGCTTTCAACAACTACAAACCAGTCAGGCAGGATGGAAAACAATTGAAGAAACATGCCAGATGCAAAGATTAATCAAAACCATGGGGAAATGTTTTTCAAATGTTAAATTGCTCATAAAGCAATAGTAACAATATTGTGGTACCAAACCGGAGGTGGCTGAATGTGGCAAAACTTTGCACAAAGAAAAAAATACTTTAAATACTAATTTGATCTCAAATTAAGAATTAAACATCATGGATTATGATTTAAGCTACCTCCTTGCATAAAAATTAGAAATTTACAAAGATTAGATCAAACGTTATTGGGCCATTTTTGCTATGATTGGGGTGCGACAAAAATAAAAAATTTTCTAAAGTTTCAAATTGATTTAGAATTACGACAAAGTAAATTAGAAGATAAAAAACAATGATTTAGAGATAAAAATGGATTTATAGAATGCTATCAGCTTAGACAGAAACACAGGTGTTAATTATTCAATCCCTTTAGATTCAAATTATTAAGGAAACCCCAAAGACTAAATACAAACTGTTAAACTTTATAATTGGAACTTTGATTAAGAATCAAGAATTAAAACTCAACTTGGATTAGAAGAAGTCAATAGGATCAGTATGTATTGGTGGGCATGAGTTTGCACTCCTCCCTTTTTTCCTCAGGTATAATGATGATGGTCATGTGGGGTTTGGTTCTTGTGGAGCAGTCGGTGATCATTGTCTAGCCTGGGAATACCTGTCAGGGGTGTGAAAGTCACTACCTTCACTTGGACTTCACCAGGGCTACTGCACACCTTGATTGATCATTGGTTAGGTAAGTCCGCTCACTATTATTAGGTTTTGTTAGTTAACTTTAGATTTAGAACATTTCTAAGATGGTTGGTCTGCTTTAAGCCACCGCCAATTTTTGTAAAATTAATGGAGCTTGTTGTAATATTTTGCAGGCATAGGTCTGCTCTCATCCTTTCTTTCTCAAGGATAGATGATGATGGTCATTAGGGGTCTGGTTTGTGGGGTGGCTTGTTGGCAATTGTTGTCGCTACCTGAAAACCTGCTGGGAGGGTACCTGATCAAAGTTTCTGCACCATTTTTCTCTCTGATGGGCTGCTGTTGCCTCCTTGATGGGTTGATTTTAAGCAGTGCAGATCTGTGCTTATTATTTGTTAGGTTTCCATTGTTGGCTTTCCAATTTTGCAGAGAGAGACCAAATTTGGTCCCTGCACATTTGGACTGTTAAATTGGGAGACAGAGGTATCCAGAATAGTCTTTGCATGGCTCAGCTGTGGGTCGAGGGTTGTTGTCTTGTGGACTTGGACCTTGGACCTTGTTGCCTGTTGTGGTGGTTGGTGCATTGCTGGACTTGTCCCCCTATTCAGATAAAGCTTGAGCCTTCACTTCAGGGCCCCAGGGGTGGGATCATTGGACTATGGGAAACTTCCTGGAAGCTGGGCCATGTAGACCCATGTACAGATACACATTGGGAAAGGTTATAATAACCTTTTTTGTGAATGTAATTGTTGTCTGAAGTGTGTCCTTTTGTAAACAAGATTATAATTGTTTTGGGTTTTTTGTACATTGAATGCCTTGTAATAACATCGGGTAAGTAGACCTGAAAAACTTCTTTGTAATCTTTAATAATAAAGATTGCTTTGAAAGATAAGTTCTAATTTAAATTCATTGAAGTAGTTCTGAAGATTCAGAATATTTATTATTAATGTTGTCTTTTTTTAATAGTTTTTATCTCTCTAGTTTTGATTAACATATGTCATACAGATCACTAATAGTCATATCTTGTGTTGAATCTGCTAAGAACATTATAATTTAGAAATACATATTTTCTGTTAGATCAAAATATAATTCAATTCTGCTGGCTTTCATTTCTATATTTTTGTGGCCATTTTCTTTTTATTATTTTTCACAATGAAAAAATTTTTTAATATACAATTTTTCTTTTTTTACTGAAGACTTCAAGTCTATTTCTTTTTTTGCTTTTATCACCATAACCGTAATTATTGCAGTATTTTCACCTTTCTGTTGTTTACCAATTCTAGCATTAGAGTCTTCATGACACTTTTAAAATGTTGTTTGATCTGATCAAAATCATTTTGTATATCAATATAATATTTTCTTCTTTGTGATTTCAATGAAAACTTGTTAGAGTGTAAATCTGAATTATCTGCATTTGGTATAATTTAACCTATCTAATATATTATCAGTCTCACAATATTATTTGTTCACTTTTTACTATTAGACTCCCATTGGGCATGTGCTTCCAATATCTATGAAGGCATACTAAAGTACATGACCACTTTTCAAATCAAATTTCTCTTTACCTTTTCTTGTAATTTCACTAAGTCTAACAATATCATATTTAATATTAGATAGTTCTTCCAATTTATATGATCTTCCTGGCTTGAAAATAATCTTTAATTGTACATAAGATCATCATTGAAAGTCTGCCTGAATTCATATGAATTTCTTAGCACCCTCCACTTTTGACTGCCAACTACTGCCTTTGCTGTATAACCTTCTGCAAATAAAAACTGTAGTTTAACTTTATCCAGCATGATTTTAAATATCTAACTATCTATTACTTTATACATTTATCATACCTTTAAGAAAATGGGAAAAAAACCAGTGTGTCTTGATCTTCAACTCAGAGGTGTCAATGTAATCATCATACTAGCTGATGTTTTCTGTTAAAAGTCCATTAATGTTCATTTATCTCATGAATAATCACATGTAATAATAACTACAATAGCAAAAATGTATGTAGTGGATATTAAGAATTTTACTCTGCCAATTTCTTTAAAGAGAAATCAAAGATTCTCCTTACCAGTTAACAGTAAGACTCTTTCTGCAGTCTCATTATAAAAATGAAAAATGATATAGTTTTAAATATATATTTTTTGTTTTAAAAGAGAGAATTTTATAAAGACTCTGATTACTATGCTAAATTAATGGACATTTTCTTTAGTAGAAATTATAATAGTGATACAAAGAAGTTTAAAAATGTTAATATAAAAAAGTAAACTAGATTTTTTCCTTTTCCTTTTGAATTATCTTATTATAAAGTTTTAAGAAGAAAGCTTTTTTTAATTAAACAATAGCATGGAGGAAGGATGTTACTTTAAATAATTTATTCAATAATATAAAAAAAAAAATTCAAAGAAATATCCATTCTGTATTTGTTTTATATTATGATTTTCTTTTGTAAGGAATTATGTATAGATCAAAGTATTTTGA
The DNA here is from genome assembly GCA_028023455.1 of Epiperipatus broadwayi. NCBI lineage: Eukaryota > Metazoa > Onychophora > Udeonychophora > Euonychophora > Peripatidae > Epiperipatus > Epiperipatus broadwayi. The sequence goes on along the minus strand of JAQFVV010012873.1, from coordinate 13,472 downwards.
ATTAAAATAGTAAAAGTTTATAAAAATAGAATAAAGAATAATAATATCTTATTTCTATATTATAAACTTATGAAAGAAATACAAGCTATAAGATTGTGTTTGAGCTGAGAAGACTGGAAAAGAAGTAAAAAATAAAGAATTGCTTTTTATAAAGATTTACAATTCTGAAATTATGAATTTCTTTAAAAGTTATTTTGATATTAAAGGTAATTGGAATGTGAGTTTAAATTGTGGTAAGATAGTACTATATATATATATACACACACACATTGTAGTTGAGAAGTGTTTTGGCAGGAAAATAATTGGTAATAAATTTTTAATTTGATTTTGACTAGTAATTTTATAGTGCTTTAATGTAATGACTAGTTTAACTTTTGGCATTTGATATATATATATATATATTGAAACAGACACATTGTTTCACATATATATTTTCAAGATTTCTTTCCCTCCCCAGCTAAAGCAGTTTAAATTAAAAATAAAACTGATGTGGTTCAGTAAATAAAAATTTAAATAAAGAAGCAAATGACGGTGAATTAAAACCACTTTTCCAATAGTGTTATAAAAACAAAAAAAGTAAAATTAAGAAAATATAAAAATAAGCATTTAATTAATAAATCTATCATTAATTGATAAAGCTTCAATTTAAAATAAAGCAGATACAATTTATTTTAGAGCTATATGTTTTCAGATTTAAATGTAAAAACACTTAAAGATAGCATCACTTTCTTGCCTTGGGCTTTTAATCAGTTGCTTTTTCAAAGCATGTTGTTAGATGAAAAAACGCAGGAAGCAGAAGAAATAAAAGAAGCAGCTTAATTAGATAGTGGCAGTCAGAACTATAGTTACAGTTGGAGTTACAATAAGAGTTACAGTGAGACCTATTGAAAATTTATTTTTGGAATTCTAAAAAACCAAGTTTGATACCACAATTATCACTAACAGAAGAAAACTTTTAGTTACTAGATAACTGAATAATGAAAAATGCATTATTAATTTGGAAAACTCCAGGATGAGTGAGTAGAAAATTCTTCCTCTTTCTCCATCCATGTGAAGCCCAAGAAATAGAGAACATGCCCTTGTAAATAACAGCAGTAATTTATTGTGCCATTCAGCTCCAGTAAATTCTTTCTTGATGCGAAGATTTAAATATCAAGGTAAGGAAAATTTAGATAAATTTATAATATTTAAGTATATTTTGAAAATGTATTTGTTGAAATAATTAATGTATAAAACAAATACAATTATTCAAATGATTGATTTATCAAATAAAACTTAAAAATAATAATGTTTTTAAAAAATAATGTTTTAAAGAATAATAATTATACTGACTTAAGAATATTGATTTAAAAATAAATGAAAAATATAATAATATGTGAGTTAAATCAAAGATGTATTTATATATATGTGAATACAGGATTTGTAATGCTTGGATAGAAAAATTAAATTGAGTATGTTTCTACTTCAAATATGAACAGGAATTAGATATGCATTTATAATACATAGATTAAAAATGCTTCTATGTAAAAATTAAATTGAATGAATGTGTTTCTACTTCAAATATATACCTGTATCAAAGATGAATTAAACAAATGAATAACTCAAATCTACAAATCTGAATTAGAGAATTAATCTGTTAATATAAATAAATGACATGAGTCTACATCCATACACTTGGATTAAAGGTGAATTGAATAAATAACTAATTTAAATCTACAAATATGAATTAGAGAATTAATCTTGCAGTATAAAGGAATGACATGAACCTGCATCCATACACTTGGATTAAAGATGAATTAAGTAAATAAATGATTTAAATCTACAAATCTGAATTAGAGAATTAATATTTTAATATAAGGAATGACTTGAATTTAAACCCAGACACCTGTATCAAAGATGAATTAAACAAATGAATAATCAAATCTACAAATCTGAATTAGAGAATTAATATTTTAATATATGTGAATGACTTGAATTTAAACCCAGACACTTGGACCAAAGATGAATGACTTGAATTTATATCCACATACCTGGATCAAAATGAATGACCTAAATGTATATCCACATGCCTGGATCCCAGATGAATGACTGAGATTTACATCCAGATACCACAATTGAGAATGAATATTTTGTACAGAACTTATAGTTGGACTTATTGCACCAATCATCAATGATTATGAAAAGAATGATTAAATGTAAATCAAACTGACCTAGGATCATATGCGCATATGTGAACTGACAATCCAAAGATGAACTGTCAATAACTTTTGTTGTCAAATAAATAAATCATTGTTATCTAAAACTAATCTATCTAGTTAGTTTCATTTCACATCACACATCATTTATTGCATTTGTTCACAAGAATCTCATGTCTCCTGAGCTATGTTTGGCATAACCATATCTGAATAAGTAAGTATGGTTGTGGTAAGCTGGAACTCTAGTGGCATCATTTGGGAAACCAAACAAATTTTCTAGATGTTTCCAGTCTCTTGAATGCTACATCCTCTGATGCACATGGAATATTGTTATAGGGTGGTAAGATAAACATTGGGTAATGCCAATCTTTGTTTCCATCCTGCAATATGCTCATCAGGAAATAGTTACAACCGATAATATAGGTTGATAGGTGGTCCAGTTACAATATATATATATATATATATATATATATATATATATATATATATATATATATATATATATATATATATAACAAGTGTAAAAATGCTCAAGAGATTCCACCTTTATTGTTAAAAGAAGGTTGCCTTTGACAATAGATTAAGATTATTGATTGTTATTGATATTGGGATTGTCTAAGTGTTGACTGATTTTAATGATATATATATATATATTAGATGTGTGTGTAATTGTATGCAATAATAAATTATCTAAAAAGATTATTTGATTCAGAAAAAAAAGTATTTCATTATTTATAATAATTGAAATAATATCTTTTTCAGATGACTTTGTTCATATATTCCAGGAATGTTGTGATGAAATGGTTGTTTCATATATAATGTGGAGTTAAGTTATTTCATCTGTTAATGTTTAATTCACATAAAAAGAGAAATGTTTTCAAAATGTATGATAGTGAGAGAGGTTGGCCTGATTTTCTATGCTTATGGATGTTTGTGATATAATAGAATTGAATTGAGGAATGGCCAGATAAAAACTCAAATCTTGAATGTGTTTATAATTATAATTTTAACTTGTGTGTATGCTTTGTGAAGTGAACTATTTTATCTTTTCTGCTTTATTTATCTGGATTAGTGCATGTTTGGTGATTTAAGAAAATAAATACTGTAGTTTATAATACAGTTATAATAAAATAATATTAGAAATTAAATAGAGATATCACCATGTGATTAAAATAAAGTAAGATTATATAAATGTTTATTTAGATTAATGTATAAGCAATCGTACATTTTTTAGTAAATGGTGAATTTTGAATCCTGACATAAATGATGGTTTTTAATAATAACTATGCAAACTATAATTAATACAAGTATTAGCAGCCTAATTCTTAGACAGAAGTAAGTGCATATGGGAATATTTCTGATAAGTGAATCTAGGATAGACATATTTTTATATATTTTTCATAACTATTGAATCATTTAAAATATAAATTTAAAAATAAATTAGGAACGGGTTAAATAAAAAAAAATACTGCTATATTTGAAACACAAGATAAAAAGAATATGATTCTGGAAATTAAAAAAATCAGAAATGAATTATTGCTATGAGCTTTATGAGTAAATTAAATTATAATGTTCATATATCTGACAAATTGTAAATCCCAATATTAAATTATAAATATTCAATTTAATGGCCTATAAATTTGTAAAATTGTGACTTTGTGAAACTAAACTGATAAGAATATTGTTTCTTTGTTTATTTGTTGTTTGAGCCTTTGTTCCTTAGAAATGTTAATCACTATCTATAGAGAAGAAATGATAAAGTAAATTCTCATTATGAATTTGGAAAACAAATTGCAATCAATCTGTGAAAGGTGGTATGGCAAATTATTACATGAGACAATCCCATAATGAAGTCGCAAAATAGGTAAATGCATTTTTTTAGACATTTGTCATTTTATTTTCAACAATATATTGTCATATGTCTATCTACAATTTGTTTTTGTGTGCTTCAATGAAAAAATTATTTATCATTATTTGCTATGCCCAAATCAGTTATTGACCATTTATAATTTAGTTACAGGAAATTTAAAATAAATTGATATGATTAATTAATTGTTCTTAAGTAAATATCTAATAGAAATCTATTGTTTCTTTCATATACTAGTATGATTGGATATTATAGATTCAAGAGTATCTTATAGGTTTATTGATATTACATCATTATTAAATAAATAGTGATTACTAATAGTAAATTAATATATGAATATAGCATGACTGAGTTAGTATTATTTTATTAAATTAGGATTTAAAATTAATTATTGGATTATATAGTTATTTAAATATTATGAATAATGTAAACTTATAGAACATACTAATGCTATTATCTCAATCATTTGTGAATTACTTTATTTAAATATGAACATTGTTAAATTTTAGCATAAGTTTACATTATTATAATTGTTTGATTATTTAGATATATTAGGATTTGATTGTTGAATGATTGATTACTATTTTCATTTGATTATAAGTGAAATATGTTTTAAGCATATATCATTGTTTTGGGACAATGATATTTGATTTAACTGCTTTATTTTAATGTATCTTAAGTAAGGATTATATTTAGAATATCTGAAATGATAATTTTGTTTGTTTTCTATTTATTTTAAGAACTATTTGAATTCATGATACTATAATAAAGATTATCATCACTGTATTGTTTTAGTGTAGTTGACAGTTGGATATGTGATTAGATAAAGGATTATTTTAAGTGCTGAATAATTATTTATTAATTGGTATTTATTTAGCTTAGTTTATTATGTTCTTTTTATTATAAATGATACTACTATTCACAGGGCATTATAAAATTAGTATTATTTTTCTTTGATTTGTATTTTATTCATTTATAAATGATATTCAATTTCAGGTATCATTTTCATTTCATTGCATAGAGCAATCAATGGCTGAGCTATATTTTATTCAAACTATATTAAAATTATTATTTCTCATTGCACATTTTTATCTGATACAAATGTCACCTAATATATAACTTTTGATATAATTATGTCGACCATAAATTAACTGAAGGACTGCAAGAAAGAATTTCATCTAAATAATTGCATACTTAAACTAATTACTGAGCAATTTTTTACTACATAAAAATTAGGATTATACCTACTAAAGTTAGAGATATTCATTATTTCTTTTTAATTAATAGAAATGTTCCAAATAATACAAGAATGTCCAATCTTTTGGCATTTTTGGATCTCATCAAAGAAGTATTGTCTTTAGCCACACATTAAATACACCAACACTATTGAAAGCTAATATACAAAAAAAGGTCTGTCATAATTTTCATGACATTCAGTACCACAGTTAAACAAATAATAGCACATTCTGAGAGTCCTTTAAAATTTTTGGGCAGCCCCCAGATTTGTAATCACTAATATAATTAATATACAAATCTATGTAATAAAACATTTTTATATATTTTTATTATAAAATAAAAGAAGAGCAACACAAAACTTTTGCGATATTTGATATTGTATTTGAGAGTGAATGTACATTTATTTTAATCAGATTGTGACATGGTATTAACAAAAATATTTCATAATGATTTAAGAAAGTTTACCATTTTGCATTGAGACGCACTAATAGCTATCTCTGACTGCCACATGTGGCCTGCAGACCACAGGTTGAGTGCCTCTGATACAAAAATCAAGCCTGGTCATTAACAAAATATAACTTATTTTGTAGTGATATCTGTATTAAAATAAATGATATACTCATACTGTTATTATCATAATTAATTCTTAATACATTACATATCCAATGCAAGCATTTTTTTTTTATAATTTTTAGCTGTAAAAGACAAATTTTAATGTTAAATATTTAAAATTTAAACATTTTAAATATTTTCTGGGTTATAAATGTCAGCAACCTAATATTTAACTGTTCCATTCATATAATCATGCTCATTCATAATATATATCTTTTTGTATCTTGATTTTAACTAGTTTAAGTAAGTTTTAATGTCATGCTTTTAACTAAGTTTTCATATCTAAACTTTAATATTCATTACATATCTCTCTGGGTAATTATTATTTATATCTTTAATACTATGGGAATGGACTGGCACTTTTAAGCAGAGAGGAGAATACCATTGATAGCATAGCCATCAATGATACCCATGGTCATATTGGGCTATACAAAGCATAACATGATCATATTTTATGGCTGTGGCCCACCTTGACTGCTGGAATAAAACCTGCCATTCAAAACATTTTATTTGTTTTGAGGATCAAACTCAGGTGCTATCTGACCATACATTATATAGATGGTATACAATCCAGCACTTGAAATATCTCAAGTTAGCTCCTTCTCTTAATCAGGAGGTCCAGTACATTAACTTGACATATATAAGCATTTATAACTGTAGATTAATGGTGATGCAGTGACAAGAGAGAGAACAGACCAAATAATAACTAAGCAAACATTAATATTTATTTATGTACACATATTTAATATAATATAATAGTATGAAAATTTATGTATAAAAAATGTAAGTGATTACTCAGGTTAAATTTTATAATAGTCCTTCATTAAAGTTCATTTCATTTAGAAAATATAAAGTGTCTATAGACCATTATTATGAAAAATATATTTACTAGCTTTTCATGGTTTTAAATGACACAGTTTATTTGGTTTTGCTTTTCATTAGTGCTACTTTCCTACTGTTTGACTTTTTGGTGCTCATTGATGGTTTTAGGGCTTGCCTTCCATTTTGTAACCTGAGAATGGGAGAGAGAGTAGAGGCACTATCTATCTTATGACTTAAGCATTGATTTCATGCATAGACAATTGATTTTAGCCGTCTTAGGTTATGGAACTTAGTCAAACACTTTTAAAATGGTCTAGCAATGCATGTTGCTAGTTCTGCAGCTTCTGAAATAATATTTTCCACAGCAGTAATGACTGGCTCTATTCACTCCTTAGATTTCTGAATCTCTGTTAACTGAATGAATTAAGCAATGAATAATATAATGGAATGAAGATCAGAATAATTCAATCACAAAATGAAGCCAGAATGCTTTACACACTCAAGAGTGGAATAACAAAAGATGGTTGTGATCTTTTATACTTTTTCCCCATTGTTTTTTTTCTTATCATGGCTTTTAATGATTTTTTTTAAATTAAATTTTACATTTTTCTTTAATCTAACCTTTTTTTAGATTAATCTACTATCTCTCACTTTTATACCAAAGAGGTAGTTTACATAATTTTTAATTATTACAATTATCAGTTTTGACTTTATTATCAATCAAAAATTTTATGGGCATTCCAAATTAATTAATTAATCTTTTTATTTTTGATTTTTCACTAAACTTTATGTTTACATATTTTTTCTTTTAACTTATTTTTTACCCTTATAAAAAGGAAAGTTTTCTTTAAATTTTTTTCTAATTCAATTTCTCACCTCATTGTTAATCATTAGCTTTATTCTATTTTAAAAAAATAATATGTGCTATATTTTATTTTTACAAAATTACATTTTAAAAACTGCTTCTGAAATAATTATTTCTTTAAAATTAGGTTATATATTTTTTTAAATTATGAAATATGTAGTGCAGATATATGTAAGTTTTATAATATATATCTCACTAGCATTACAATATATTATCATTTAACATAGTCTGAACAATTAAATCAATTAATTAAATTGTTTTATATAAAAATCATTATATATCCACAGATGGCGTCCTACCAAAAACACCTATCAAGCATATATTTCGTTTACATAAACGTCAGAGTAGTTAGTATTCACTATCTCTAACTATAATTCCACTTTCAGATCATGATTTCAAGCTATTTGCTATTGTCAGTGAAAGACAGGAATAAAGAAACTAGATCTAAATACAAACTCTGAGCGTTTATGAAACAATTTCTATTCAGCTTGCAAGCGTGAATTTTTTAGACACGTAATGTCTTCAAACTCAGCATAGCAAACCAGATAGCTATATGGGTCTGATCTCAGTTCAGCATCACCACATAGTAGAAGCCTCTGCAATCTATAACATTGCTAGAAAGACCTCAAAGGTACATTTATGATAAACAAAAATGCAAGTTAAAAAACTTGCTAACGCTTGTATTTATGTCCACAGATGGCGTCCTACCAAAAACACCTATCAAGCGTATATTTCGTTTACATAAACGTCAGAGTAGTTAGTATTCACTATCTCTAACTATAATTCCACTTTCAGATCATGATTTCAAGCTATTTGCTATCGTCAGTGAAAGACAGGAATAAAGAAACTAGATCTAAATACAAACTCTGAGCGTTTATGAAACAATTTCTATTCAGCTTGCAAGCGTAAATTTTTTAGACACGTAATGTCTTCAAACTCAGCATAGCAAACCAGATAGCTATATGGGTCTGATCTCAGTTCAGCATCACCACATAGTAGAAGCCTCTGCAATCTATAACATTGCTAGAAAGACCTCAAAGGTACATTTATGATAAACAAAAATGCAAGTTAAAAAACTTGCTAACGCTTGTATTTATGTCCACAGATGGCGTCCTACCAAAAACACCTATCAAGCGTATATTTCGTTTACATAAACGTCAGAGTAGTTAGTATTCACTATCTCTAACTATAATTCCACTTTCAGATCATGATTTCAAGCTATTTGCTATCGTCAGTGAAAGACAGGAATAAAGAAACTAGATCTAAATACAAACTCTGAGCGTTTATGAAACAATTTCTATTCAGCTTGCAAGCGTGAATTTTTTAGACACGTAATGTCTTCAAACTCAGCATAGCAAACCAGATAGCTATATGGGTCTGATCTCAGTTCAGCATCACCACATAGTAGAAGCCTCTGCAATCTATATCATTGCTAGAAAGACCTCAAAGGTACATTTATGATAAACAAAAATGCAAGTTAAAAAACTTGCTAACGCTTGTATCTTCCACAGATGGCGTCCTACCAAAAACACCTATCAAGCGTATATTTCGTTTACATAAACGTCAGAGTAGTTAGTATTCACTATCTCTAACTATAATTCCACTTTCAGATCATGATTTCAAGCTATTTGCTATCGTCAGTGAAAGACAGGAATAAAGAAACTAGATCTAAATACAAACTCTGAGCGTTTATGAAACAATTTCTATTCAGCTTGCAAGCGTGAATTTTTAGACACGTAATGTCTTCAAACTCAGCATAGCAAACCAGATAGCTATATGGGTCTGATCTCAGTTCAGCATCACCACATAGTAGAAGCCTCTGCAATCTATATCATTGCTAGAAAGACCTCAAAGGTACATTTATGATAAACAAAAATGCAAGTTAAAAAACTTGCTAACGCTTGTATTTATGTCCACAGATGGCGTCCTACCAAAAACACCTATCAAGCGTATATTTCGTTTACATAAACGTCAGAGTAGTTAGTATTCACTATCTCTAACTATAATTCCACTTTCAGATCATGATTTCAAGCTATTTGCTATCGTCAGTGAAAGACAGGAATAAAGAAACTAGATCTAAATACAAACTCTGAGCGTTTATGAAACAATTTCTATTCAGCTTGCAAGCGTGAATTTTTTAGACACGTAATGTCTTCAAACTCAGCATAGCAAACCAGATAGCTATATGGGTCTGATCTCAGTTCAGCATCACCACATAGTAGAAGCCTCTGCAATCTATATCATTGCTAGAAAGACCTCAAAGGTACATTTATGATAAACAAAAATGCAAGTTAAAAAACTTGCTAACGCTTGTATTTATGTCCACAGATGGCGTCCTACCAAAAACACCTATCAAGCGTATATTTCGTTTACATAAACGTCAGAGTAGTTAGTATTCACTATCTCTAACTATAATTCCACTTTCAGATCATGATTTCAAGCTATTTGCTATCGTCAGTGAAAGACAGGAATAAAGAAACTAGATCTAAATACAAACTCTGAGCGTTTATGAAACAATTTCTATTCAGCTTGCAAGCGTGAATTTTTTAGACACGTAATGTCTTCAAACTCAGCATAGCAAACCAGATAGCTATATGGGTCTGATCTCAGTTCAGCATCACCACATAGTAGAAGCCTCTGCAATCTATATCATGGCTAGAAAGACCTCAAAGGTACATTTATGATAAACAAAAATGCAAGTTAAAAAACTTGCTAACGCTTGTATTTATGTCCACAGATGGCGTCCTACCAAAAACACCTATCAAGCGTATATTTCGTTTACATAAACGTCAGAGTAGTTAGTATTCACTATCTCTAACTATAATTCCACTTTCAGATCATGATTTCAAGCTATTTGCTATCGTCAGTGAAAGACAGGAATAAAGAAACTAGATCTAAATACAAACTCTGAGCGTTTATGAAACAATTTCTATTCAGCTTGCAAGCGTGAATTTTTTAGACACATAATGTCTTCAAACTCAGCATAGCAAACCAGATAGCTATATGGGTCTGATCTCAGTTCAGCATCACCACATAGTAGAAGCCTCTGCAATCTATAACATTGCTAGAAAGACCTCAAAGGTACATTTATGATAAACAAAAATGCAAGTTAAAAAACTTGCTAACGCTTGTATTTATGTCCACAGATGGTGTTTTTGGTAGGACGCCATCTGTGGACATAAATACAAGCGTTAGCAAGTTTTTTAACTTCATTTTTGTTTATCATAAATGTACCTTTGAGGTCTTTCTGCAATGTTATAGATTGCAGAGGCTTCTACTATGTGGTGATGTGACTGAGCAGACCCATATAGCTATCTGGTTTGCTAGCTGAGTTTGAAGACATTACGTGTCTAAAAATTCACCTTCAAGCGAATAGAAATTGTTTCATAAACGCCAGAGTTTATATTTGATCTAGTTTCTTTTTCCTGTCTTTCACTGACGAAGCAAAAGCTTGAAATCAGACAAATTATAGTAGAGAAGTGAAACTACACTCTGACGTTTATAAACAAATCCTTGATAGGGTTTTTGGTAGGACCCATCTGTGACATAAACACTACAGTTTTAACTTATTTTTGTTTATCATATATATATAAATTAAATGACTGTATTTTTAAATCATATAATAATAATTCAAACAAATTTATTTAACACAGTATTCAAAATACTTTCGATTGTTTCACTGACTATCTTTATCAAACATTAATACAAATGTATATATATATATTGCAACAGGGCAGGTATAATCAAACCCTGTTGTGATAATTAGACAAATACATATTCATATACTTAACGCATTATTAAAATATATATATATCTTATTACTAACGTATTATTAAAAATATATATTACTTTACTAACAAAATTAATATTTACAGTTTGATGTACAATCAATGGTCATTTGCGTGTTTGTACAGAATTGATTTAGTTATTTTAATTAAAAAAAACTCATAGAAGAGGTATGGGGGGTTATACACTTGCTCTGATTTTTTCTCTCTTTTGCCAAACCCAGCTATACACATTGCTATGTATATGTGTAAGTGCATTTTTGAACCATTAAAAATGAAAAATTCACAAAATAAAAATAAAAAATATTTTGTTTGATAAACTTTTAAATATATACATATTAAGTCAACAAAAAAACTTTAAATATCAAGATGGAAGACTAATTTTGCAGAACAATGGAAGTAATTATTATAAAAATCGTGGAATGTCTATTACTAATTAAATATTAATTGGAAAGAAATAGGTGTAAAAAGCTTTTGTGGTGCATTTTAACAAAGGCATATGGAATGTGAATGGAAATATAATTAAAAAAAGAGTGAAAAGAAAGATAAGTTTGAATAAAAAGAAAAATTAAATTAATTATTTAGTATAAGTTTGGAGGTAGAAGAAAGCAGACGGTCAATGTGATATACATTTTGATAAAATATGGTCAGGCTGGGGTAGAGGCTTCAACATGTGGAGGGTCCGAATCCTTTGCCCCCAAATGTATAGCAGCTGCCGATAGCGGAGAAGGGATGTCAAGCCTGGAGAATTCGCCTCAATAAGCAACAATATTGAATCGCCAGAAGAGAAATAAATAAATAAATAAACAGACTTTAGCCATGGAACCCGAACTTCACAGAAAAAAAAAAACAAAGTTCGTTCACCGACAAAGAACCTGAGATTCCATTTTCACCAAGAGGATTTGATCAATTCCCTGGGGAAACCAGGTATTTTCTTTCTAATTACATCTATATATGTCACTATTAGTAAGCTTCCTCCACGAATTTGAAAAAACTGTTTATTTGACACAATTGTGAATTTAAAAATTTATTTTCTTTGCCCGGAGAGGTCAAACTATTTACTACGGAATTTATTAGTGTATAAATTAGTCCAATTAAATCTTTGGTGCAAAATACATATAATAGCATATGTGTGTGTGTGGGAGTTTTGGCAAAAACAGAAAGGAGCAAACAAAGAAAAAAAGAGAACTGATATGAATCTTTGGTTTAAAAGAGACACTAATTTAACTTAAGTAAATAATCACTTTCATATCAGATTTTTCAAACCAAATTGTGCAAACGCTTTTTGCGAGTGTTAAATAATAAATGAATACCCTCTGACCCCTACAAGATATAGAATTTATGCAGCAATAAAAGGAATCCTCTTATTACTACAACTCAAATATTTATATATGAGCAAATCTGAAGTCACAGAAGGTATGACTATAAACAGTCACTTTGAATTACTATATATAACTTATGAATGAATGACGCCGATGAAATTTACTAGAATTTACTGAACGTCATTCCAACTCAACTCAAATATTTATATATGAGCAAATCTGAAGTACTGGCACAGAAGGTGTGACTATAGAACAGTCACTTTGAATTACTATATATAACTTATGAATGAATGATGCCGATGAAATTTACTAGAATTTACTGAACGTCATTCCAACTGAAATTAATCATATATATAAATCAGCATTTATTTTTTATAGCGTCTGTATACAATTGTAATCACTTTCATATCGGCTTTTTCAAACCAAATTGTGCAAACGCTTTTTGCGAGTGTTAAATAATAAATGAATACCCTCTGACCCCTACAAGATATAGAATTTATGCAGCAATAAAAGGAATCCTCTTATTACTATGACTCAAATATTTATATATGAGCAAATCTGAAGTACTGGCACAGAAGGTGTGACTATAGAACAGTCACTTTGAATTACTATATATAACTTATGAATGAATGACGCCGATGAAATTTACTAGAATTTACTGAACGTCATTCCAACTGAAATTAATCATATATATAAATCAGCATTTATTTTTTATAGCATCTGTATACAATTGTAATCACTTTCATATCGGCTTTTTCAAACCAAATT